>JACBWW010000084.1:1151376-1275881 GCA_020086605.1 Lanius collurio
GGGATGAAGACGTTACAGTTTCCTCAGCTTGCAGAGGGCAGTGGGCACCCGTGGGTCACCCAAAGGGCTGCAGGTTGCAGACATTTCAGGAGTTTCCTTGCCCATGTTGCCCATCTCGGGGACAGTCACATGTTGGGGGAATGCCAGTCAGTCATTTCAGAGGCAAATACTTCCAGGTAGACATGATCACATCAGTGCTTCTAAAAAGCAAATTAGGATAAAGTTCAGCTTTCTCTGTCTTGCTCTCTTCAAGGAAGTCAATGTGCCTGTGGGAGAGGCTGTACCTGGAGCTCTTCCAGCCTGGAAGGTGGGCAAACCACCTGCCCCGGGATGAGACCTGCCTGGAACCACGCCAGTCTCAGCCCACAAGAGGCAAGAACCTTAAGCAAACTTCATTTCCAAAGGTTTTGCTTCTATCCAGTGAAAGCAATCCCCCCACACTAGGCAATGGGCCTGTTGTGCCCTGAATAAAACCACCTCAGGTGCACCCCGCCTTCAAAAGCGTTCATTGTACAAAGGAACAGCAAAGGCAGGAAGGTGAACCAGCAGGAGCACAGCAGGTTTGCCTGTACTTTAATGTACTTTCCAAACGGGAATATCATTCCCTAATTTTTACTTTATATTAACAGATTTTTGAGTTCAGATTCTCAGTCCCTTGAGAAGGGATAAGCCAGATGAAATCTGCTCAGGGTTTCCTGCCTTGCCCCTCCATAGCTAAACATCCTTCCTGTGGAGGAGAGAGCTGGGGCACAAATTGCTGAGTTTGTACTGTAACAGATTTAAGCCAGAAAGTGCAGGTGACACATCCCAAAGGATCCCATTTGCACACCTTCATGTACCTTTACAGTCAGCAAAACACAGAAGGTCCCATTTAATGTGATAGAAGAGAAAAAACATCTGCCTCAAAAAGCAGAGAAGTACAGACAAGTCAGGAGATGCTGAAATCATTCTGATAGACTTGAAAATACGTCCCAGTTACCAGACCTTAGCACCCCAAAGGGCAGCCTTATGTAATGTGCTTTACTTAGCAATCCTCTGACATGGGCCTTCCCAATAAACCAGTGCAAGGATTTGTAAGCCTGGGTATTCCCTTGCCTCTGACAGCCTCATAAAGATTATTTCCTAACAGACATATGAGAGACTCCACTGGAAACCCACCAAACAGTGCGTCCAAGCTGACCTGAGCACATCAGATTCCAATTCTAATTTCATCCCGAATTAGCAGGTGGTTATTGGTTATCTCAAAATGGCATTTGTCAGGAATGAAAATTCTTTGCCAAAATAAGCCGTTCAGTGTTATTTATGACACAGACAAATTCTGTTACTCTCCCATGGGGTATTATCCTCAAATACTGGTGACTCAGCCAGCCCTGGCCCTCGCCCCTTTTATGTTTGAACACAGCCATTAAATTGTCTTTTAGAAGTTGTACTGAGGGCACAAAATCCCCTCACTTCTCCAACAAATGAGGACAAAACACAGAAATGACCCACTAGTGCATGAAGTCTGAGAACTCTGAGCCTTTGCTGTGACAGACTGACCACAAATCCCCTCTGTGCTCTTCTTCATGCTCAGTGTGGAGTCCCAAAGAAGTGGCCATGGACACCAGAGGCAGAAGTACACATTGTCACAATTGTCACATCCCAGCCAGCCTTCTGACCCCCAGCATACCATGTTGACAGGAGTGTCCTACACTGAGACACCACAGCACTGCTTGAGATCCAAGCACAAGCTCCACACCAACCCAGGATGCAGCTGGTGGCAGAGCACCTCTCTGAGGGGAAAAAGATCTATTTTTGATGACATTTGCCACCCCTCAAGCAGCCATCCAGTGTGACACATCATGGTCCCTTTGGACACCTGAGTGTACAATTCACTGTTGCCTTTAAAGGCCACACTCCTGCAGGGAGTACTGGAAGTCTTGGCTGTGGAGAAGCAGCCCATGGGCTGAGTGACCTGTCCACAGCCAGGAGCTCAGCACACACCTGGACATGAAGTGAAAGACACTGAAATACAGAAACTTTACCAGGGAAAGTGCAGGGGATCCATCCCCTCCATTACCCACTCCCAGGGAGGAAAGCCAAACTCCCCTCCCAGCTGTCCTACAGTCTTGGACCAAAGGGCTGGGAGCACCTGCAGGGCAGAGAAGTTACTGTGGCATCCAAAAGAACTGGGAGCCTTCCACAGGGTTCAGCTGCAAACAGGGTCATTGTCTCCAGAGCTTCTGTATCAAGTAATGTCCCTTTCCCCCATCCTTAGCCATCCACTCCCACCAGATCTATAATCACACCTTCTCAATAGCAGCAGGGGCACATGGGAATGCTCCAAGAATTCAGTCACTTAAAGATGAACCAACACCTAAGCAGCGGGGATAGCCAAACTGGGATAGCCAAACTGGGATAGCCAGACTGGGATAACCAAACAGGGACAATCAAACAGGGTTTCTGATTTCACTCTTCCAGGCTCCTTCAGGTGGAAAGGAGATGTCCTAAGCATACCTGAGCCAGTCCCAGAGTCAGAGAGGAGCCTGCCCTTGTGAGCCCTAACTGCTCTTGGGGTAACCTGATCTCCCACCCCAGCACAAACCAGCCCAGACAACACTGAGCAGTGCCCAGCCTACAAGTGCTGCCTTGGGCCCTGGCTCAGGGCAGGTCTGGCATCACCCTGTCACTCTGGCTTGGCTGGCACTTGCAGGGTCCCTGATGGTCTTGGGAGGGCTTTAACCATGTCATGAAAGCAGCTGAGCATTTTGTCCCCACACAGCCCACAGCAGCCAGGCGTGACCTGTTCTGCCGAGTGCCAGGGAGCCCGTGTGAGCAGTCACTGCTCGCTGCCAGGCACAGGGCCAGGCCAGGAACCTCAGTGTCCCTGCAAGAGCTGGGTGTTGGGGAGCCCTGGTGGAAGGGGCAGCCCCAGCAGAGCAGGACAGGGACCTCAGTGATCAGATAAGCTCAACCCACCACCTGAAGTGGGTAAGCAGAGAGGGGATGGTGACAGGCTCCATCAAGTGTCCCCATCAACAGTCCCGTGATCGTCAAAGGCCAGGGAAAAAGTCAGGTCCAAGGTCAACCTGGGAAGGCCAAACAACAATTGAGGAAAACCTAAAAACTGATGCAAACTGCAGCAAAGCACAGGAAGGGGGTGAAGGCTCAAGCCTGAGTTTAGGCAGAGCCCCTTGGCCATGGGCAGAGGTGTAGGAAGGGACCCCAAGTGAGGTTGCCCAGGGCAATTAGGCCCAAGTTAGTGTTCTCACAGCCCTATCCCTGGATTCCAAGAGAACATTTCTGTGACACATCAGCTCACCCAAGTCTTGCACAACTGGGGCTTTTAGCACCACACTTCAAACTCAGCTCCCTCCCTTCCCACTCTGCCTTCTGTAAACCCTCCTGTCCCTGTGGTGGTTCTGCTCCCCTGTTGGTTTCCAGGCCTGGATGGTCTCTCTACCCCCTCTGCCAGTCTGTGCCCTCAGGAACGCCTGTGTGTCCATGTGCCCTCCCTGTTCATGGCTGGAGGGAAGGGCAGGAGCAGAGCCCTGGGAAGAGGCAGGGAGGGCACCCAGCAATGGACAGACAGTCAAGCAAAGATGGATTTACCTCCCTCTTCTCTCACTCCCCAGTATGTGATAGGAGAAATTGTACAATTAAATGAATGTGCCATTCCCTACATTGGAACTGAAGAGGAAAGTCCATTTTTGTTGGGAGCTTCTGTTGTTCTGAGATATCCAAACTGAGATGTTTCTCCCTTCCATTCTCTCTCAGTCTCTATGAGATCCCACTGTCTTAACTTTCAAAACCATAGCAAGACTTTTCCCAAGGAATTTAATTTGATTCCTGTGCATATGCAGTGGATTGATCAAGGCTCTCCAGGACAAAAGTACTCATCCAGGTTCATCCCTGCAGGTGCAGCTACTGCCCTGCTTTCACACTAATGCTGACTTCATAAAGTGTCACAGGCAGCAATCCTTCTGTTTAGGATCAAAGCTGCAGCAAGGAAGATCTTAGTAGTCTCTGCCAAAGTAGTTCCTTGCTAGGGATGTGCTGTGAAGCTGAACCAGCTGTGAACCCAACCATGGGAGTCTCCTTTTGCCAGTTATTTCTCTGCTCCAGGGATGAGCCAAACCCAGAACTGGAGATGCCCAGGAAGACCATGGCCAGATGGCCACGTGGCCTGACCCAGGCAGTGGAAGAAGATGAAGCCACTTCAAGGCTTCAAGATGCAAAACTTCAGTTTTCAAGTCACCTCAGTTTGAAGCATCCAGACCTAAGATGTACTGAGAAACTGGAGCCTTTCCTGACATCACTGGGATCACCTGGATGAACAATTAATGGTGCCTGCATGCTGGGAAAACCACTGGGATACATCTTGGTGCTAAGGGGTACTTGTATTTGATCCTGAGTGAATGAAAACATTCTGTGTTCAAATAAATCACCTTCCCCTCCTTTAATGTCTCCCACTGACTTTTGTCACCTCATTGCAAGATTATTCCCTTCAACACAGATGAGTTTGCAACTGCCTGGGAAAAGCAGAGCCTCTGAATAGGAACAGGCTGATGATCCCATGTCCACAGCCCAGTTTACAAACTGTCTCTGGCAGTTTCCAGGAGTTGGTTTTCCTGGTTTGCTTTGGTGACCCACAGCCATCCACGCTCTGTTTTCCACCTCCAGGCATGTCCTGCTGTTCCTGGCCAGACGGACAGGCAGGCTCAGGGCTGGGGAGGGACACAGTAAGCAGGTCACTTTTCAGGGAGATGGATGGATGGGGGATGGATGGATGGACGTCTGGATGGATCACTGAAAGGAGCAGGATAATGTCAGGGGTGCTCATCCATCCTGGTCAGACTGGGAGAAGGGAGGAAAGGAGGGGTGGGTGTCAGAGAGGGATCCTGTGTCAGAACTGTGATGGATGAGGGAGATCTGTGTTCTGGGAAGGGTGGCTGGGGCAGACAATGCCAGTGCCAGGAGCTGAGCAGGAGGAAACCAGACCCATGCAAAGGCCCTGATTAACCCTGCATTGAGACAGACCTGGGCTGCTGCTCTGGGGCAACTGAAGGGCAAGCAAATTGCTCATAGTTTGGGCATTTCCAAATCCAGCATGTCCTTGTCAATCTCTTGCACTGACAGACTGAGTGTCCCAGGTGGTTCAGAGCTGTGTGTGACCATGACAGTGAATGGGTCATGCTCTCATTCATGTGCTCTTCAGCTTCATTCAGCTTATTTTTGAGGCATCCCTCATTTTACACTCACCACTCACTCCTCTCTCTGCACCCAGCGAGTTCCAGTTTGAAGGGGTACCCACAGCAAAGTTTCTTTCCCCACAGTGACCCCAGAGGGGCCCAGCTGTCTGGGCAGCCGTCACTGGAGAGGAGAAGGGGAGAAGCTTCACAGGTTAATCACCCAAACCAGCTGACCTGTACTCCTCAGTTCCACTACCAGTCTGGACTCCCTCTGGCTCCTCAGGCCAGATTGGTCACGCTGACAGTTTCCCAATCCTTGCTGGGAGCAGGAGTGCACTGGTGAGGTGTTCTCCTGGCCATCCTTCCCACCTTTTCATGGCAGTATTGAGGGACTTGGATCCCACTCCAAACTGGCAGCAGAGCAGAGAGGGAGCTGCTGATGCAGGAGGGTCAATCCAGCACAGAGAACAAGATTCTCAGCAACCCAGAGGGAAGCTCCAAAGAGCTCTAAAAAGCAGGGAGCAATCCAATAAACCATTAACTGCTGCTGCTCATCTTCTGCAAGTATATGAAGACAAAATTTCTGGGCTTTGTGCATGTTTGTCTTTCAAAATACAATTTTAGTTCTCTGTCTCACACATCTACACTAAAAATCCAGCTTTCTCTTCCTGGTGTAGTATTTTCCCATCTATCCATCATCTTTTAAGTGGCTATCTGATACTCCAGGTGCCTTTCTTGTCCTGATGGACAATTTGTGTCTCGTTTGTAGCTTATGAACATACACCTCATTGATAAGGGCATTGAGATCTGCAGTTTGTCTTCTCTGGAAGGGTTCTGGCCTCCTTCCTGACTCTCTAGGTATGCCTGCAAAAATAGCACAAGTGCATCGCTCACTGCTGACAACAGCCTTGAGAAATAAACTTCCTTAAACAACAAGCCACAGCCATCTGCGGCAGAAGCCAAGACTCACTGGCCTTGCCACATGCCACAAAGGTCACCGGCCCCAAACTGCCCCAGCAGACAGGACAGAATGCCAGAAGCAAAGGACATATAAATCTAATGACTGTCAGCTTAACTATGTCAGCTGACTGCTGAGCTCAACCAGAGGGGGAAAGGTGAAGATTGGCCCCAGTTTAACTTTATAAGTCTCAATGAAGTGGGGCCCCTTTCAACACAAATGGTTTTAGCAATTCCTTAAACATTTCACCCAGGAAAGGTTCTTTAACCCTCAGCTCTGTGGTGTAGCAGGCAAACCATCCACAGGTCCCAGAGATGGTCAGAAGGTGGCAGGAAAGCCAGGAGTCTCCACAGAGCAGCTGAGGCCTGTAGGATTTGTTTATCTGCTGTATTTCTTGAAAAGGGTTTATTTGCCACTTTACATTGCCTTAAGCATTGTTTCCAGAGATGCAAGGGCAGAGCACTCCTACAAGGGTCAGGGTGACTCAAAGTCACACAGTCACAAAATTATGGAATCATTTAGGTTGGAAAAGCCCTCAAAGGTCACTGAGTCCAACTTTCCCCCAGCACTGCCATGTTCACCACTAGACCTTGCCCCCAAGTGCCCATGTTTTTTGAACACTTCCAGGGATGGTGACTCCACCACTGCCCTGGGCAGCCTGTTCAGGCCTGGTGAACCTGAAAGACATCTGGCCTGGCCAGTGACAGAGAGATGCATCTGGGTCACCGATGGTCACTGAACCACAGAGGTGGCAGTGAAGGGGGGCTCTGGAGGTCCCCAGTCCATCCTCCCACTCAGGGCAGGACTATCTGGAACAAACACCAGATTGGAGCAGCCAAGGCTTTTCCACTGAGTCTCAGCAAACACCCCAAACTCTCACAAGGATGGAGATTCCCCCACTGATGACCTGTCCCAGGCCTGCACCAGCTGCCTGGCAAGGCCCTTTCCTAGTGCCCAACCTGAACCTCCTGAGATGGAACTTGTGGCCATTGCCTGCTGTAATTTGGAAGCACAAAGGGGAGTTTGTCCCCCTGTCCTCTCTGTGACCACCCTTGCTCTGCCGGCCACATGTCTCTGGATTTAACCCAAGGTGCAGAGCTTTATTATGGGAACACAGAGATGGTTCATGTTCAAGCTGGCACCCCCCCAGGAACACCTCCTTTCCAAGTGGAATGGTTGTGCTGACTTTGAGCAGTGAACATGAGATAATAGTGAAGTTTCTGTGTACAAGTACCAGGGCAGAACTGCAGAAATTTGCTTTGTTAAATGTGTGGAAATGGATAAAGGGCTAAAAGGAGGCAACAAAAATTAATACAAGAGAGCTCAAGGTGAAGGTGAAGTGACTGCCTGTCAGCAAAGGAATGACATGAAGAAGGGCAAGTACTGCAGAGAGGAGAACTCCTGAGCTGAAAACCATCCTGACAAATCATCTCCCATAAGGCAGTTTGAAGGTGGAAGCTTCCAAACCTCAGCATGCCAGAGTCAGGGATTTAGGATACCTGGCAACATTTCTCTTCTAATGATTTTGCTTACCAGAAAGTCTGTCATTACAGCTCTGTGAGGAATTGCTGCCATGCTGCAGTCTGATATCAGCTATTATTAATAACTGAGGAATCCTGGCTTATGAAAGGAGTACATTTGGGTGTGCTCAGAGAAGATCCACCTTGTTCCATCTGCCTTCAGTGAGGAGGAAACCGTGAGTGATGAGGTTCCTTTGACCTTGTACAGGTGCTATGAAGATGCCATTCCTGCCAGGGAGTTGGATCTGCTGCTACACTCAGGGGCCTGACTCTGATCCTCAAGTTTTTGTCACAGTACAGAGTCAATTTTAAGTATAAGACCACAGTTCAGCTGTTTCATCCCTGCATGGGGCAGATTTTCATCTATCTGGTCCTTGAAATCTGCTGGTTTCCTTCATTTCTATCTTACACAGCTTCCTGAGGCTTCAGTCTGAGACTGACTTAAGTGGAGACACTCACAAATGAGAGACCCAAATGTAGGGACCTCCACACCAAATACAAATGGAAAAAAAATAGGGTTTTTTTTTTCTTCCTATGATCTTGATTCCCCAAGGTACTCCCTTCACATCTTCCTCACACCTACAGATTCTGTCAGGTTTCTTGTCCTGATGAGTCTGAGAAGGGGTGTTTTGCCAGTTTTTATGCCTTTTCCAACCAGGTCTGTTTGCAAAGCCTGGTTAAGTGATTAAGTAAGAATTGACAAATATCAACCTAGGAAGGACAGTACAAATTCCTTAAGACAAGCGGTGAAAAAATCTAGACCAAAAAAAGAAGATTAAATGGGTTGACCCTGCAGTGCTGTGAGGGTGAGAACATGTGAAGCCTTTGTTTTAAATCATGATGGCAAAAATGGTGATGACAAAGTTGACTGGAGAACAGAGGACACAGGAATGGAAATCAACATGAGAGTGTGGATGGAAAACTCCAGGTGCAATTCCAGCACAAGCTGGTAAGTATTGCTGTTAGGGAAATATCAGTGCCAGCTTTGGACCCCAATTTTTGAGGCCTCCACCACAATCCAGGGAACATGGCTGTTTGTCCATGTTGAAAACCAATTTTCTCAAGCAGGAGGATGTGTGGAGGTGGTACCATGGGCTGCTCAGGTAGTGGAAGGCAAGTTGTGTTAAAATAGAGTGAGCAAGGTGACTTCGTTCAGCCCAACAAAAGAGAGATGGGTGATAAAAATATTAAATACCTTACAAAGGTAAATACCAAAAGGGAAGACAAGGTGAGAGAAGGACAAAAGGATAACTGTCCATAAAGAGGAATATCAGGAGACTTTTAACCACCAGATGGGGTTAGCCCAGCCTCCTGGCTGGAATAACAAAGTGGAGTGTCTGACAGAGTTAACATAGATTTATTTTATAATGGGAACTCGGTGTCACAGCTTTCTGCCACTCAAATTCAGAGTCCTTTTCTAAGGTCAGGAGATCTGGGAGGACAAATGGCCAGGAGACACTGAGCTCAGAAACTTTTGGCTGCAGTAAATGCCAGTTGGGAGTGACTTGCTATACAGCTATTTGGGCAATTTATTGTCCTGACCCTTGGACATTCTCTTTCAATTGCCAGCCTACAGTGAAATGTGTGCACAGCACAAAGGCCCCCATGGCCCAGCCCAGCAGCAGGGCCAGGGGCAGAGCTCTGGGTACCCCAGGTCACTCATTTGGGGGAACAAGGCAGTGTCACAGCAGCTTTACAGGCTGCTAACACCCTGCCAGAGAAGCCCTTGGAACAGGAGGTCCCAATTCTTACCCACTGCAAGACCTCCACATCCTTTAGCCAGAAGTCCCAGATGGCTGCTCCATCCAAACAGAAATACCCCTTTTGTGTGTGTCTGTTGTCTGCTGTGATGGTTCTTCCATCGTTTGTGTGCGGGTGCCTCTGACAGCATTTCATGGGACCTGCTGGGGGCTCTGGGGCCTCTGAATCACCACAGTTTCCTGCAGTTCATGACTCTGCTGACTTGTGATGGAGAATGTGGGAAGCTGTGACCAAAGAGCGTAACCTCCTCCCCCTGGACACTGAGCTGACAGCAGAGCTGACAGCAGAGGTCCTGCCCCAGCACCCTGCACCCAGGGGCTGTGTCCCTGCTGCAGACCATAAATTACATAACAGCCAGCTTTAACACCTCCGCAGAGTTATGCCCCAAAGCTTTCAGTCCCAGTGACTCTGGAAGGGGTCAGTGCCTCTGCCTGTCCAAGCAGGTGTTGATAATAAGGAAATGCCCCCCTGTGGTGAGAGGAATTTTAGAAGCTGTGAGGAGACGTTGCAGGCACAGGGAGGGCAGTGCAGGTGGCTGCACCCACTGACTGCCCTGGGTACATGGCCTCAAGGACAGAGCTCTCCTTGCAGACAGATCCCTGGCAGAGCCTGTGCCAAACACAACTGCTATAACAGCCCTCAGGCCATGCCTCATGGCTAGGAACATTCTGCTGCAGCAGGAATCCCCAGACATTCCTGAGGAGGTGGGAAACGCAGAGATCTTTCATGGTTTAACTTGAGAAATGAGCATTCCTGAGGCAACAGCTAGAAAAATCTTTCTCCAGATTTCAGAACAAAACACACAAGACACAATTATTCTACAGTACACAGTCCCTTTTGGAGCTGCAGAGAGCATGCAGAAGCTCTCCATCATTTCTCCATGTTTGGTGAGATGCACTGAGCAATTTGGTTGTCAATCAAAGAAATTTCAGTGCCACCATTCAGAAAGGAAATTCAGCATGGAAACAGCAGGAAGCAAAGCCAAATGAAAGTCTCTTCATACTCATAAATTATGTTTTCTCACACTCCATCATTCTCCAGAGGTGAGGAATTGCCTTGCTTGCATTACTCTGGATTAAGTGGGTGAAAGGGACCCTGGGAGAGGTGCTGAGACCACGGCCATGCTAACACAGCTCTGGCACAGCCCCATCACCCCTTGCAGTGCTAGGCTGTTTGTGCTGACTCCCTGTGAGTACTTGGGGTAACCCCTGAGTTCCCAGAACACACATTCCAAATGAAATGATCCAGCAGACCCTCTATTCCTGCCAATGCCAGAACTTGCCTCCCTTTCATGCCCCGTTCCCCTCACAGGGCTGCAGGAAGGAAGCTGGCCAGGGCCTGCTTAAATTGAATATTAGGAAAAATTTCTTCACTGAGAGGCTGATCAATCCCTGGCACAGCTGCCCAGTGCTGTGGTGGAGTCACCATCCCTGGAATTATCCAGGAAACATGGATGTGGAGCTTAGGGACGTGGGTTAGTGGTGGCTTGTGCAGTGCTGGGTTCGTGGTTGGACTGGATGATCTCAGAGGTCTTTTTGGCATAAATGATTCTGTGATTCTGTGGCTCATGGTCAGGGCTGCTGGGGGTCACAGGTCCTCCAGCCTGAGCACTGCTGGTCCTGAGAAGACGCCACTGCTGCTCCTGGCTTTTTGTTTGCACTGACATGGCCATCCTGTGTTCTCCAGGTGTCCTATTTCCAACGGTGTAGGAGAGTGGAACTCCATATTAAAGCTAAGGATTGACCCTATAGAGGAAGCCTTGGAACTGGGAAAGTGTGATTCCATCCCAGTCTCCCAGAACACGCCATTGAAACAGATCTCTGTTCCTCTGCCCTGCAGTCTGTGTGAGGAGGGCCTGCCCTGAACCATCAGTTACAGCACACGATTAGTTCCACTGAGCCAATCTCCCAGCACAGTCCTGGCAGACTGCCCTTCCTCCCACTTCTCTCTCATTAGGCTGCTCCTCCTTTGCTTGGTCTTTAATTATCTTGTCATCAGCAACTTGGCCTGGACTGAACACCCTGCATTGTCCCAAATGAAACTCTGTAAGACAGATGGGACACCAAAGCATCAAGAGAGGAGGGCAAGAAGACTTGCAAAGCCATCAGTACATGTCTGACCACAGGAACAGGCTTGCCAGGGGCAGCAGCAAGATTTCATCCGGCCTGGGCAAACTGGGGTTGTTCAAACTTTGGGTTGGCTGAGACACAGCAACTTCATTTCAGCAAACCCAACATAAGTCCAGCACAGGGAGAGACAAACCCCAGTAAAACCAGTGGCCTCGAGGAGTGAAGCTGTTTGTTGTGGCACTGAAACCCACCCATGGCTCCAGCCATGCTCAACCTACCCACTCAGCTTGAAGCAGCTTCACAAGGAAACCTTGTCACACCCCTGACTCCCTTTCTTCCCCAGTTCAGAAGCCAACTGGTGGCCTCAGATCCCCTTTTCCCTGCATCCTGCAGCAGGTTTATTCCCTGTGTGCCACCCACGGAGCTCACAGACACTCCTGGCGCCGCACCCGGGAGCGGATAGGGCAGCCCAGCAAACTGGCACCTGTTGTCAGGCAGAAGCCAAGGCTTGTGTCAGCCTGCTGAAAATATTTCCCCTTCGACCTTGGCGACCTTTCCCATCACACTTTATGAGGCAGACTGCTCCCATTAAGTGCTACTTGATCTTCTGCTAATGCAGCAGTTATGAAAGGCCCATAGCACTTGTCACTGGGATAAACACCTTGGAGTGGGAGAAGCTGCGGGGAAGGGGCACACCCACCCTCCCCGCTGCTCCCTCACATCCCTTCCCTGTCTGTCCATCACTGCTGTCACAGCCTCTCGTTTGGAGCAGGAAAGCTGAGTCTGGCTGCAGCACTGCCCTGCCTCTGCTGCCAGGGCCTGAACAAGCACACAGAAAGGGGCTGCTTGGGCTAGTCAAACATTGCCCTGCAAGAGAGGGATTCAGGACACAACACTGGCTGTGTACTGTCCCTTCAGTCTTGCAGATCACACAAGCTCAACCAGCTGTGATAGGGACAGGTCCTGCTGCAGCCACCCCTGTCCAGTCAGGGCTCAGAACCCTCTGCAGCTTCAGCATGCTCAGGAAAATGGGCTCAAGGTGTGCCAGGGAAGGTTGGACATCAGGAGGAATTTCTTCACAGAAAGGGTGATTAAGCATTGCAAGGGGCTGCCAAGGGAGCTTTAGAGTCCTCAGCCCTGGAGGTATCCACGTGATATATGGATAAGACTCTACAACTCGAATGCTGTAAAGTAGGTATGTTTATTGTGGCACCCGACACATGGATGGTAGCCCCCCAAAAAAACATGCGTGCCGACTGCAGCTTCAAATATATCTGGTTACAAATTGCATATGCATCGGGTTACACAACACGCCTCTACATATTCATCGTCTGTCTCCGCTTGGTGGTATAATTAACTTGGCTTGCTATTAGGCCTGTGCAGTGCCGCCTGGTGGTCGTGGGCCAGGGTCTCTGGGATGAAGGAAAGCCACCCTCTGATGAAGTAAACACTCTACCTCACACCTGAACTTTTCACCTTGCTGCCTTGCACATGCTCTTTGAGGTCCTGGTCCAAGTCCAAGCCCCAAAGCTGGTTCAAGCCAGTTCCAAAGTCCAAAAGCAGGGATTCTGGTCATGGTTTCTTCTTATCAGTGATCTGGCATCCTATCCTTATCCTCCCATACATCCTCCCCCTTTGTCTGGCCAGTATAGAAACGTTCAGCAAGCAGTGCATTGTTTAGCAAGCACCTGCAAAGTTTTGTGGTACCAGCAGTACCCACAGCACTCAACCCCTCAAATCTATCGCAAGGATCACCAGGAACAACTGCATGTGGCACTCAGTGCTCTGAGCTGGGTGACAAGGCAAGGGTCAGGCATAGCTTGGACTCCATCACAAAGGCCTTTTCCCACCTAAATGATTTGTGATTCACTCTCAGGGGAAGCATAAACCCACCTTCCCTGCTGGAATGTTCCTTGGCACTGCCCTCAGCCTTCACAGGTGTGGCTTGGCTGTTCCTGTGGTACACAGAGGGTGACCTGAGCAGGATCTCCAAGAGGCTGGCACTAATGGGAGGTAGGTGGGCACTACTGCCCTGCAGGACTTGCCCAAAGGAAAAGAAAGGCTTGAGGGCCAGGACAGCTTGCTCAGAGTACAAACAAGCTGCCATTAATGTCCTGCCAGCTGGCCCCTTCCAGCTACTCATCATGCTCACATGAGTGATCAGCACCAAGGTATTTTGTCAGCCCTTTGAGGAGGGTGCCTAAATTAATTCTTCTACCCCAGAACAAGACTGGACACACACAGAATGGTAGCTCATCAGCCCTGTGGAGAGACCCTCAAAAAAGGGACTGACTTTGGAAGAAATAGCATACATGGGCAAATTTTAGTGAACAGAAAGGTTTTCAGCATCTGCACTGAAATATTTGTCAAAGGAGAAGAAAAAGCAATCAAACAAAGTCCCTTTCTTTTCCAGCAGATCTGGTGCTCCAGCCCTGGCTCTCTGAACTGTGTCAGAGTCCTCCTGGGTCTGGGGGAGCAAGAGAACCTTCAGCTAGCAGAAGTATCTTAAGTGTTTTCAGCAGCTGTGATGGATGGTGACAGTGGCAGCACTGTATGGGCTGTGGGTGACCGGGGTGGGGAGTGCTTGAGCTGTGCACATCTGCCTTGTCCATGTCTGTCTGCATGGGCTGAGATTGCTCTGGGGCAAACGGGAAGGGAGTCTTCAGAGACACTTAAGTGTCTGCCCTGGGTTTGAAATAAATCCCTTCTGGACCAGACATCTACAGAGGGGGGAAGGTCTGCTGGTCACTAATCCTTGCAAGGCCTTGAATCCTGACTGTGTCACAAAACAGAATCACAGAAGGGAAGGAACTTTTGAAGTCTCTAATCCAAGCCCAAACTGTTCAAGAGCTCTACCTGCTCCGGTATTTTTGGCTCTTGTGGGAGCAAACATTAAAAATGGCAGTGGTTTGTAGGACCACAGCTCTTTGCACCAGTAAGAGCTGGATATTGTGAACACAATGGTGATCCCTGCTCCTGGGATACCCTGCAGGGCTGGGACCACTCCTAGGGACTACCTGGTCATCCCTCTGTTACCCATCATGAGCACTCCCCAAGAAGGAAAGCCCAGGAAGGGGCTGTGAAATCTGCCTATTGCAGCAAGATCAATTTTCAGGAGAATTTCCCCTATTATCTAGCAGGAATGGGGGGAGTAAAAGAGACACTCTCCACTGTCTTTAAATCTTTCCATGGGAGATATTTCTGCCCATCTGACCTGTGGCTGAGTGGCTTTCCCCCCCACCCCAGCTTGCCCTGTGTGCATGGAAAAGACAAATTACACAGCTGTGGGACATCAGACTGGTGAAGTAAAAAGGGAGAGAAATCATCTTAGCCCTCAGGAGAAATGTTCTGATATGTGACTGCCCTCCATGTGGTGATAATGGGGTATAATTTATTTGGGTAGAAATCCCTCCTCCCACTCTAACGTTTTGTTTGCTTTGTCCTGAATAATGAGCCCACTCGTGCCCTGGAAATGATGGTTCAGAACACATGTGCAGAGTTCCTAACCCTGGGCAATGACAAGAGGTTTCATCAGCTCAAATAAATATCTCTGCCTCGCCAGGACAGGCCCTCGTGCTTCAAATGTCTCACTTCCCTACCTGCCAACATTGGAACTCCATAAATAGGGCCAGCTGGGAGGGGAGATGGGATGTGCACTGCCACCCACGAGGTACCTGTGAGGCCAGGACAGACAACTGTGCAGTGAAGAGCACAGCACCAGGCAGGACAGGCCTGCCCCCCAAGGCTGGGGCAGCCTGGTGGATCATTGGAGAATCCAGAGTTCCCTCTGGAACCAGCATTTCTCTGCTCTCACAGCACCTCTGCACTGCTCCAACACCTGCAGCAAGGCTCCAGGGGAGACTCCACATCCCTACAGCAGACTATGGTTCAGGACATGCTCAGAACATCCAGTGCAGTGCTTGCTGACATTGGTGTCAGGCTTTCCATTCCTGCCAGTGCATTCTGAAGCAGGGCATGACCACCTCCTGCCAGCACCTTCCCATAACCTACCAGTAATCTTCCAGTGCTGCACCAGATGCCTGCTGGCACAGCAGCTCCCACCCCCTCTCCCAGCACAAAAGCTGCTCTCAGAGGTTTGTGATTCCCAGCACTGTAGGTCCCCCATGTTTCCACAAAAAGGGCAAGCACAGCCCTCCAGAGATGTTCTTCACTCCTACAGCCATGGGCTGAATCTTGCCCTACATTATACACCCCTCCCAGCCCTCTGTCACTGAGCAAAGGAGGGAAATGACTTCTGGCTCATTCCCACAGCTCCTGAGCCCATCTGTTCCACAGGCCAGAAGTCCAGAACCATCCAGCACAGCATCAGTGATGTGGAAGCACTCACTGGTGATGCATCGCATTCATACAGGTCATTCCTGACAAAAACCAAAAAACCTACTCTTGAAATAATCCTGCCCAAAGAGAAAGGCAGCACAGCAGAAATGCAGAGCAGGTTCTGTGTCCAGGCCCTCCTTTGTCTTCCCTTCCTAGAGAAGGCTCTTTGACAAGTAGGGCATAACCTGTACCCAGTCAGGGCCTACATGCTGGAGAAGCTGTTAATTGCCTCTTTTAGTCTTCTGTCAGCAACATTATCTCCTCCTGCCCTGCCCAGACTGGCTAGGGATTGTTGTGGTCAGTGGGACATAGAGAAGGGGAAGGTGAAATATGATATGAGAAATAAAACCTACAGCAGCAAGCAATGCTAATCAAACAATCGTGAGGGAAACAGCATTCCAAGGAGGGGGGAATGCTGGGGGAGGAAAAGCATGGACCTCTCTTGACAAAGGTCCAGGTCATTTTAAAAGGGCCCAAGAAATTCTGTTTTAACGTCTATTTTTAATACAACCTACGTGTGTGCTGAGAGCACTGCCTGCCACACTGTGATCTTGTTACTTCCCAAATTAGCAGCAAAAAGATTAATTTAGACAGGAGGGAATAATTTTTAACAAAAGTGTCACTGCCTTCTGGGGAGGACATCTGACCTAAAAAGATCATGTCCAGGGAAACCCCACATCACAGACGATCCTTCGGTGCTAGGAGTCCAACAGCTGGAAACACAAGTTTGGGGTAGTTCAGCACAGCTGGGTGACTGATGATGATGTCAGATGAGTGTAACACATCACCTCAATTGAACATAAATATATGTTTGTCACTACAGCTGACAACAAAAGGTGTGGAGATAAAAACGACTAATGTATTACTGGGAGCCTTCAGCAGCTTCCCACCTGCATATCTGTGTTTGCTTTTCTGGTTTACATTTTAATTCCTCCAAGCAATACAGAAATAGAAGGCCTGTGCTCATTCCCTGTCCCTTTTCCAAGGGCTGCAAAAGCTCCTGACAAACCCCCAGTGGTCTCTGAGCGGAGCCCTACAGGAGACAACCAGTTACTGTAGCTGGAGCTTCCCTGGTTCTCCTTCTCCTCGAGGTTAGCCCTGCAGGGAGAGGCAAAACTCCCACCCTCACTGGTGGATCCACAGGGATGGCCCATCCGGGGTCTCCCAAAGTAAAGGCTGATGGCAGAGCTGAGGAAGCACAACATTTGGTTGTACTGAGGGAACCTGCCCACCTATTAACATTTTGTGTTCTCTTCTGTGCCAGAGGAAATGAGCACATACTTTATTTGCACCGAAATCACCTCCTCTGAACACAACTGAGTCACTTCTCCAAGTCTCCACTAAGGTTTCTGCAGAGCATCCTGCCCTAAGGGGGACAAATACAGGTGGGATCCTATAACCACAGTGCCCTCTCAGTCCCACCAGAGAAATTCATCCTGCCATGGGGCCTCCTCAGAAATTCTTTCACCCTTTCCAAAACAGAGCAGCTGTTTAGCAGCAATTTAGCATGAAAAGTCAGAAGATGATGAATTCTGTATCCACTTGGGAACTTTTAGGGAAACAAAACCCCAACTGTGCAAATAGGAAGAAGGCTGAGAAGTGATCCAATACTGCACTGAGCAACCCTTCCAAACCATGGGGTCTTGGCTACAAACTGCCCCTAAGGCAGTGACCTCTATTAGCAAAGACTTCCTTGGTCTCACAGGGAGAATTTTTCCCCACTGTTCCTGCTGTTGGGACATATGAATGAATCTCTTGTTTTATTTTGTTTGGGTGCATGGCTTTTGCTTTACTTATTAAGCTGATTTATCTCGACCCACAAGATGTCTCGCTTTCACTCCTCCGACTCTCCGCCCATCACACTGTGGAGGAGTGAGTGAGTGTGGGGCTGACTTGGCAGCTGGGTTAAACCAGGACACCCACTGGGAGGCAGGAGGGGTCCCTGACCATCAGCCCAGCCCAACAGCTCCAAGCTGGCCAGGTTTAAGGAGCAGTCACAGCATGAGGTGTGCTGGGCTGACTGCAGCCCTCCTGCACAACCTTAGAAGGCAAAACTGAGCCCCAGAAGGCCTGATGCCAAAAATACACTTGGGCATAATTGTTCATGAAATTCCATCAAAATTCTTGGATAAACTTATTTTTGGCTGAATCAGGTGTTACAGAAAAGGGTACCAATGGCAGTGATTCTCTGCCAAATAAGGAGGAGCCAGACTTCCCAGGACACCCACACGGAACAGGAATGGGCGCAGAGCGGAGGAGTCTCCAGAGGCTGCAGCCACTCAGCCTCCCAAACAGGATCCATCACAGCCATCCTGATTCTGTTCCTTCCCCTCTTCCCTCACATCACACATGTGGCAGGGGGAAGACTGCAGGAAGGGTGGCACTGGAGCTTCAGAGACATCTCTACACCCAAGGAGCTGGAAGTGTCCCCACTGTGGGCAATGCTCTATAGCCCTGGCTTGGAAGATGAAAATATTCTGGGTCTGGCTTTGCCAAGTCCCCACCTGCCTCAGTTCCATCAGAGTACAATTCCCTGCCCCTTCCCATGGAAGCTCCCTCTCTGGAGGCTCAGGCTCTTGTTTGGTTCACAGCTGGGCCGCACCACCTCACAGGATCCCAGGCTCCAGGACAGAGCATCAGTTGTTGAAAAATACCTCTGGCCACAGAGAATTCCTTTCTCCCTCTGTTCTCCCACAGAGGTTTCCTCTGTGGGCCAGAGCACTGCTCTGTGGTGCAGCCACTCTCCTTTAGTCTCAGCACTGTAGGAGGCTTGCCTGAACCTGGAGGAGGCCCTGCTCCTCAGCCATCCTGTTTCACAGAATCACAGAACCAAAGAATCACTGAGGCTGGAAAAGACCTCTGAGATCCTTGAGTCAAACCTGTGACCAACCTCCACCTCGTCAGCCAGACCAGGGCACTGAGAGTCACTCCAGGCTTTCCTGAAACACCTCCAGGCTTTCCTGAAACACCTCCAGGCACGGTGACTCCACCACCTCCCTGGGCACCCCATTTCAGTATCTACCCTTTCTGTGAAGAAATTCTTCCTAATGTCCAGCCTGAGCCCCCCCTGGCATATGGTTTGTGACTGGCAGTGGTCTTCTGTCTAGGGGCAGAACTGATTAAACACAGCACAGGTGGGGAAGCAGGAGTGCCCCCTTTGGGAATCAGCCCTGTGTGGGATGGTTCCCCCTCACTGCCCCAGAGCCATCCCATCACCTACACTGTGAGTGTCCTCCCCATCACATCTTCATGGCTGCACAGCTGTGACCCATGAGAACCAGCCCCAAATTCCATGGTCCAGAGTTATCCTTCATGGCTGGACATTAATGTTCTCTGCCTGTGCATGCCATGGGAGGTCATGCTGGACAAAGGGCCCTGCACAGCCCCAGCCTACGTGTGCATGGCCCAAGGGCACACACTGACACTGTATCTCCTGGGTTATCAGAGCCCAGCCTGCTGGGCAGCCACATCTTCTGCCAACTCCCACGCACACAGCAGCTGCTCCTGCCTGGGACTGACACTGTTTGTTCATTAATGTGTGCTCACAAATTTCCATGAGGCTTTTTAAGATCATCAGGTCTTTCAGGGTGAGAGAAGCCCTCACGAACTGACCCTCACAAGCAGCTCTTGTGACCCTCATGAGCTCTTCAGCCACCCTCAGAGAACCTCTCCCAATGCTGTGGTACCATTTGACTGAGGAAACTGAGGCACGGCACCACAAACCACTTCCTTGGAGTTAGAAGGGAGCCAACAGCATTAAGAGAAGGAGAATTGTCATTATTTGGTCTAACCACCCATCCTGCACAAGGAAGATAGCCCCAGAGGTTGGCCCAATGCCCAGGCATGCTTGGAGTCTTCTCTTGTCAACTTACAATTCCCAAAGCATTTCATTTCATAGGCGATAGAAAGACCAGGTTGTCTTGTTGCAGATGAAGAATGAAATGTCTTCCCCCTGAATTTTAGGATGCTTTTTATAATGGCAGGATGTATTTCTAAAATATTTACAAGTCAGTGTGTCTGCTCACAATTTAAAATAAACTATCCTTTAAATATGTGCCAGCTGCTGTGACACCAGCGCTGGGCCGGAAGGGGGTTTGCAGTGTTGTCACCAACACCTGTGTCCAGAGAGAACAAGGACAAGCTATTCCTGTGTGTCCTCAGCCCCTGCTCTTGTTAACAAAAGTGCCACCTGTCCTTCAAATTGACACCACAAGTGCCAGCAAGGCCCAATTACATGGGTAAGGGGAGAGGAACAGGGCAGGTTATTAACAACTGATGCATTTCCTCTCTTTTACACATCTGTATTTCTTTGTTTCCCATCTCCCATTCCCTCTCCCTCTGTGAATTGTGTTTGGCCTCTGTTCCCAGGGCACTGCCCATGGAAGGCTCCTCTGAGGCACCTCTGACCTTTGTGCTGCCAGAAAAGTGAGAGGCAGAAATCAGGAATGAATAGCCCCACGGTGTCACTGCTAACCCCGAGGGCTCCAAAGCCTCTTCCCAGACCCCTGTGTGAGTCACAGATGCCTGCAGGGTGGTGTCATGGCTACAATCAACCCAAATTACTGGGAATTCAGGGCAAGATCTCTAAGGGTTCAGAACCCACTGCTGGAGAGATTTTTGAAGGGACCTGCATTCAGCACACACAGAAATTCAGGAAACGTGACCACATCTGTTGAGTTTGTCCAGTGGTGCACTTGGGAACGAGGACAAGGCTGAGCAACAGGTAGGAAGAAATAAAGCAGGAAATCCTGTTCCCTCCAGGCAAATTCTCACTTTTCCCACTGCTGATGGGCTTTAAACACAGCAACAGCGATGAAATCCAGGAGATAACTGAGCCTGCTGCAACCCAGTTATCTGGGACAGACAAAAAGGCAGCTTTGCCAGGGGGAAAGTCAACAAGGAAGGGAACAGGAAACAGTCTCCTAGAGATATGTGTGAGGTCTCCCACTCATCACTGCAGGAACTGTACACACAACTCACTCTCCCACCCAAGGATTCTGAAACCAGCCACTCAGAAAAGGGACTTGAACTGAAATGCAACTTTCAAACTCATCCTGTGTTGGCTAAGTCTGTTTTTGAGGCACTCACCTAAAAGACCTCATCCCTGGATGTGTTCTCTCAGCATCCTGGCTTCCCTTACTTCCTCCAAGGGCATTTCCAGTGTCTTGTCACCAGTCCAGGCTGCTTCCTCCAAGTGTCAATGCAGCCTTCTGCAGCCCCACAAGAAGCAGTGGTGTGAACCTTTGGGCTGCAAAAACCACAGAAGAACAGATTGCTGTGACAACAGGCATGTCAGAGAGAAAATCACCTCCTCCCCATCCTGATGAAAGTCAGTCACAGAAAATCCCTGTGCCATGAACCTTTAAACCTGAACAAACTCAGCCATGTCACAGCACTGAGTGTCCTGTGGGCAGGGCCAGGGTTCTGCTCTGAAGGGAGAGCTCTGATTTAGCACCAAAGAGCTTCTTCCGCTCAGCAACACTAGAGTAGGAGGAAGGAATTAGAAGATCTTTCTGCATCTAATACCCAGGATTATTCTCATGGAATATTTCCTTGGAACAGTCCAGCTGACTTAGACCACTATCCTGTACAGACTCCAGTGAGTGGGGGGGGAACACAGCAGTGGCAGGGCCAGGATTTTAAACATTACAGCAATGGGGTGAGAAAACTCTTGAGAATATTATTTACAAGACTATGTACAAGAATATGCAATGACATGACAAAGGTGAATGGCTTCAAACTGAAAGAGAGTAGGTTTAGATTAAGTATTTGGAAAAAATTCTTCTGTGTGAGGATGGAGAGGCCGTGGCACAGGGTGCCCAGAGAAGCTGTGGTTGCCCCATGCCTGGAAGTGTCCAAGGCCAGGCTGGCTAGGGCTTGGAGCAACCTAGGCTAGTGGAAGGTGTCCGGGCCCATGGCAGGGATGGAATGGGATGAGCTTTGAGGTCCCTCCCAATCAAAACCACCATATGACTTTATGACTCTATGAAAACACTTTCACATCAGTAATTCCGATGCCAGGGGCATGGAGCAGTGTGGGACATTTTAAAACCTGGCAGTTTCCACAACCTATACATTCTACAAACTCTAAAACAAGCAGTCTCAATTATTTACTCATTTCTAAAAAGTTAAAACTATCAGAGAGACAGAACTATCTGCCAAACAGACATTTCCCCTCTGATCTATACCTATTTCTGTCTGTATCTCACCTTATGTTTTTCATTTTTATTTTTATCAAAGAGGCAAACTCTATCAGGACTGGAAAGACCCTCCCACGAGGAGTCTATGGCAGGTGGGTTCAGGAAGGACATTGAGGGGCTGGAGAGAATCCAGAGCTGGGAACGGAGCTGGGAACAGAGCTGGGGAAGGGGCTGGAGCACCAGGAGGGGCTGAGGGAGCTGGAGGGGGCTCAGTCTGGAGCAAAGGAGGCTCAGGGGGGACCTTGTGGCTCTGCACAACTCCCTGACAGGAGGGGGCTCAGGGGGGGTCGGGCTCTGCTCCCAGGGAACAGGGACAGGACAAGAGGGAACGGCCTCAGGCTGGGCCAGGGGAGGTTCAGGTTGGACATCAGGAGGAATTTCTCCATGGGAAGGATGGTCAGGCACTGGAAGGGGCTGCCCAGGGAGGTGGTGGAGTCCCCATTCCAGGAGGTTTCCAAGGAATGCCTGGACATTGCACTGAGTGCTCTGGACTGGATGACAAGGCACAGGTTGGACTCGATGATCTCAGAGGTCTTTTTCAACCTATTTGATTCTGTGATTCTATTTCTAAAAGTTAAACCAGGAGTTCTATTTTTTTTTCTATCAAGGGATTTTTTTTATCTGAAAAAAAAATTAGGTCCTGACTTTACCCAGCAGCGCAGACCAGGTAAACCTGCACCAGGTAAAGCAGCAAAGTGCTAGAGAAGCAGATAAGCGCCTTGAGAGGAAAGCTAATGTCTTTACAAAGAATTTGATGGGTGAAGGTATGGGCGTTAACGTGTTTGAAATGGGTCTTAATGTCTCTACTAACTTTAGGCAGCAGGTTTGTTGCAGAGCCCAGATAGCTTGACTCCTGAAACACACAAGTGAGTCTGCAGAAGCCTGAGTTTCTGAACTACGGGGTAAAATAACAGGTTCAAGAGGGGATATGGGGTAGGCGGTTCGGGAAGGCTGTACCTTCCTAGTAGCTCAGCCGATGGGGAAAGGAAGAGGGCAACGTGTGCCCGGGAGCTTGGGATAAAAGGAACCTCGAGAGACAAAATCCCGCGGGCGGGTGCCCCAGTGGACAGTGAATAAAGTTGCAGGACTCCTCTGTCTCCTTTTCGGACATAAACCTCTGACATTTGCGGAATTTTCCTGACACCCTCAATCCCTCCAGCTGTGAATGGAGCCTCCTGGGAGCTGCCACCGGAGCAAAGCCAAGGCTGGGGGTATTTGCACACTTGAGGGCTGCAGACACAGAAAGTGGGGCAAACCCGAGGTACTTCAAGAACCCCATCTCAGGAATGTTCTCTGGGCAAACGAGACTCTGGCCTTGGAAAGGCACAATGTTCCTCTTGGCACAAGGACGAGGCCTTTAAAATGAATCAAAAGTCTTAAATACAAGAGGCTCATGGCAAGACCAAAGCCTTTGAACCTGAAGGATCACTGATATCATCTATAATAATAAATTAGCCAAAACCAGAAGCAAGGACACCACTGCGGCCCGGGCTTTTCCCTCTGACAGACACGGCAGCACCGCCCTCGTGAGGGGAGAGCAGGGCCAAGGAGAGCGGGTCGTGAGGGAAGAAGGGAGCCTGTGAAGGGTGAACGGAGACAGGGAGAGAAGAGAGGGGCCATGACGGGACAGCGGGGTGTGAGAGGCGAACGAGGTCTGTGAGGGAAGAGAGGAGCCATGAGGGGAGCGTGGGACCGTGAGAGGAGAACGGAGGTGTGAGAGAAGGGGCTGAGAAGGAGCGGGGCTATGACGCGGCTCAGCTCCGGGATGGGGAAGCACTGCCCCGCGCGGGGAGCCCAGCGGGAGCTGCCCGGGCCGTGTCCGCCGAAGGCCCCTCGGCTACGGCGATGCCGCCCAAGCACTCCCGGACCGCTGACACGACCAACCGGCCGCCAGCACCGCATCCCCTCAGCTCTGAGGGACGCGCGGCCGCCCTCAGCGCCCGGCCGGGCTGCCTGCGCTCCGATTGGCCAGCGGTGCTGTCTGTCACTGAACGTCACCGCCCCTCAGCCAATGGGCGCGCGGGGAGGGCCGGCTCGGGCTCTGCAGGGCGGGGCCGCGCTCGGGCTGGAGCGAGGGGCAGGTAAGGGGTAGGTGTGGGGTAGGTATGGGGCAGGTATGGCCGGGGGCCCTGAGGGGGGCGGGGGCCGGGCCCTGGTCCTGCTCCTGCTCCTGCTCCCCGCACCCAAGGGCGGGACTGTGCGGGTGCCGGGGCTCGGGGGGCGGCAGCGGCCTGCACTGCCGGAGGCATCCCAGGAGGCCGAGTGGGACCGGGCGGTGGAAGCCCCTGGAGGGATGAGGGAACATCCAGACCTTCGGCGGGAACCGAGGGGTCCAGCCCTGCCCTGGGCCCGGGTCGGTGTATGGGGTGGTTCGAGCACAGATCCAGGATGGGAAACGGGCCGGAGCCTTAGAAGGGCTCCAGGTGATGTTCACAGAATCATCCCAGAATGGTTTGGGTGGGAAAGGACCATAAAGGTCATCCAGTCCCAAACCCTGCCATGGCAGGGACACCTTCCACGAGACCAGGCTGCTCCAAGCCCCAAGCAGCCTGGCCTTGGACACTTCCAGGGATGAGGAGGTTAAAGATGTGATTATTGGGTGCTCTCAGGGAGAAGGAGCACGGGGTGGGTGGGTGCAGCTGTGCTCTGGGCAGCCTTTTTTTGGGGGGCTCATCCTGAGAGCTGCCACACTCACAGCACCCGAGAACTTGACCTTAACCACGTACCCTCCACTGTGCACTGCACTGATGGGTTTTGGTCCAGATGCAACTGCTTTTGGCCACATGGCTGGTGCGGGCTGGGTCTGGAAAAAATAGCTCTAAGGCATGAGTGCATGTCCCTTTGCTGTCAAACCTGGAGATAAATATTTCCTAATTATCCTTTGTGTGGGTGAGGGTGTTCTGCAGTTCATGGTGCATGAACTCTGCCCACGTCCCAAGTTTTTGTTGATGGTATAATGTTTTCCCCTACTATTATTAAAAATTACATTCATGAGTTGTTCAGATATTTTGAACTCGGCTGAGAGGCTAAAACTGAATTCCAGGTATGTGCCCCATTGTTGTGGTAAAAATTCAAAAGTCCAGACCCATTTAATATGGGGAACGTGCATTGAGCAGCTCAGATCAGTCCTGTCCCCCAAATCTGTGATGAAGCTCTGAACCCCTGATGTCCAGGGGAATCTTCCTGTAAAGGTGTATTGTTTGAGGAGATTTTTGAAACTGTGGTGCAAAACCTTATTAAGTCCTGGTATAAAGTGAAAGGACTGGGACGCATTTTGGAGGTCTGGCAGCTTGTTAGGAGTCGCTGGTGTTTTGTTTAGATAAAGAAGGAAGGAACTTGGTGTTTGTAATCCATTATGTGAACTTAAGGTGTTGACATAAGATAAAGCAAAGGGTGACAGAATATTGCAGTGATTTAAATCCCATTGGAATCAGGTTAGGTTATGGAGTACAAGTAACTGGAGTGAGCCGTGGGATTACCTGGGAGCTGATTAATGAAGGTGTAAATTCCCTTCACCTTCCTCTGCTGAAGCAGCTCTTCTGTGCTGTCCCAAGGTCCCCAACACCTCCACCTTTTTTCTCCAAGGGTGAACACCAGCCTGGCCAAGGCCAACTTCCCTTTTGTGGCACAGGGAATAAATTCATATCCTAAAGGATTTGTGGAAGCACGTGTCTCTGGAACAACTTTATCCATACACATGGGGGCTGGAAGGACATGATCTTTAGGGTCCCTTCCAGCCCAAATCATTCTTTGATATTTAGCAAAAGGCATTAATTAACTCACCAGGCTACCAGCTTGCAGTAATTTTTAAAATTGGGATTTACTGAACAGGTATCTTGGGATAAAGGAGGTTTAGGAATTGGTTTGGAATACTTAGGAATATTCCATGCCTTTCCCATAGTTCATGACAGGAAAATACATCATTCCCTTCAGCAGCAAGACTTTGAGTGTCAGAAGATGAATGATTTACCACTCATGACAGTGCAGCAGGAAGGCCTCTGTACTGCTTTAGGTCACTCTTGCTCCATGGTTTTCTTGGTTCTGTGTCTTTTACTGAGCCAACTTGTCAGCACCAAAATATCTGTATCTGGGCTCCAGGGAAGTAAGAGAAGAACAGGAGATTTTTGTGCAAGTCCCATTGTAGGGAAATCAGTATTTTTGCAGGGTTGGGGTAGTCTGGATGTGTAGTTGTACATGGTGGAAGCTCTTCTGACAGGAGTGTTCTTGGGATCTGTGTTAAGTGTTTCCAAGAGTTTCTGGCAGGCATCAGCCATGATTCAGGAGCAAATTTCTTCTTCTGGGCAAAACAGAGACAAGTGGGCCAAAATAAATCTCTGACTACCTCGTTGTGGCTGCTTTCAGCTGAGATGCTCTATCCTGCATGTGAGTTTTGTTCTCTCAGGCTCCCAGGATGTTTGCCCAGAGCTGCCGGAACTCTGCGAGCCCCGTGCTGCTGCTGGTGCTGCTGGGCTGTGTCCTGTCCCCCCCAGCACAGGCCAGCAAGGTGGGTGACACCGAGCTGTGCGTGGAGCACAGCAGAGGTGGGGTGTGAGGGGACAGAGCTGTGTCCCCTCCTTCACATGGCTCCTGTGCCCTGCAGAGCTCCGAGGACATTCGCTGCAAGTGCATCTGCCCCCCGTACCGCAACATCAGCGGGCACATCTACAACAAGAATGTGTCCCAGAAGGACTGGTGAGTGGGAGCAGCCTCAGGGGTCAGGCCATGACAGCCAAGCTCGGGAGTTCCCAGCTGGTGCTGAGGAAGGGATTCCCTGCCTGTATGTTTGCAGGGGAAGCTGCTTTGGTGGGTGATGTTCAACCCAGGCCAGGGACATGTTCTAAACAGAAACTGAGGGATCTGGGATGATACGTTAACCCACTGCTCTTGGCAGATGACGGGTGTGCCCTCCAATCCCTTCCACCTGGACTGGGTCCCTGCAAAAGGTGCTGGGACAGTCTATCCCAGGGACTTTGGGCCAGCTGGGCTGTGAGGGGGGTTCTTTAACATCGGATCAGTGTTATCAGCCTGATGGGAAAGCTGGGACAGAGACAAAGTCACCCCAGTGTCCTTGCACAGAGTGCTGCTTTCACCTCGTGCTGCTGATTGTGGTTTGTTTGTGCTGCAGCAACTGCCTGCACGTGGTGGAGCCCATGCCAGTGCCTGGGAATGACGTGGAAGCCTACTGCCTGCTCTGTGAGTGCAAGTACGAGGAGCGCAGCACCACCACCATCAAGGTACCTGAGCTCAGTCCCCTGCTGTGCCACACCAGCCCAGGGGAACTGCAGTCACTGCCTGTGCCCTGCTCCCTGCCATGCCACAGCAGCCCAGGCACTGCCACACCGGTAGGTTCCTGGAGGAGAGCCCAGAAAGAGGAAAGTGTCACAGCAAGTACATGGTGGCAGTGCTAGGGGCTCACTCTACAACTCTCTGAAAGGAGGCTGTAGCCAGGTGGGGGTTGGCCTCTTCTCCCAGGCAGCCAGTGACAGGACAAGAGGACATGCTCTTTAGCTGCACATGGGGAGGTTTAGGTTGGACATGAGGAAGAATTTCTTCACAATAAGGGTGTTGGATACTGGAAGGGGCTGCCCAGGGAGGTGGTGGAGTCCCTGGAGGTGTTTAAGGAACAACTGGATGTGGCACTGAGTGCTCTGAGTGGGGTAACAAGGTGGGGATTGGTCACAGGTTGGACTCCATGATCTCAGACATCATCTCCAACCTCACTGATTCAGAGATTCTGTGACTTCTGTGATTTCTGTGTCTGAACCAGGGGCACTCCTGGCAGTGAGGAGCTGTGTGGGAGCCCACTCTTCTTGCTAGGGACATGTGACAGTGCCAAGCATCTCTGACCAGGGCCCCATATGTGCAGAACACACCCTCAGTTGGCACAGTGAGAGCATCAGCACAGTTTGTGTAGTGATGGCACAGCCTCGGCCTCCTGGCAAGAGCAAGAGACTCTTGTGAGCAAAATGAGAACAAGAGATCACACATCAGAGGCAGCTGAAAAGGACCTTCCTGACCTCTGTGGTGCTTCTTATCAACACTGCTGATCCTTTCCACTTGTGCTGTCCTCAACTGCAGGTGATCATCATCATCTATCTGTCAGTGGTGGGGGCCCTGCTGCTGTACATGGCGTTCCTGGTGCTCGTGGACCCCCTGATCCGCAAGCCAGACCCCTACACCCAGCCCCTGCACAATGAGGAAGACAGCGAGGTGAGGGGGCAGGGGGTGCAGACAGGGGGACAGGAAAACAGTGACCTCTTGCTTGTCCCCTCTGGTCCAGTGAGGGACCAGCACTATTGCTTTGGGGGCACTTACATGGGTGAACATTTAGACTCAGATCTCTGAAGGTCATGCAGAAGCACAAGGAATATTCGAAGTTCTGTGTAACGAGCCCAAAGCAAGCCCTGCCTTCAGAGGCTGAGAAGGCTTTGTACCAACTGGCCTGAATTTGGTTTGTCCATCTAGAGGGAAACAAAAGTCAAACAGATCCTGTTTGTGCAATGTCCCAGGTGGAGTTTTGTGGTGCTGAGCTTCCAAGGAAGGATGAGCTTCAGTGTTGGCCAAAACATCTTCTAGACACTTAAAACACCGGCTTCTGAGGTGCTGTGTGATCCTGCTCTGGGGCTGGGCCCTGAGTTGTATCCAGGCTGTTGTTCCTTGTGCAATCCAGACTGCAATGCCACTCAGACCCCATCTTTTTGTGGGACACTGGCATACAAATCATGGCCAAAATGATTGGGACCCAGAAGCAAAGAGCAAGCCCTCTCCCTCTTTTTGTCACACACCAATTTTCAGGGACGACAAATTTCTTGCTGCATAAAATTCATGCAGTTGCAGCACTGGGTTGGACTGTCCTGTTTGCACTTGTGAGTATAAACTATTTGGCCCAATTCTTTCATACTCTGATGTAAGTGAGGAGCAGCTGCTCCAGTGTTCACAGTCCAATCCATTGCATCCCTCTGCTGAAAACGGAGATCCTGCAGGAGGAGATGAATTGTATCCCTCAGTCGTGGGTTTGCAGCCTGCTCTGCAGCAATAATTCAGATCCAGGTTCACATGGTAAATGCCTG
This sequence comes from Lanius collurio, assembly GCA_020086605.1. Lineage (NCBI taxonomy): Eukaryota > Metazoa > Chordata > Aves > Passeriformes > Laniidae > Lanius > Lanius collurio. Next base: position 1,180,464 of record JACBWW010000084.1, read on the forward strand.
GTGTTAGGTGAAGTTTATCTCACTCCAGTATGCTGGACTGTAAATTCTCTGGGATAGGCCTTATTCCTGTGCCATGATGGCTCTCCACCCATTGTTAGCCTGGTTTTAGCAGGGGGATGTGGTTCATTTCAGCACTGTGGCTCCCTGCAGACTCCAAGAGTGGATTTCCAGCAGAGCTCCACTGGGGACTTTTATCTGGAGTTGTGGGTGATCCCCAAGAGCAAGGACTTGGGGGCTGGTATTGAGGAGCTCTGAAAATGTTCTTCATCAGAACAAGTGAAACCTTGAATTGCTCTTTCAGGTGCAGTTTCTCCCCAAGTCAGCTGCCTCCCTCTGTGCTGGGACTGGGCATTGCCTGGTCTCCAGCCCCATTCCTTTCCTTGCAGGACACTCGCTCCCTGGCCGCAGTGCCCACCCCAGCTGGTGCCAGGGCCAACACGGTGCTGGAGCGGGTGGAGGGGGCTCAGCAGCGCTGGAAGCGGCAGGTGCAGGAGCAGAGGAAGACGGTGTTCGACCGGCACAAGATGCTGAGCTAGGCCCTGCTGGGCTCTGCTGCCTCAGGACACCCTGCTGTTGGAATGGAACCTCCAACCCTCCCTGATTCACCATCTCCAGAGGGAGCAGCAGCCCCAAAGGCTTCTCTGGTCCCGTCCCCTGCCCTTCCTCTGCCTGGTCACGCTGGCCTCTGGGCTATTGGCTGCCGTGTGGAGCTCAGCCGGACATGGGGCTCCATCAGCCCACCCCCAGCAGGGACAGGGGCTGGGAACAGAGTGCTGGGAGCTGGCTGAGTCTTCCTGGGATAAAAATAGTGGGAGAATTTTGATGTGGGATAAATTATGTGATGTTTCTTCAGGATGCAGCAGCCACCCACTCCTCCTCCAGTGTGCACTGATAGTCGCTAGGCATTGTGGTGCTGAGCCACATGTGCAGCACAGGAACAAAGGGGAGGGGGTTTCTGCCAGTGGGCACTGCTGCTTCCACTTATTCTGATGTAAATGGAGAGATTTCCATACCTCTGGAGTCTGGCCAGGTTTACACCAGCGTAACTGGTGCAGCTTGTTTGTGGGCAAAACCTGTTAGTACCTACACCAGTAACAGTCCAACAGGTAAAAGGCTGATTTATGTTTCTATCTTTTTGTGCGTTACGAGTGGATAAAAACCTGCTGGGGTGAAACCTTTCCATTTGTACCCACACTGGTGACCCCTGATGCTCTCCCAGGGTGGGCAGCAGCATTTGTGTCCAAGAGAACTGGCTCTCCTGGAGCACTGGAAACACCTGTCAGGGCCCTGGGAAGTGGACACTTGTGCCACTCAGAACACTCCAAGAGCTCTGACCGGACTTGGGCTGTGTGGAGGAAGCTGAAGTGGTTCTCCCATGTGTACATTGATCCCACTGAGAACATTTGGAATGTTGAGGAGGTACCTCCATATAAAATGCAAACAAATATCTACTACTTGGGTGGCTTTTTTTTTTCAGGGGAAAAATCCCATCATGCCAGTTCTGGGGCTCTCCATCTGCCTGTCAGCACCCAGCAGGTGAGCTGATGCCACCTCAAGCCAGAGCTGTGGTTATGGCACTGCAGGAGTGTCCCTGGCACTGCTCCCTGCTGACAACAACTGTCCTGCTCCAGGAGAGCCAGGCTGGGAACATGGGCAGACTAAAGTCCTGCTTGGTACAGGTTAGTGACTTAACTTCTTTGGGCTATCCCGTGGGAAAGCCAAGCAGATTGGAATTCTTCCTTTGCAGGAAGCTGAGAAATGGTTGGTAAAAGCCTAACTGGGAGAGGTGCCAGTCACTGCCCTGTCTGCTGGGGCCAGCACCTGCTAGTGGAGCACCCAGACCTCCAAGCTGACCTTGCCACACAAACCCAAACAGCAGCTTTTGGAATGTGTGTACCCCAGTTACCCTTCAGCACCTCACTAGGTTAAAAAGAACCCAGAGCTTCACAAGATACCAGTCACATTTTCCTTGGCCCATCTTTGTTCCCTGGTGCTCAGTTCTGGGCCTTTCTCCCCTTTGTAGAAGCCCCATCCTGCCTGTCCTTCCCTCTCGTGTGTGAACCCCGCAAGGACGCGAGGTGTGGTCCCTTGGAACTGACTTTTTCCCTTTCAGGGAGGGAACAAGCAGCACTGGTGGAAGGTGCTGCCGGGGCCGGGCCGATGGGTCCATCTGGTGGCCATCGGCCCTAATCGGCACCGGGACATCGGCGGGCATCAGCGGAGGCTTCCGAACCTGCTGAGCTGGCAGGGTGAGGGGTTGGGTGGGCAGCACACCCAGACCTTCCCTGACCCCTCCAGAAACAGCTAGGAAATGGGATCAGAGGGAAGGGAAAAAATGCATCTAGAAATCAAAGAGTTTTGGAAAAAGTTAGAAAACTTACAGAAGGTAAGGTGTGGAGAGGCTGCAAAAAATGCCACTGCCTGATTAATTACTGGGGTTGTTAATTAGCTGATCAGCTTTGTCCTGTACATCATCCTTCCCGGGAGGAAAGGTTTTTTACTGCCCAGCCTGGAATTCCCAAGCCCCTTCCTGTGCCCCCTCCCTGGCTCACTGGGGCATCCTCCAGCAGGCACATCCTGATGGGCCCTGCTCCCAGTCCCATCCACACCCCACAGCAGTGGTTCCCATCCCTCCAGACAGGGGGCAGTGGGAGGCAATAACTTAATTTCTTATCCAAAAAGGGAATGAGAAAAATAAAGGACCTTTTAGAAACAAATCCAGCTGCTTTGATATCTTGCCACACCCATGCTCAAGTGCCTGCTGTGGTCCAGATGTCGATGCTCTGGATGATGAGCCACTCACTCTGGTCCTTGGTCACCCGGATCCTCACACACTCCACGGGCCCGGGCAGGACCTTCTCCAGGCCCCGCTGCTCCAGCATCCCCTTCTCAAAGGAGCCCACGGGGACGTAGAAGGAGCAGTCCTGGCTGTGGTCCCGGCGCTGGCCCAGCTCCAGCAGCCCTGCACGCAGAAAATCGCCCGGGCGCTCCTTGGAGCCTGTGTGCACCCGGACATGGCTGACTCGGGCCGGCTGCTGGAACACGATGGAAAAGGTACTGCCAGCTGCTGGGTCTTTGCCCCAAAAGTACCCCTGTGCCGAGCTGTAGGCCTTGAGGGGCTCGTAGTTCTCAAAGATGGACATGCTGGTATACAGGGATGCTGGCGGGTTGTCTGGGACGTCCAAGGCATCGGCCTGGAAATCCTCGTCCTCCAGCCGGTTGATGGTGCCCTGGAAAGAGGAGTAGAGGCCCATGTGCTGGAAGAGGGATGGCTTGAAGCGAATCACGTCCTTCTGGGCGAGCAGTTGGCGGAAGTGGACCAGCAGCCAGTCACAGGGCATTTCCTGATAGAAGAGGAGGAGGAAGTGAGCCAGGCGAGGAAGGTCACTGGAGCGGTAGAGCTTTCCAATGTAGCCCAGCTTGGAGAACTCGAGGGTGGCCCAGTTGGAGCCCTCCTGGGAAGCCAGTGCCCTGCGGATGGCTGTCAGGAAGGACCTGGCGCTCCACACGTCGTCCTCGATCATCAGGTAGTAGGAGGAGAGGTTGGCAGCGAAGGCGAGCAGGAAGGCGTAGTCCACATTCTGCTTGGAGCGGAACCTCACCCGCTCCTCCGCATCGTTGAAGTTCCTCTTGAGGCCTTCCAGGGTGGGGTAGAACTCACGGGGAGCGTGAATGAGCAGGAGCTGGCCCAGGAGGATGTGGCGAGTGAACTTCTGGGCAATGGTGGCGGCAACGCGCACGTTCCAGCCAGGATCGGTGTCAGCCAGGTGCACCACCACCACCATCTCCTGCAGCTCCTCCTCCGTGGACTGGCTGAAGAGTGACTGGAGCGTGGCCAGGAGGTAGAAACCACGCGGCCTCTGCACGGATGCCAGTCCCACTGCCAGGAATTCTGCAAGGCAAGAGAAAGGCATGAACAGGCAGAGGGGTGACTTGGGATCACCATGGTGATGTTCCTCCCTGCAAGATGTAATGAAAGGGCTCAAAAAACCTCTTCCCATGGCCAGCCCACAGGGTCAGTGCTCTTGTAACCCCATGTCTAAGGCCAGTGGGTCCTTCCTGAAGCTGAAACCTCCAGAATCTCAGGAGGGGCCAAATATTGGCCCAAATGGCAGCAAGAGGCAGGCTGAAGAAGCAGGGGCTCCTCTGAAGAAATATTCCTGAAAAACACCTTAAAAAGCTGTTGGGGTTTTGGGAGTTCCTTTTTTTTTCTCTTGAGGAATTTTCTCCCATATATGTTACCCAGACAACAAATTGCTGGGTACTTGGGAGAAACAAAAGAACTGGCCACGGAGAGGAGGAGCCCACTTTGGGCTACTGTCCTCACCTGGGCGTGTGCCCGGGACTCAGGACTTGGTGCAGAGACGGGGAGACCACTCTCATCAGCACTGTGGGTTTCCTGCTGTTTTTTTCCCTCCCTGCTGGAGAAACCCCAGGATCCAAAACCTCTCCTTCCCTGCCTCGCTGGGAGCTGAGCTGCAGACCCTGCTGCCTCAGCCTTCGCTGCTCTGCAGCCCTGCCTGTCCTGCCTGCCGAGACCTCTGGGGATTTCCTACCACAGCTCCACAGCTCGATACATCTCGCCTGCCGCCCAGAATTTGTGCTCCTACTGCTGCTCCAGCCTGCCTGGCCAGGAGAGCCCGGACAGACCCCAGGATCAGCTGCCCAGGGAGGTTTGTGAAGCCTTTCTTCCATCCCTTCCCGGATCCCAGGCAGCCATCACTGCGTGCTCCCCGAGCTCGCTCCGGAGCGCCCCCTGCAGCCGCGGGGGAACCATCGCACCTGCCCTGCTCACCGGGAGCCGCCAGCGCCCCTGCCGGCTGTGACTGGAACTGCACCAGAGGGGAAAGGGCCTGACAGCCGAGAGAGGCTGCACTGGGTTTGTGCTTCTGTTTGCTGTCACCACTGTAGTTATTGTTGTTTGTTTGCCTGTTTATATATCTGTATTTTAGTAAAGAACTGTTATTCTTATTCTTTATATCTTTGCCTGAAAGCCCCGTTAATTTCAAAATTATAATTCAGAGAGAAGGGGGTTGCATCCTTCATTTCAAGGGAGGCTCCTGTCTTCCTTAACAGACATCTGTCTTTTCAAACCAAGACAAAAGCCAAACACAGGCAAGTAACAGTGCAGAGAAAGTCTACAGGGCAGGAATGGCTTATTGGTATGGCTGCACATCCTGGAAGTGTTCCCCACTCCACACCTCATGGAGATGCACCCACACTGGGATCAGGCACCTTCTGCCCTCCCCATGGCCCAGCAGTGGCTGCCTTGGTTCAGCTTCTCTTGCTGTTGGTCTGGACAGCACCATCCATGTGATGATTTCAGCCTCACAGGAGTTGCCCTGAGCTCCTTCCCCTGGAGTGTGCATGGGAATTGTGCACCTGTCCAAGAGCTTGGCCCACTTCTCCCACACGGTGGGGTTGTCCCAGTGGTCCAGCTCACCTTCTCCACTGGAACCTGAACCCCAGGGAGATGGCATCCCAGCAACCCTCCCCACTCTTCTGGGAAGCCCAAAACACCTGTGGTCACCCCAGTCCCAAGGTGCAGAAACTGCTTGGAGCACGTGGAGCTTTTCCAACTCCTTCATTCCCAGAGCAAGCAGTGAAGGCTGTGGAGGTTTTGGAGGAGGTTGTGGGCAGGTCTTTATCCAAAAAGGCTGGACACAGCCCCTCCCTGCACCAGCAGCAGTGAGAGGGCATGTCCATGCTGGGATGTGCACACCCGGGGGGTCCAGGACCACTCACTTTTTCGGGGAGCTGGGCTGCCAGCGAGAAGCTGGTAGGAGACGTTGTGGAGTGCAGAGAGCTTGGCTGTGTCCCTGAGGATGCGCTGGGCTCCCTCTGGCTGCAGCAGCTGCAGGATCACGTCAGGGGCCAGGCCCCTGAGCTCCACCTGCATGGGAGCCACAGGAAGCCAGGTCACACCCCAGAGCACCATGCAGCAAGAGAGGGGTGACAACAGGGGCACCCAGAAGCGAAGGGGAGTCCCTTTCCTGCCCTCCCAGCTCCTGGATTCAGGGGGGTCCAGCTGCCCAAGGCACCCCCAGGTAGAGGAGAAGGCAGAGCTGGGGAGTGGGGTGACAGGGGGCAGGGAAGAGACCAGAGCCGAGGTCGGGGTCCATGTAGGGCAGGAAGGGATAGAGGATGCTCCAGTGTCCTCTCCAGTGGGACATCACTGGTTGGGGACTCACCTCCAGGGGATCCTGTTCCTGCCAGCTGCCTCTATGGAGGAGGAAGAGGAGGAGGAGAAAGGAGGCAGTGAGCAGAGCCATGAGGGAGCGTTTCAGGGAGCATCGCATGGCCCCCGCCGGCTGAAGCCTAGGGAGAGGGGACATGTCAGGGCACTGCTTGAGGAAAGCCACCACCTCCTGGATGGGACAGTGGGACAGCACCTGGATACACCCCTGGGACTGCCTCCCTGCCCCGAGCACCCACGGGTGCACACCCAGGGGCAGCCATGAGGCATCAGGCTGTCACTTGTGCACTGTCCCCTTTGGGTGGGCAGGGGAAGGGAGACCCCAATCTGACCAGGACAATATCAGCCAGGTACAAAATTCCCCCAAACCAGCCCCAGGATACCTCGGCTGCCCTGGGACACCCCAAGCAGCACCCCAGAGCTGGAGGCAGAAGAAACACCTCCGCCACAAAGGGGATGCTCTGAGCCCGTCTGCAGGCCCTAGACACAGATGGGAGCACAGCACCTCTGGGGCTGCTGTCATGGAGCACGTGCTGGGCTTATTTTAAGGAGAACCCTACAGTTTTTGTGCCCAGGAGTCCTTTGGAGGGTTTGTCAGCTCCTCAAGAAGCTGGTGCCAAGCAGGTGCCCCCGATCCAGAGCCACTCCGTCCTTGGAGCGCTGACCCCGCCCAGGGACACAGCTCGTTCCTTGGAGGTAAACACTTGGAGCCAGAGAGCCGCGCTCCCAGGCGGGGCAGGACTGACCCCTGGCAGGGACAACAAGGTCCTGCAGCTGCTCGAAATCTCTGTCCAGGTCCCAGCAGAGAGTGGGGCCTCCCCACCCGTTACAGCTCTGGAGACATGGGGACCTCACCACCTCACGGTGGAGCAGCATTAGAGATCCATCTGAGCCATGGGGACATCACACCCTGATGCCACCCTGGAGTTGGATTTCCAAGCTTGGACCTCCATGATCCATAGCCAGGGCCACAGGGTGAGCTGGGAAGGGCGAGGCTTGGCCACACGTCAGGCTGGGCATTTGGCCACTCTGGGTGGCCAAAGGTTTTTCTGGCTGCTGGGGAATGTCTGGCTGCCAACGGCCCATCCTGCATGGAAAACAAGATGCTGCTAAGCACCCCCACCTCTCATAGGCAGCAGCTTCACCCGAGGAGCAGGGAGCCCATGGGGAACAGGGATCACAGGCACAGAACAGAAGGTAACGAGCACAGCTCCATAATTAGCCCCCTAACTGGCCTTTGGATTTCTGCCTCTACGGAGGAACAAAGCAACCCCAGGTAAGTGGGCACAACCAGGAGTGCAGTGCCCTCCTGCTCCAGTTCAAGGTGCCTCCACACTGTCCCCACACTCTGCTCCAGCACCTCATGCACCTTCCCCTCAGCACCCCACTGCAGATGTCCCCAAAAACCACCCCGCTGTGGGGACACTGGCCAGGAGGAGCTGAGAGCCACTTGCTTGGAGCCAAAACCCTCCCCAGCCTCAGTCCAGGGCAGAAGGAAGGAACAGTCCATTCCCAGCCTCAGTCCCACGAGGCTCCGAGGAAGCTCCCAGCGTGCAGGCAGCTCCAGCTGCTTCCACCGGCACTGGGGAGTGCAGGGCTGGTTGCACAAGGAGGGGGGAACAGCCAGGGCTCCCTTCCCACTGCCAGGAGTGCTTTTCCATGCTGGGGGAAACTGAGGCACGACAAAGGCTGCGTCACCCAGCGAGATAAACACCAGTTCTCCGGCAGCACAGCTCAGGGCCCCGCCCTGGGGGTCCCCGGGATGGAAAGGGGTGGGGCAGAACTCAACACCAGAAATGGGTGGGGAACACTGCAAATTGTGGCAGCACAAAGTCCCCCACGAGCAAACCGTGGCCGTTCGGGGCTGTGTGGGATGGGGGCTCCTGGGCCCCCTGGGAGCCAGCCCAGGGTCTGGCCTCACAGACGATGTGTGTCTCTGCTCCAGGGGTTGTCCCATGGGGACCAAGAAGGGGAAATGCCCTGTTCCAGTAGCACAGGGCTCCAGGAGCCAAAGGTCAGCCCAGGTGTCCCACAGCACAGGGGCGTCCCTGCAAGGAGCTTGGAAAGGGGACACTTACACCGATCCTGTCCCCACCGCTGACAGCCGGGGGGACCCCCAGCCCAGCCCCCTGCCCTCACCCCCGGGTCCCCAGGCACCCCTCCGCACGGCAGCAGGACATGGCTCCTGGCCAGCCCCGGTCTGGACGCGCCCGCCAAGGGCAGAGACTCACGGGTGGGCGGCGGCCTCGCCTCTCGGGGTGCTCGGCCCTGGCAACTTCCCCGGGCTGGCCGGACTCTGGATTCTCGCTCGGCAAAGCCCCACCCCGAGTCCTTGCCTGCCTCCCGCAGAGGAGGAGCGTCCAGCGGCGGCCTCTGCCCCAGGAGCCTCGGAGAGCCGGCCGGGCCAGCGGGGACCCCGGCCCACCGCGGGCACTGCGGCAGCCTCACGGACGGGCATCCCAGGACGGCACCGGCTGTGTCCCACTCACCCCCTCCCCGCTGGCAGCCCCAGTCCCCCGGGAAGCACCAATCCCCGCTGGGGGCTCTTGTCAAGCCCCGGCATCCCAAACTCTGGCACGAACCTGCCACTTCACTGAGCCAGGAGCTGGTGACATGGAGCTGGCACAGCTTTTTCCCCATTTATTTTCCAGCTCTTGTGCTGAGGTGGCAAAAACCTCTGCAGCTGTAGAGCCAGAATGGCACCCTGGGACAGGACAGAACCTGGATCCCACTCAGGATGTACCTCCAGGACACCATGGCTTCCCCCCACACTCCAGCTCCTCACTGGAGCACTGGGCATCGCAGCTGGGCTGGGAATGAAGCCTCTTCTAATCCCAGTGAACCAATGTGGGCCACATGGGGCCCTTCCATGGCCCAGTTTGTTCCCAGCTCCTCCACCCTCCAGGCCTTTTCTCCCACTGCTTCCCTCCTTCAGACCCAGAGCAGGAACACGGCTCTGGAGCACCTACGAGTCACCAATGGCATCTCACCAATGGCATTGCTTGTCCCCAGATCCCAACCAGACCAGCTCCTTCCCACACAGCAACTCACACACAGCATCCCAATGGAGAGGAAGCCCTTTCCCTTCCCCTCCATTCCACCCACCCTATTTATTCACACAGAAGCATGGATCCCACTTCCCTTCTCTCCTTGCTGGTGTGGACCTCTTCTACCTCCAGGAAGGCCTCACGTCTCTTGCCAGGCTCCGTCTTCTACAAATCCCCCGTGACAGCCTCCATCCCCGGCTACTCCCTGTGGGAGCACGTGGAGCCTGGGACAGCTCTGCGAGAGAGAGATAAAACAGGGCACAAAGCAGGTGATGGTGCTGGCCAGGAGGAAGAGACGTCCCCAGGCTCCCGGATCTGCTGGCTTTCGCTTTTCCTACACTGGTTTCAAATCCTTACATTCCTATGGTGGGATGGCAGTGGCTCTGTCCCAGCAGGGTCCCAGGGGGCTCAGTGGGGACACCCCACGTGGACTGGAGCAGAGGCAGTCCAGGATTCCCACCTGGGCAGGGGCTGGAGGACGCCAGGAGGGCCAAGGGAGCCGGGTGCAGCCCAGCAAAGCTTTGCAGCTCAGTGGCCCAGGGTGGGAAGGACCCCGGGGCTCAGCAGCAGCAGCAGGAGGGGGAGGGTTTTTCTCATCACAGCTGCCCCTGACCCGCACCCCTGCACAGGAAGGAAACCTGGTCCTTCCTGCCCCCGCAGAAAGGAAGAGGGGGAGGGCTGTGACACCCAGCACAGCCCTGGGGTCCCCAGCACAGCCCTGGGTCCCCACTGCTTAGGGGGCAACAGCCCTGCAATAGGAACAGCCAGCACTACCCAGGGGAGCAGCAGAGCCACCGAATCCCCCGTTGGTTCCCACAGGCTGCTTCAGGGTGCAGTGCTAGGGCAGGATTTGATCCGCTCCAGGCACATCCATGAGCCTGCCTGGAGCAGGAAAGGAATCCACAGCCAGGACACAGCTCCTGGTGCCCAGGCAAACATCCTGGGTCCTCTTGCTCTCAAAGCAGGTGCCACAAGCCCAGCCTGACCCAGTTCATCCAGCCATCCCCCTGTGCTATGGAGCAAGTCCCAAATGGTGTTTGGGATGCTGGAAAAAGGTCCTTCCACCTGCCCCCTGTGAGGGCCACGGCAGAGTCCCAGTGCCCAGGAACCAACCAGGGCCTGGCACCTGCAGCTGCTCTCAAACCTCCCTCTGCCTCCAAACCCAAATACACTCTGCTCACTGAAATATTTGACCATGGGAAACAGGGAGGTGTCTGAAATGAGGCTAAAAGGCACATTTTTACTTGCTTTTGGAATAAGCTGAAGAAAGAGAAGTCCCAAGTGCAAACGGTGCTCTGAGAGGGGCCTGTGGCTGCAGAGGCACACCCAGCTCAGGGGGCCAGGGAGGAGCAGTTCCCCCATTTGAGGCCAGAGCAGAGGACTGGAGTGGGACAGGCACAAGGGCCACTGCAGGGTCCAGCCCCCCTCCCCAAGCCTCTCCTTACCCAGCTCAGCTTCTGTTGGACACCGGATCCCTGACAAGGACAGGAGCAGGATGAGGGTGGTGGCCAAGCTTTCCTGTAACCCCTTAGAAACCAGAGAGCCAGGCAGGATCTGTTTACAGCCCTTCCATTATTCAGGAGCAGGACAAAGCACGGAGAGCACAGGGAGAGCCACCACGATGCTGCTCTGGAGCTCCATTTCCACACCCCTGAGGACCCCTCTGAGCCGTGACCTGCAGAAATGGGTGACACCAAATCACAGCCACTCCTGCTGGTGCACTACTCACTGCATCCCACCCCGGAGGACACCGAAGAGGACTTTTTTAGCAATCAGGCTTCAAGAGAGGCTGGGCTTGGGGGCGAAGGTGGAAATCCCCTGCTCAGGGCTGAGCTCTGGTGTCACTCTCTCTCAGCAAACCTCAGCACAGGGTTCAGGGTCTGGTGCTCTGGGTAAGCTCAGGGGAACACCTGCAGCTGCAGCTCTACACGGAGGCAGAGCCCCCACCCCCACATCATCTCTGCCACTCCCCAGCCTCCCCACATGGATCAGGGATCAGAACAGGTCCCCAGTCCCTGCCAGCACTGTTGATCCCAACTCTAGCACTGGGATCAGTGGGAGCTCTGTAAAGGAAAAGACTGAGAATTGTTCTTGTACATTTTACACATTTCAGCCTAGAAAAAGCCTGGCCTGGGAGGGGCACCTCTGGCTTAGGGGCATCTATCTGTATCTAAATGTCCATATTTGAATCCAGCAAGTCTGTTGGGAGCAGTAAACACCCCATCCACGTGCTTCCTGCTGCCACAGCCTGTGCTGCCAGGCTCTGGCTGCACCACCTGGGATCAGCCAGGGAATTCTGGGAGCTGCCAGGCACCTCTGCCCCCTGGAATTGTCATATGCCTGATCAGAAGGTAGTCCTGCCTTGCCAGATGGCAGGGACACACAATCCTAGGAGCTGTGCTGTAGCTCTGCACAGGAGCCAGAGCAGGGCCCAGGCTGCCATTCCCAGCCGTGCTCAGCCGGAGCAGCTCCCCACAGGTAAGGGTACAGCCTCACACAGACACCAGCCTGCTCCAGGCTCCTGCCATCAGCCTCGGCCAGGAACCAAACCCCTCCGCTCCCACCCTCCAGACCCTGCATAAGCAGCAATCATCGGGCACATAGCCCTGGCACTACCCTGCAAGAGGGAGTTTTCAGGGAATGCAGCAGGAAACAGCCTGAAGCTCAGTCAGAACCAGGCTCTGAGAAAGCAGCCACCTCTCCAAGAAAACAGGAAACTGCAGCCTGACCACATTTCACAGCCTGACCTTCATCACCTGTCCCCGAGTTCAGTGGTGTTTAACCCCACAGCAGAAGGAAGATTGTTGTCCCCCACTATCCTGGATTCCTTGGGGATGGAGCCCCTGCAGTCCTCACACACAGCTCCAGCCCCAACCCTGCCTCTCCTGCACCACAATCACAACACAGCCCGGGTTCTGCTGTCATGGCAGTCCCAGGATCACAGGGACAGCATTACTTTTCTTGCCCTGTATCTCTACCAAACCAATTTAACTTCAAAACTTACCTGCTGGCATCAACAGACGTTCGGCAGCGGTGGAAAGGGGAGCTGTGAGGCACGAGCTGTCCCAAATGAGTTTGAAGTGAACATGAAGAGCCTCCAACACAGATCCAAGGCTGGGGCAGATGTCCTTAGAGGTGATTTACAGAGTGGCAGAGGCACGTGCAAGGAAGTCCTCCTGGGCAGCTACACCAGGGTCATGTGGGGTCACAGAATCACTGGATATTCTGAGCTGGAAAGGACCCACTGAGAACACCAAGTCCAAACTGAGATGGAGGAACTCCCTCTCCTTCAGGAGCTTCACTGAACATTCTACATGGACAAGTGCTGTTCCTCCTGCTTGGGACCAGATGTGATGTGCAGTGGGACTGAGGAGCTGGGATCTGATAGGCAGCCAAGCTCAGTCCAGGGTCTGTTTCTGCATAGCTGCTCCCCTGCCATGCAGCACCTCCTCTGCACCTCCCCAGGAGCCTCCAGCCAGGTTCACTCCAGTCAGACCACACTCCTGACAGGCCCAGCCCCTGCACCCCTCACTTCTCAGTCAGCCCAGAGCCACAGAAGTTTCAGGGTTGCTTCCTCCTCACTGAAATCAATTTGTTTAGTCAAAAGCCAGATCTGTGGTTGCTTGGGGGCTTTCAACAGAAAAGATTTCCACACTGCTCTTAGAAAAGACACAGAGTTGAGTCCTTCATTGCTGCTTCAGTTATTTTAGTTTATCCCCTCCAGCTCCTCTCCCTCCCTGTGTTCTCTGAAAAGCACCTTCTGGTTTTAAAAGTTTAGATTTCCTTTTCAAAGACAAACATCAGTGTGAGAACTTGAGTACCTTTACATTCAAGTGAGACTCTTGCCTTACAACTCCTCTCTTTGAAGTAATTCCTTTGCTTGATCATTTATGCCTTTTCCTTTCCTTAAACTCAGATCTGATGGGCTGGGAATTAAGATTATTGTTGATCACTGCTGTGCTGCTCACTGCATCTCAGACACTGCAATATCACAACATGCATGAACACAATCCTGCTGCAGTAAAACAAACATGGATTTTGTTTGTAAATTGTTCCTGAAAAGCAAAAGGGAAAGTTCTTGGAAAGCAAAATCTCCTGCTTCTTACCCAACAAGAGAACACAGGACAACTTTGATTAGCACCAAAAGGATTTAAATTAACAGTTCCAGGGAGCTCCTTTCAAATCATAAAATGTCAATTTTACATAAAAGTGTGTTTACAAATAGTTTCTGCTTTACACTCAGCTCTGCTCATTACTGACCAGAAGTTATATACATACAAACTAGCTCAGCAGCTTCAACCACTTGCAAGGAGACTGCAGAATTTATTTCAGAAATAAAAATAGGATTTCCTGGTTCCTAGAAATTCTCTTCAGCCTGCCAGATTCAGTCTCCTGTCTCCCCCTGCGGCCTCAGGAGAGCACTAAGCCTTTGGGGAGAAGGGGTACTGTGGGTGCCACCAATCCAGGAGCCTGACACTGTGCACAGGATCCAGCACCACCTGCACCCCCTGCTCCATGCGCGGCTTCTTCCCGTTGCGCACGGGGGTGTCCTGGAACACGAGGCGCACGCGGTGGTGCCGCATGTCCGTGCTCACCGAGATGGAGAACTGCAAGAGAGAAGACCACAGCTGCTTCAGAAAGTCACAGTGACCGAGAGAGCTCTCAACACAACACTTCTAGACTTTAAAAACCCCACTGAATTGTACAAGTCTAAGGTGTTTCCCACAGTCGCACTCTCAAGGCTACAGCACTGGATCCAAACAGTCTCTCTCTGGCTGCCAGTCCCAAATAACCATGCTGGAAGCTGTAAGGGTTGTAAAAGGGTTATAAAACACTGGAACTGCCTGGGGAGCGGGAGAGTCACCATCCCTTGCAGCATTCAAAAGGCCTGCAGACGTGGCACTTGGGACATGGGTTAGGGGTGAACTTAGTGCAGGGACTTGATCTTTAAAGGTCCTTTTCAATCTAAGTAATTTAATGAGTCTGATGCTAAGTGAACCTGCAAGCAAGTGGCTGTCAGGAGAAGTATGGAACTCACTGCCCAACTCCTAAGTGAGGCCAGACTGAACTTCTCCTGAGCACTGGCCACTTCAGAAACCCTGACTCCCAGAGACCAAACTCACATTCAAAGAGCTTGCTCATGTGGGATTTTCCTCTCAGAATTTATTGCCATAAAGAGATATTTTCCTGTGAGAGGCAGACCTCCACCTGTGCTGCTCCCTGTCTCTTATATCTGCTGTAGTTCTGGTAACTGACCTGTCCCCAAACACTGCACAACCACAGCTCCTGGCAGATTCTCTACATTCTCTCTATGTACTGCATCAAACAGAGAAGAACCAATGGAAATGGAAAAATTAAACTGAGATCTTGAGCATTTCCTCTCTTCATTAACTGTACGATTCCCAGAACTGGTTTGCTGATAGAGCAGTAGGATTTACATAACCCAAAAGAGGCACTGGGTGCAATTCTTGGGCTTGTGCTGTGAAGGGTCAGGAGTTGGGCTCAAGGATCCCTGAGGGTCCCTTCCAACACAGGAGATTCCAGGTGCCCTCTTCATGTCCTTACAGAAACCTCATCCACAAAGCCTGGCAGCTCTCCCCCACTCACCAAGGTGAAGGTCATGCCCATGACGATTGGCACAAAGATGAAGTTGAAGGTGGTGATCTGCAGCAGGCAGCAATCCTGATCTGGGTTTGTGTGCACTTCCTCATACTGGATTGGGGGCTGGAGACCTTTGCAACACTTGCTTTTAAATCTGGGAGACTTGAAAGAAAGAGAGGCTGATTTAGCAAAGCAGGAACCTCTGCTGGGTTTGGCTGCTCCTCCCCAGCGTGGCCTGGCAGGGTTTCTCCTCCTCCCCAGCAAGGTGTGACATTAACAACAAAATGCCACCACTCAGGATGGGCAATTTTCAGGACCATTTCTTTAGAAGGGAAAGCTGCACAATTCCCAAGGTTGCTGGAAATTACTGGCTTCTCCCAAGACCAGCTACTGGAGGCTTTCCCTGGCAGTGCTGGCTGTCTTTACTTCTCCGAGAAATCTTGGCAATGGCAAAACAGGAAGTTTCAGATTTTGGTCAACATTTTGACCACTGCAGTCAGACAGTCTGGGTTTTGGTAACAATTAGTGGTAATGACCCAAAGGTGAGTTTAATTGGCGTAAAAAATGATCCACATCTTAGAGCAGGGAAAGGATACCTACCAAAGGAGGAAATAAAAATGTGGGATTCTAAATGTCTTAGTAACACAGATTGAAAACTGAGTGTAGTTCCACAATGTGCTTTAGTTTACTGTGGGAATCAGTTTGCATTTATTGTCTGGATGCACAAAAAGTTTCCAACTTCCCTTCAAACCCCCAGAAAAATAATTTCTGCTTGAAACGAAAGTCACAGCTGATCTGGTTCTTCTTTCATACCTGCTTTTTGAACTTGAAGTTGAATTCCCACATTGCTTCTTGTCTGTTCCCTACAATCTTTTTGCACCAGAAAAGCAGACACTGAGGTGGAAAAAAGAAACACAAAATTATGAAATCCTTGGAAGGACAACTTTAAATAAGTTTTAACAGATCATAAAGGCTTCCAATTGCAAACACAACACAAGAGCAATTAGGAGCCATTTATTCAAATTAATTATGTTCAAAGAACCCTCTCAGCAGTGCAGATCTCCCACTCTCAAGCTGGCCAACTCCTCATGCAACACATAACCATTGATGTACCAAACAGCAAAATCCTGTTGTTCCATTTGTCCCTTTCCTAGGGCAGGGATGAGTGGTGCAGATTCATTCACCCATTCCCTCCACCCACCAGCAACTTCCATTAAACTGGGTTCCAAACAAGGTTAAAGTGAGGAACGACTGAGAACAGAACAAGGATTGAGAAGGAAAGGATCCAGAGGGAAATGCAAAGTACATGACCTATGAGATGATGAAGAAGTTCCTAAGCCACTGTGGTGTCAAATGGAAATCATGACCTTGCCATCACCAGCACTGTCACCATTTAGAGTCCAAAAACCACTACCAGGACAGCACAGTCTGACCAACCTCCTGTCTCTTTTCAAAAGAAAATGAGAAACCAGCCTCAAACAGCCTCAGAGGTCACCAGCACTGCCCTCCTATGCAGACACACACCAGGACTGCTCCAGCTTCACCTGGTTATCACTGTGTGGCCACAGGCTCCAGCCCAGGCACTCATCCTAGAGCAGGAGGCTCAGCAGAACTCCTGCAGGAGGGAAATCCCTGCCTACCAGTACATGTAAACAGCCTTCAGCAGCCAAGGAAAGAACCTGGCAAGTCAGTCCAGCCATCCCTCAAAGCTTTCCCACACCATAGATGCCAGCCCACCAGAGCTGGTCTTATCTTTCACCAGTGTCAGCAGGAAAAGGAGGAATAATGTGTGTGAAGAGAACTCCCTGTGATCCATACACAGTCTCTCCTGAAGAGAGAAGGCCTGACTGGGTTGCAGGGCAAAGTACACATTTAACTTCACTCCAGGATGGCATGATCCTAATAAAACAAAGCCAGAGCCAGCCTCCACCACAGGGGCTCTGAAGAGACCAAAACGGATACAAGACCCTCTACTTCAACTTTGAGTCATATCCATAAACAAAGAGTTCTTAAAGGACCTTTATTGCCACAATCTTCATGAGGTGAACAACAAAGCTCTGTGGAGTAAAGCTCAGAAACATGCACGGAATAACCTCCACCTGGGAGAAAGCAGCCCTCGGGGTTTTTTTCCAATAAAAGATCTCAAGATCTTTTTCAACTCAGATGAGCAGCAGATGCTGCTGAGTTTAACTCCACCCTTGGTGGTATTTGTAGTTCACCTGCAGAGACAGCCTGGTCTAGTAACCTGTTTGGTCATGGCAAGTAGTGAAGCACAAAAGGTCAGTACCTCCTAAGGGGCAGAGGATGTCGTCCTCGGGTCAGCCGTCCTGCCCTTCAGACGCGCCGTCCAAAATAATGGGGTGTCTTTAAAGGGCAAACACCTCTGCTGACACCATAACGGCTCCAGTGTCCCACACAAGCTAGGCTAGGGAAAGAAAAAAGGAAATTAAAGAGGAAAAGCTAGGTTGGATCACACCCAGGGCTGCGCTCTCCTCTAGCCACATGCAGTTTAGGTAGGCGTTGCCATTAGTATCAGCAACACACAAAGGTATAACCAAAGCCCAGGAAAGCCAGAACATGAGGAGGCAGTGCCAGGTTCTCCTCTAAACCCTCTGTACTGAGGAATTTCTGTGCACAGTCACACAAGTGGAGCTCAGAGTCCTGCAGTGCAGTAGTACAGCAAGACCAGACTCAGGGTGGCTCTTTCATGCTGCAAGGGGTTAGGTCAAGCCTCTACTGCTCCGACAAAGTCTCATCCCCATTTAATTTCCTTTTTTAAAAGCTGAACAATGAAAGATTGCACTTAAAGGATCCTCCTCCAACCATTAGTACAGGAGAAGCACTAGCAGTGGGCACCAAAGCCGTTATGATGTCACCAAGAATCCTCCCAAAATGCCGACCCTGCCAGCACTGGCTCCTACAGCCACGAGCAGTGGGAGCTTGGGCTCAGGACTACAGTTAAGCTGGAATTTCCTCAAAATGTCTTGCTTTTTCAGTTGGTAAGAATGAAGATCCCCAGCCTGGAGACTCAGGAAGAGAAGGAGGAGCTCTGTATGCAGAGATAAGACCACACACAGAGCTATGTGCTTTTCCCTGTTCTGCAGCACCACCTCCTGTGTGCTGCTGGATGCTCCCTGAGCCTATGACAGCCTGTGACAGAGAGGAAGGAAGAAAGGGGGGATGTCACATATGGAGAGATGATAGGTTCCTTTATTTTGAATAGAAAAGAAAGAACAACTCCTCAATGAAACCCACTTCAGTTTAGCTCCAAAAACCTCATTCCACAGGTTTTTGACCTTGGATTTGGAGGGTGAAGAATTCACATTGTTGTTTAAGCTGCTTACAGAGTATCAGCCAGTTGCAAGTCAAAACCAAAGTTAACGGTCAACAGCAATTACAAAGGAATTATACACAAGTGGCCCAAGCTGGGATAGCACAGGGAATCACCTGCCCACACCACAGACAAACCCTTCAGAGCCCAACACAAGTGCAGCCCAGTCCCAAAGCAGACACTGGCTCTGCACAATTGCCATGCTTACCCCAGCATCACCACCCCGCCTCACCCAGACACCAGACCATGGACAACCTACAGGAAAGCAGGTGACACAACTCCTGGCATCAGTGTCACTCCTGAGCTCTCCAGAGGCCTGTTAGAGAGAAGTTGTACTCTGGCAGACAGTGTCAGAATAAAGCAAACCATATAAAAGCTGATCCTATGGAGCCTCGTTCAAAGTAGGGGAGAGCTGCAAACATCCCTGGCAGCTCTGACACCCAGTGAAACCAGGGCCCTTTTGCTGGTTACAAGGGTAAGGTTGTGTAGGTCTTAGGCAGAAGTTACTCCAAAGAGTAACTCTATAGATATAAGTAACAATTTCCACCAAGAACACCCAGTTAGTGACCATTCTACACTTCAGCTTCACTGGTGACCATCTCCACATCATCTGTTTTTCTTCTAGAAAGAACAAAACAAACCAAACAGAAACAGCAGCAACTCGGACAAATCCCAGTTCCTGAGTGATGCCACTTACTCTGGAATTTTTTAAAGTGCTGGGAGTACTGTCTGGGATGGCGGGGTTCCTGGAGAGGCGGGCGGCGAAGGGCTCGTACATGTGGAACAGGGAGCGGATGACGCAGGCGCGCAGGCAGTGCAGCTTCTCCATGGACTCCGGGCGCAGGCGCAGGGGCAGGTACGCGTCCAGGCTGTAGTGCCTGCACAAGCAGGAACGGTGTCAGCTCCAGGGCACAGCCAGAGGGGCAGGGACCCCCCGGGGAGAGATCCCTGTGGGGGGGAAAACTCCACATCTGACTGACAACAGGACTCCAGTCAACCCTGAGGGCTGTGAGGGGGTTGTGCTGCTGACAGGACATCACATGGCACCCTCAAAGGCCTGACCTGCACCAGGCAGGCTTCCAGCCCACACATCCTGCTACAATTCCCAGTAATTCCTAGTTTGCCCAGAGACCAGCCGAGGATGTGGCTGCAGGCTGCACAAAGGGCTGCAGTTGTTGCAGGTTCCCAGGGACTCCCAGCTGAGCTGACTGCTCTCAGCACTGCCTGAGCAGCCTGAACACCTGCGCTCAAGGGCCATTCCTTGTCATATCCCAAAGGAGTCTTTGCTAGGGAATGTCACACTTAAAACCAGGGGTGAGGATGACCACAGCTGCTCTCTACTCTGTGCCCCTGCTGCTTGTGCTTCCTGGGCAACAGGTAGAGCTGTGTGAAAAAAATGTTCTGTCCTGAAGGAATATTGCAATGGCACGCACTGAGGCAGAAGGATTTGTATCAAGTGTTGACCGCCCCTTTGCCCTCCTTGCTTTTACTTACTCCTGCCACTGTACAGCTCCAAAATGCCCCAGTTACAGGGAGGTGGCTGTGATCAGAGCTTGAGGCAGGGCAAGTTGTCCATCAGTGATGTCTGCTTTTCAGCACTGACCGTGCCATATGCACTTGGAGAGGTTGACATATACAAGTGTTGGGCCGTGGCAAGCAGAAAAGGACACGACACTCTGAGCTTTTGTAGGGAACATACAGGAATACACCACAAAGATCCATTTCCAGATGTGATATTAGAATCCTAGAATGGTTTGGGTTGGTAGGGACCTTAAAGCTCAGCTCATTCCATCCCCTGCCATGGGCAGGGACACCTTCCACTATGCCAGGCTGTTCCAACCAGGCCTTGGATACTTCAAGGGACGGGGCAGCCACAGCTTCTCTGGGCAATCTGTGCCAGCACCTCACTGCCTTCATAGCCAAGAATTTCTTCCTAACATCCAATCTAACCCTGCCCTCAGTTTAAAACCACTGGCCCTTGTCCTGTCACCATCCATATAAAAACTCCCTCTGCTTCTCTTTTACAAGCCTCTCTTAAGTACTGGAAGGCCACAAGGAGGTCTTCCCCAAGCCTCCTCTTCTCCAGGCTGAACAACCCCAGCTGTCCCAGCCTGTCTTTGTGGGAGAAGAATATTCCACAACCCACTGCCAAATGAGGCACACATCACCTCACCAATGTGCAAAACACAGGGCCCAGGCCTACAGGGAATTATTCCCTTATTTCCTGCTCTGCAGAGAACTGCTCACTACTGAAACCTCCCACATCCAGTTAAAAACCCTCTAGTCTCACCTTCTGTAGAGTCTGGTCCAAAAGGCAGCAGTGCAAGTGACTGTCCAGGCTTTCTTGCAGATCAGAGAGAACCGGACGATGTCCTCAGGGCGGATGTAGGAAGCCAGGAGCAGCCAGATGTCGATGGGATATTCCTCTCCTCCTCCCCCTTCTGTGTCTTCTAAAGGCAACAAGAGTGTGTTAGTGCAGGACATCACATCTGCACCAATTCCCACCTACAGACACGTGCAGCACACCTGGCAGCACAGGTGGGCAGCTGAATTACACACACAGAGTCAGCCCCAGCCCCAGGGGCTCTGCTCCCCGTTCCCATCAGTGTCCACACAGCCAGGACACCTCCCCTGTGCTGGGCACCTGCTGCTGCTATCCCTGCTGCACAAGTGGGCAAAGTGGCAGATTTGTAAAGGCTGGAAGGGTTCTCTGGAGGTTTCTAATCCAGCAGCCCAGCTCAAAGCACACACAATTAGGTCATTTTGTTCAGCATCTTGTCCAAGTGAATTCTGTGTGCAAGGATGGAAACCACAAAGCCTTTCTGGACCCTGTTTCAATGCCTGACCCTTTCACAGATGAAATACCACACTGAAGTTGAGAAATAAAAATTGGATGGCAAATAAGGAGGCAACTTAATGTAAAGGAGGGCCAAGCTCCTGCATTTTTAATCAAAAGTGCACATTTAAAAGGTCACCAAAACAGCTTCACAACTGAAGACTCTGAGCATTGATACTGCCGGGCTTGTCAATTCTTTGCTCCTGCAGTCACAATATTTTTGTAGAAGCTCTGTCAGGGAGAGAAATTCTGTTCTGCAAGTGGCAATCAGCTGTTTTTCTTAAATCTCCCAATTTCATTAAAGCTTCTTGGATGGGAACTTCTAATGCAATTCAGATGGAGAGAATGGTCTGTTCTTCCTCTTCGAGGTGTCAGAACTGTTCAGCCAGAACTGAGGGCTTACACTCCTTTCATTCCTGCAGTGTTTTGCAGTTTACACCACATGTTCTTCCACAGACACTACTCCAACTTTAGGAGTAAAAAATACTTTTAAAGAATATAAGTAGGTGAGCAATACTGAGCATTAGGAAGGTTAAGAACAGAGAAGGAAAACACAACTTGCACATAGAGCTAATAGGAAAAGCTGCTGTGGGGTCTGTGGCCTAGAAGAGGTGTTCAGGAACTTGAGGCTGCCAGATCTAACCCTGAGACAGCAGGTTAATACAAACAGCAGTTCTTTATCCTCATGTGATAATTGCCAAAGAAAGCTCTGGATGGGATCACTTCCCCACAGCACTTCAGATTTATGGTAGGCACACCCATAACAGGCTGCTACTCCCTCTATCCTGGGTCAGCTCTGGCTCAAGAAGCCATCAGACTCCACACTGCTGAACCCAGAGGGCAGCCAGAAGCATCACTGTTCTATCACCAATTTTTCCTCCCTAAACATGCAGCAGAAACAAGAGAAGGCTGTGGTAGAAAAGAATATTGTCTCCCAAGACTCATAGCTCCAGCCACTCAGATATTATTCTGCCAGGATTCTGAAGGACACCTCAGTAAAAGAGGTTAAACTCTTTTACCTCCCTTTCCAGAGGAAGTGCTGTCCACCTTCAGTTTGTGGTGGACATGCTACATAAATCAGTATTAACCTCAAAGAAAACTGGTTAAAATTTGCTTCTCAACCTGAAAGTAACCTGTTACTAGAAACTTCTGCAGGGTTTCCCAGTGCAGCAGAGCTGTTTGCTGCTTACACTGCGTTGCCAATGGATTTCTAAGGAGTTGCACAAAGTGTAAATGCTGAAGGATACATCTCCCTTGAATTAATGTATTATGATGCCACTAGGATCAAATGCACTTCTTTGCTGGGAAAAGAGTCCTTTAAACCCATTTGTAACAAACCTCAGTCTTGGAAACACCCTGAAACAGAGCTTGTGTTTTGCCAACAACTGCATCATGGACAGGAGAACTCCAACCCCAAAGCAAATCTGCTGCCACCACCCCACATTCAGTGAAGCAACACGGCCAGTGGCAAAGTTTCACAACTCTGGAATAACAGTGTTTGTTTTCCAAGGTTGAGGGATATTTGCTAAAAGCAAGGAGCTCTCAGGCTTTGATTTCATGCCCCAGGCTCTGCCTTTGTGCAAATACAGCTCCTGTGACCAAGTGCCAGCACATTTACAAGTGACTAAACCCTTGGCATTTCTTCATGCACACACAAATTCCAGAATGCCCCAACAGACCCCGTGACCATCCTGTAAATCCCCAGCATAAGCATCCCCCATGCAGGACCAGCCCACAGAGCCCCAGGAGGGCAGGTGACCACACCTTTGTGCCTTTTGCTCTTCTTTTTCCTCGAGGCAGCCCTCTCACAGATGCTCTCCTTGGTATCCATCTCATCACTGCTATCACAGGACTCTCCTGACACGGAGAGAACTTCCTCATTAGGGACACAGGAAGCTTCCAAACCACACAGGGATTTTACTGGAATGTAAAACAACAGTAAGTACAACAGCAGAGAGGAAAAGGCTATCCAAGTTCAGGAGATGCTTCAGTGGAACCACTGCCTTAAAGCTTTCTGGTGTGTGACACAAGCAAGTAAATCCTGAGCTCAAGGATTACCTTGTCAGGGAAAGATTAGCAGGGGTGAGTGAATTGGAAACAGTTACTCAGCTGCTTGTTTTAAAGACTGAACAATGAGGATGATTACCAGCACAGAACCCAGATCCCACCGCTTTAGCTGAAGCTATTTACAACTCCAAATAACACAACAGGCTCTTTCTAAGGGATAATGGGTTTCCCTGAACAGCAGAGCTGCCCTGCATGGCCACGCTCAGCCTGGAGCCAGCACTTGCCCTGCAACTGTTTCATGAGCACAGAGAAGACTCACTGCCCCCTTCGAAGCAGGACAAACATCCTGTGGCAGATGACACAATCCACCAGGGGTGGAAGTCAGTGTCAAGCACACAGGAGTTCCACTTACCCTGGAATTTAGTGAAGGGAAAGACTCTGGCCTAGCAAGGAAAACAGCAAGTTGAGTCAGCTGGAGTTTGGGGATGTTTTTTTTCTGTGTCTAGGGACATGTTTAGACATATCCCTGTTCGGAAATATTATTTTAAAAACTTAATCTGTAAACTGAGGGCTCGTTAGGGCAGAAAAATCCACATGTGAGTCAGTAATGACAGTCTTGGAAAAAGAAAGGTGTGGTTCTAAATTACAGCTGTGTGAGGCACTGCCACAGAGACCAGCACTGCACAAAGGCTTTGCAAACAGGCTGTGAAATTCATTCAAGAGCTGAATTTCAACCCAAGAGGCTGGGTGAAGAATAGAACATGACCATGAGGTCAGAGGAGGCTTACAGTGTTCAAGCCTTTCTATCCAGCACAAACTGAAGCCCAGGAAGGTTTTATAAATCTCAGTTCCTGTCACTGCAGTCACCAGAGCCACTGAAGAGCAAAAGGTGCTGTTTGAATCACAGGGACAGAGTAGTAGAAAAACAAACAACAACATAAAAATAAGAAACTGAACATAAACAAACTCAGGTAAAAAATATTCTCATTTCTAACCATCAAACAAGGTTTTAAAATTAAAAGACAGCAAATGGAAAGAGAGAGCTTGACTGTACCCCCTGACTAGACACACCTCAGTGCTTTGCTAAACCAGTTCTACCTCGCTTTGCACAGTTTGTTCTGTGAACTGGATGCATTCAAGGCACCTGGATGCATCCAAGGCACCGCCAAATGGTACTGCCCTCTCTACATGACCTTTCATAGGCAAAAGAGAGTGAAATAGGTGGCAACACAATGACAGTGAGTTATGACATCAAATATAGCCAACCAAGAGAGGACAAAACTGACAGGGATTCAGAGGGGGGTTTAGAAGAAGAGCCCATCCCACTCTGCAAAGGAAAAATCAACCTCTGAGCCAACAGCACAAGTCCACTGAACAGTGAATGAATGGCTGCACTGCCATCCTGCTGAGGCACCCTCTCTTCACCTCACTGTTGTAATCCTCCCATCCTGGGCATTAGAATGGGGAGGAAAAACGCCCAGAAAAATTCCTCCTGCCTCTGGCTCCCCTGCAGGTGAAGCTCCCACAAGACACTCCCTGTGTCCTCCCCGCCCACTGCACTCACACCCAGCACGGGGTTTACTCTGAGCCAAGCTCCAGGAGGGCAGCAAGGCCAAAGACTGGAGCTGGGGCAGAGCCTCCTGTCCCCATGGCACCACACACTGCACGGATAAGGCTGGGCCAGATAAGGCTGCAGCATGGTCATGGCTGCACCAGATAAGGCTGGAGCACAGCCCCAGGGCTGGGGAGGAGAGATCCCCCTGAATCCAGATGGGGAACCCCCTGAGACTGCACTGCAAAGGGGTGGGCAGGGAACTGCTGTGACCTGGAGTCCCCAAGATGAGGTGGGAGTGAACCAGAAACACAGCAGGAAAGGCAATAAACTGGATAAAGCAGGTGATGCTGAGGGCAGGGAGCACGGAACACCAGCAGTTTGCCAGCATGATGCTGAAGTGCAGGACTTTGCCTCGAGGAGACAGAACACAAGACAGGTGAGCAGGAGCGGGGATGGGAGGAGGGAAGCCCCAAACAAAGGAAGCCACATAAGAGGCAGGTGCCCTGATCTTAAAAGCTTGATAAGTAGCAGCTGAAGAGGATGAGCACCACTGCCCCTGACAGGCACTCATGCCAAGAGCACACTGTGTCCAAAAACGCAAGATTTCAGTAGCAAACCAAGAGTTTCTTGTTATGAAAAGTTCAGTCATCACTGTCAGCACAACATCCACCTCCAACACGTGTGACCAGCTACATTTAAAAGGCCTAAACATCACCCCCTCTCAAGCAAGTGGGATGTGTTAGTTCAGAAAGCTCCCAGACAAGGAGGGAGTAGATAACAAAATACTGCACTTCCTTTCCAGGAAAACTACTTGTTTACAGAGTTCACCAAAGAAACAGCAACACCCTCCCAAGACCTCCTTGCAACACGTTTGACAGAACTATCACAACCTTATTCCCACTGCAAATAACTTTACCTGCTAATAAACTTATCTACAGTTTTATATGTGGTAATAAAGTAATAAAGACTATAACCATGTTATTTTTTGCTTCAAGCAGGAGATGACATGCAAGCCTTTCCATTTCAGGCACTAAAGATTCAGCAATTCTTACTGGACTTGCAGCAGAACCTCCTGTCTAAGTCCTTAACATCTGATTCTGCAGAGCAGCACGAGCTCATTTTCAGCACTAAAGGACACAAATTTTCTCAGTTTAAGGAAGATGAGTTTCACACATCATGCAGAGGCCAGCAAAACCTGGAGGCAGGGTGGGCAAGGCAGGAGCCCCAGGGCAGACTCACCTTCCTGCTGCACTGCATTGGCCACAGCTTTCTTCACCCGTCCAGACTTTACAACAGCTGGGTCTGAGTTGGCATAATCTGCCACCGTCACTGCAGAGGGGGAAACAGAGGTCAGAGGGATTAGGGATAATGGGGAGGGCACAGAAGGGCTAAGGATCACAATGCCTAAAGGGAACAGTCCCCAGAGGAGCAGAGGCTCGAGGAGGAGATGCACAAGCAGGAAAACGAGCCTCAGCAGAGAAATGGAGGCCAGGAGTCCCCAGCAAGTCTCTACTCCAGACCATCAGTCTACCAGGCTCAGGGGACCCACTCTCTGCCCAGCCCAGTGCAATTCTTCTCCCACCACCTCAGCCAACAATAATCCCATTCCCTCTCACACAGCCCAACTCGAGCCTGGCTGACCCTCTGGTCCCAGGCTCCTCCTCCACAGGCAAACAGATCTCATTCCCATACACCCGTCCAGATCCCTGCTGAGGGATCCCTGCTGGACGCGGCTCTCTGCCTGCACAAACCCGAGAGGGCGCAGCTCACTCCTAGGTGAGACTGGACCATTCTCCTTCTTCTTACCCAAGACAAGGCCCTACAACTACCTCCTCCCTCGGGCGCTAATGCAGGCCCAGACCTCCTTCCGGCCTGCGCCGAGCTCGGCCCAGCTCCCCTCATCAGGCGCCGTTCCCCTCCTCAGCCGCGGCCCAGGCCCTGCCCCGCTGGCCCGGCCCGACTCTCACCCCTCTCGGAGCACACGTCATCGGCGCGAAACTTGAGGCGTTTGCGGGCGCCCCTGCGGGGCATGGCGGCGGCGGCGGCGGGGCGGCCGCGCGGGGCCATGTCCGGCCGGGCCCCGCGGGGACAGCGGGGACAGCGCCACAGCGCCCGCCCCCCCCCGGCAGCCCCCCGACACCGCGCGCCGCTCTGACGTCACGGGGCGGCGGGGGGGGGTTGGGCCTAACCCCCCAGTTCTCCCAGTACTGAGGGGATCCCCCCAGCAGGGGTCCCAGTACCGGGGACCCGTGAGGTGATCTCCCCTCCCAGTTCTCCCAGTACTGTGGGGATCCACCCCTGGGCCCAGTAACGGGGACCCGTGAGGTGATCTCCCAGTTCTCCCAGTACTGAGGGGATACCCCCCCAGTGCTCCCAGTAACGGGGACCCGTGAGGTGATCTCCCAGTTCTCCCAGTACTGAGGGGATCCCCCCCGCAATGGTCACAGTAACGGGGACCCGTGAGGTGATCTCCCAGTTCTCCCAGTTCTCCCAGTACTGTGGGGATCCACCCCTGGGCCCAGTAACGGGGACCCGTGAGGTGATCTCCCAGTTCTCCCAGTACTGAGGGGATACCCCCCCAGTGCTCCCAGTAACGGGGACCCGTGAGGTGATCTCCCAGTTCTCCCAGTACTGAGGGGATCCCCCCGGCAGTGCTCCCAGTAACGGGGACCTGTGAGGTGATCTCCCAGTTCTCCCAGTTCTCCCAGTACTGAGGGTCCCTGAGGTGTTTCTCTCTCCCTCCCCCCTCCCCCCTCAGTCTTCTCAGTAACAGGAGGACTTCAGGAGATTCCTCCCGCTTAAGTCCTCCCAGTAACGGGGATCCCTGAGGAGATCCCCCCCAGTAATGATGATCTGTGAAGTAATTGCCCCCTCCCAGTAATGGGGCTGTTTGAGGGACTGCCCTCTCTCACTTCTCCCATTCACAGGGGCCCTGAGGGGCTTCCCCCCTTCCCCAGTCCTCCCAATAATGGGGCGTCCTAAGGGGATCCCCTCCAGTACTGAGGGTCTGTGAGGTAACTGCCCCCTCCCAGGCACCAGGGCGCTTGAGGGGGTACCCCACACACACCAGTCCTCCCAGTTCTGAGGGTCCCTGAGGTAAACAGCACCCCCGTCCTCCCAGCCACGAGAGCCTTTAAGGATGCTGACTCCCCAGTGCTTCCAGTAACGAGGGCCCCTGAGAGGATCCCCAGTAATGAGGGTCCCTGAGGGGATTCCCTTCTCCCAGTCCTCCCAGTAATGGGATGGGGGGGGGGGGGAGGGGCTTGAGAGGACTCCCCCCAGGACTGAGGGCCCCTGAGGTAAATGTTCCCCCAGGTCCTTCCAGTCACAAAGGCCTCTAGGGATGCTGGCTCCCCGGTGCTCCCAGTAGCGAGGGCCTCGGAGTAAGTGGGTCCCCAGTTCTCCCAGGAACGTGGATCTCTGAGGGAACTGCCCCCCTGCCCTCTCTGGAACGAGAGCCCCCTGAGCAAACTGTGCCCCCCTTCACCCTCCAGTCCTGCCAGTAATGACTCTGAGATAATTGCCCCTCCCAGTCATCCCAGTAAGGAGGGGCTCTAAGTGGATTCCCCCCATCCTCCCAGTAGGGAGGGTCTCTGAGGCAGTTGGCCCCCTAGTAAAAAGGGTTCTGGGGTGATTGCAGGCCCCCCCAGTGCTCCCAGTAGGGAAAAACTCTGAGATAATTGCCGTGACTGATGCGCCCCCCCGTTGGAAACAATATAAATTTTAAATAATAATTTTAGTTAATGATTTTAATTAGCTTTTAAATTAATTGTTTTAATTAATCATCACCTATATATAAATTATAGTGTGTAATTCCTAAATTACTCTTCACCAGCATTTAGCAAAGTTGTCATGAGCCACTTCCTTAGGAACACATTGGGAAAAGTACCGAAACTTGAAGTTTTGATAAACTAAGTCTGATATGCTTCAATGAACAAAGCCTGGGAGAGAAGGAGGTATTGGTGTGTTTGGACATCTGGAATATGTCCAAATACATATGTCCAGAATTTATGAATCACAAGGACATTTTGCAGAAACCTGAAGATAAAGAAAAGACAAACAAAAACTCCATTTATGTGTTGAAGGTTCCTACTTTGCAAAGATACTAAAAAGATGGACTAATTAATATACAAAGTGAGAAATCAATAGCCAGTAGAGGATAGAACACTAATAAATGAAGGAGAATTATGTAATTCAGAACAAATGACCTTTTTTTGCTAAAAACGTATGAACAGGTGAAAAAGTTTTGTATTTGTGTCTCTGTGGAGGCTGGAACTCTGTTGGCCACACACACCCTGGCCAAGGGTAAGGTGATGTCACTGACACTAAAAAGATAGTGTTGGAGGGGTTGATGATTTCAGATGGTTTGGAACACTCCCAGGAGACACCCACTGAGCAATGCCCAAGCACAGCCCACTCCATGGGCTCCCAGTGCCACCCACACCTCTGTGGTGGGAGCAGCCATGGGTGGCCACCAGCTGTAAACTCTATTTGCT
The DNA here is from genome assembly GCA_020086605.1 of Lanius collurio. Taxonomy (NCBI): domain Eukaryota; kingdom Metazoa; phylum Chordata; class Aves; order Passeriformes; family Laniidae; genus Lanius; species Lanius collurio. Next base: position 1,209,533 of record JACBWW010000084.1, read on the forward strand.
AATTTTTAGGGCTGAAATGGGTGCTTGGAGCTTGCTGAAGGAGTGGTGCCACCCCATGGGAGAGGAATTGGTTCCAGAGGATCTGCAAAGGGAAATTGTTACTGGCAGCCAAGGTCTGACGGTGATTTTGGGACGTGTCCCCCCGAGCACTTGTGCCCTGCACACACGGGGATTTGGGCACTGGCAGGAGCTGGCTGGGAGACCTGCCCAGTCCTGGGTGAATAAACTGGGAGGCTGGTGGAATCCTGATCCCCTCCTTTGGGCTTTGCACAGTGACCGAAGAGCCCAGCCCTGTCCCATTCTCCCTCAATGGCTCTGAGCACCCCAGAGCACTGCACTCCCACTTGTGCCCCTTTCCTACAAAACATCAGGAGAGGATTGGAATGACAGTGAGATGCTTTCTCAGCTGTGGTGTCAGCTCTTGGGCCTCTCCAGAGCAGATAAAGCACAGAATATGGAGAAATCCAAGAAATCCACATTCCTTCTGCTTCTCTAGCATGGCCAGGAGCTAATATGTTCATAACCTCCCTTCTTGACCCTATTTCTCTCAGTGTTTCTGAAATACACAAAGAGCATTTTATCAGCAAGGAACATGTTTGATTTAGAAAACTTCTGATCATCCCAGGCAGGAAAGGCCACTCCTTGACAGAAACATTATTCCTAATCCATCTGTTCTTAAAGCAATGGATACGAATTAATGTGGATGGCAGTCAATAAACCAGATCTTGGTTCTTGGTGGCTGCATCCACCTCTTTACTTGGAAACGTTTTCCTTGGATTATCCTATTCATCACTGTTATTTGAGAACTGTATCACAGTATTATTTTTTGAAAGTAAAGCTTGTCTTGGCTTAGAAAACTCTGGCATGTGGAAAACAGATGAAATGTTCTTGGGATTGAAGGCAGTTGTTCCTGAGTCTGGCTGGTGGGTGGATCCAGCACATTCTGTCCTGCAGTGGGTTGGAGGACCCCAAGGTCCTCCAGCAATAATCCTGAGGATGAGCTCGATATCCCTCCTGGAGAGAGGACGATGCTGCTCTGTGATGATGCTACTGATCCCAGTAGTTCCCAGTGGGGTCACAGAAAGGAGCTCCTTGTTGGTAGGCTCGGCGAGGGCTGCTGAGGGATCCCAATGGCTGTGCCAGGGGCTGAGCTTCCAAGGCCCCCAAATTAATTGTTTGTTAAGGATGCTCCTGTGCAGGGCAGGGTGATGGAGCAGGCTGGGCTTTTGGCTGCTCCTGCAGCAGTTCATGTCCCAAATCCCATTTATGATGCTGAAGACTATCCTGGGGTGATGGTCCAGCCTCGCACATCCTGGAGAGATGACATATCTTGTCCCCTCAGGGTTCAGAACTGAGCCCTTCAGGGTGAGGAGGGGGCTGTGGCAGAGTCTGGGGGTCCCTGCTTAGCCCCATCGCTGCTCCCCATGTAGTGGGGGGGAGATGGGGTGCCCAGGGCTTGGGACACCCCACAGCCCAGATCTGCTCCTGCCTCCCTCCCTCCGGGGCTGGACAAGACCCCTGGGGAGTCCTGCCCCGAGGAGGTTCCTGTTCCCCAGGAGAGTTCTCTGCCCGTTCCAGGGGGGTTCTTGTGCCCCCAAGAGAGTTTGCTGCTTCCACAGGGGCATTTCTGCCCTACCTCAGAGTTTTCTGTCTTCCCGGGGGAATTCCTGCCTCCCAAGGAGGTTTCTGCCCTCAAGGAGAGTTCCCGGGGGGTATTCCTGTCTTTCCGGAGAGCCTTTAAACTCCCAAAGGGGAGCTCCTCCCCTTTCCAGGGGGATCCTGCCCCCAGGGAGGTTCCTGTCCCCGGGAGGACCCTCGGCCCCAGGTCCCGCCCTGACCCCCGACCCCCCAACCGCCCCCTCCCCTGGGGGCGTGGCCGCTCGGGGGCGTGGCCGGGGCGTGGCCAGGCGGGGGACGGTGACGCAGTGGGCGGGGCAGGGCGGGGCGGCAGCGGCGGCAGCGGCGGCTTCCAGCGACTTCGGCGGGCGGTGAGTGCGGGCGGGGCCGCGCTGCCCACGGGGGATGCTCGGCCCCGCGCGGGGCCGCCCGGGGGAGCTCTGCCCTCATGACTCCCGTGGGGCTGCCCGGGGGGTGCTCAGCCCCCTCGGTGGGGCCGGACGCAGAGGGCTCTACCCGTATTGCCTCCCCCGGGGATGCTCTGCTGCCCCCCGAGAGGATGCTCGGCCCCCCCGTGGGGATGCTCAGTCCTCCCGGTGGGGCTGGCCTCGGGGGGCTCTGCCGTTTTTGCCTCCCCCTGGGGATGTTCTCCCCCCCACCACCACAGGGGATGCTCCCCATTGCCCCCCGGGCGGGGCCGCACTGGGGATGCTCAGCCCTGCCGTGCCCCGGGGGATGCTCTGCCCCCCCCGTAAGGGACTGACTCACTCCGGGGGGGCTTCATGTCCCACCCCGTTACCCCTTGGAGGGGGTGTCTGAGTCAGGGTGTGCTGAGCTCCCCCATTTCCCTTGGGTTGAGTCTGAGCTGGGGGGTGTCTTCCTCACCCCGAGGTGGGTTGGAGGCGGGGACTTGCTGTGCCCCAGCTTTACCCCCACACCGAGCGTGTGAGGCAGGGTTGCTCCCTCCCGCCCGCTGCCCCAGACTGGGGAGATGTGCTGCCCCATCCCCGCTGGGCGTGCACACAGGGGAGGGAAGGGGGGGCACATGCCCCCGAGGCTGCATGGTATGGGGGCAGGGAGGGCACAGTGATTCCTTAACCCAGGATTGGAGAGAGGGGGCCTTGATTTTCAGCTGCTCTCTGCCCCTGGCAGCCTTCCAAATGCTCCCAAGCTGTCCCTTTGCATCCCCTCCCGCCAGCTTCCACCTTATGCTGAGGGGAGGGCAGGAGTGCCAGTGAGCCTGGTCCTGCCATGGCCTTCTCGCGCTCCTCTGATTTCCCAGTGCTGTCTCCTCCTGCCTTCCTCAGTGCTGCCTCCAGCCCTGGAGCATCCACCCGGTGCCGAGCTCTGTGTCAGCCCCACTGAGCATCTGCCTGGCTCCGAGCGCTGGGCTGGACTGGCTTGTGGGGATGCTGCCACACAGATGCTGCTGGAGCTCAGCACCAGGTAAATGCCTGCCAAGCTGGGCCAGCTTGGAACTGGGGAGATGCTCACAGAGCTGGTCCAGCCTGAACATTGGCCCATGTGCTTGGGGCTAAACCAGCAGAGCATCCGGCCAGCCTGGCCAGCTCCAGCTGTGCCCACACTGGTTTCCAGCCGCTGTTAGCTGGTGTCATCACGGCCGCTGCAAGCTGCCTTCAGACAACACGATTTGCTCCTGAATAACCAGCTTTGAAGGGCTTGTTTATTCCCTAAATTGCATCATTAGAGCAGCAATTGGCTTAGGGAGCTGGGTTTTGTTAAAGCTGTGCAAACCCTTCTGGGGATGCCCTGGTTTTGGCCAAGTCAGGGTTGGCAAAGTGTTCATTTTAGCTTGTTTGCCACCATCTGCTGGATGCTGGAATGAGGTTCTCCTGGTGGGTTTGATACCACCAAGCCACTGTATGAGCAGGAGCTGGTCCAGAGGCAAGTGTGAACTAGAGTTTGGGATGTGGATGAATGTGCCTGTGTTGCTTGGTAGTTTCTTGGCTGTGGTGCTGCCCAGGCAGCAGAGGATAGAAAGTTGGTGTCTGTGTCTCTGATGGTCTGGGAGCCACAGGTACCTATGTTCTTGGGGACATCCCAGTGTGCTGCTCCCTGCATGTTCTGGTTGGGGAACAGGACTGATCTCTAGGGACTTCCCTGCAGATTTGTCAGGGAGCCATCAGCATAGGTCCCTACTGCCGTCTCCCTGGCATCCCGTGGTGCTCAGGTGCACAGATGCCTTCCTAGCTTCACTGCTTGCCCGCCTGCAGCTCTTTCCCAGGAGTCAGACCAGGCAGTTTTCTGGGACCAGTGTCACCAGTGGCAGGGTGGGGGAGCCTCTGAACTGGCAGGTTCCTGAGATAGCAGTGGTGGGACTGATGGGCAGTTCTGGCCTTCTTGAGTGGCCAGCTCAGCTGTGGCTTGGCAGATGTGGGGTTAAACATCTCATCCCTGTGCTGCCTTGTGGCTTCATGGTGAGTGGGTCTTGCTCCACACTCGTGGCTGGGTTCAGCTGCACTTGCCAGCAGCTCCAGTGCAGATGCTGAGGGACTGGACCTGCTGGAGATTTGGGTTCCTGCCTGTCTCAGCTGTCTCAGAAGACATCAGGAGTAAAACCCCTGCTAAAACCCTTCTCATCTGCATCTTTGGAGGGACCTTTTTGCAAGCCTTTTCCTTTGGGGCAGATCTCACTGGGGGCTGGAAGTGAGGACAGGGATGAGGAGGAGGCTGAGTGAGCGTGAGTTGGTGGGTTGTGCTGTGCTGAGTGAGGCTGTGGAGGCCCTGAGTCAGTGCTGGGAAAGAGCCTGACACTGGGATTGAGCTGGAAGTTCACACTGGAGCTGGGAGAGGCATCCTTGAAGCCTCAGAGGGAGCTTAACCCAAATTGGGGCCCAACTGCAAATGCCTCTGGAGGGCTCCACTCTGTGCACAGAGAGATGTTGACGTGAGTGTCCATCTTCTGCCTGGGGAGTGCCATTTCAGGGTTTCTAGGAAAGCAGAAAGACACTGTATTCTTTATCTAACCTTGACACCTTAATTCACAATTAATTTCCTCCTAAAGAATGCTTTGGTGAGTGAGAGGTGTCCCAGATGGCTCCCAAAAGAGAGCTGTGAGGTCTCTGGAGTATTAACTGGAGGAGAAGCTTGTTGAATCCATTGCTCAGCTTCCCTCCCAGAGAGGTGTGAATGACAACCCCCTTCTTACGGATGATTTCTGGGACTTGCCAAGCACCAGGTGTGACAGACCAGGGGGTGACAGACCAGGCTGAGGACTCTACCATGGGCTCTGTAGGTGGGTCCAAACCTTGGCTAGGCTCCTGAGGGATGTGTTTGGGAATTTTCAGTGCTTAAAGACCTCCTCTGTGAGCAGACGAAAGGCTTGGAGGTGGGTGCCCATGTGGGTGTGCTCACACGGGTTGGCATTTGGGAGGGAGGAGGGAAAATATCACATGAAACAACTGCAGTGTTGGGGGACAGGTCTGCGCTTAGGCCCATCTGGAGCAGAAGTTGTGGAAAATGATTCAAGGTTCTTTGCTAAAAAAAGTTGTGCTGATATAATTGGATTTTATTTCTGTTTGTGCTGTGGTCAAGTAGCTTAAAACCCTTGTGGGGACAGAGTAAAAGCCTTGAGTTCATTTGTAGGGTGAGGATGTCCTGAGGAATCAGGCTGAGAAAGCTGGGGCGGTTCAGCATGGAGAAGAGGAGGCTGTGTGGATATCCCACAGCATCTTCCATGGTGTGAAGGGGCTACAAGGAAGCTGGAGTGAGAGGACAAGAGGGTACACGCTGAAAGAGAAGAGATTTAGATTAGATATTGGGAAGGAATTCTTCCATGTGAGGGTGCTGAGGCCCTGGCACAGGGTGCCCAGAGAAGCTGGGACAGCCTCATCCCTGGAAGTGTCCAGGGCCAGTTGGACGAGGCTTAGAGCAGCCTGGGATACCCCCATGGCAGGGGGTGGAACGAGCTGAGCTTTAAGGTCCCTTCCAGCCCAAACCATGCTGGGATTCTGTGGTTTTATGCATTAAGCGGTGCTCATCTCTCTCTCATTTTTGTGCAAAGCTGTGCCTGGAGCAGCCCTGCTGCCCCTCAGCCCTGGGCAGCACTGGAAGGGCAGTGATTCCCTTCCCACAGGAGCATCTGGGAGCTGGGTGTCAGACCTTCTCCAAAACCCACTGGCCAGGAGGGGACTGACCCTGTGTCCTCCACGTTGCTCTTCCCTTTGCTGAATCTTCACCCTGGTGTTTTAAGCAGCTCCTGGGTCGCTGTCTCCAGCTCTGTAATCCTGCAGGACTGACAAGGCTGGAATTTATCTGAAATGCAGATTATTTTTTTCTGCTCCTAGTTTTCAGTTCCTGCCACGCTTCTCTTAGCAATCATGAGGAGGTGCCGGCTGGGTGGCTGCCTTTAATTGCATCCAAAAATTAAAAAAAGAAGAAAACAAGTGGCAGATGAGAGCTCGTTTCCCCCTCCTCCTGTCCGCGGCGAGCGGCTTCCAGGAGAGGGCAGTTCCCGGGGATTTTTGCTGCATGGTGCCTCTTCCCTGCAGCCCCAGCCGTGCCGAGCCCCGGAGGTCCCGGAGGTCCCGGAGGTCCCGGAGGTCCCGGAGGTCCCGGCGGCAGAGCCGTGCCGGGGGCCGCGGGGGCCGGGGCCAGCTCCGCCCTGGGCAGGGTTGGCAGCGGGGCCGAGTGCTTTAAACAGCGGGCACTGGGATGTGCGGCAGGGAGGGAAGGAAGGAGCCTCCTGCTGCCTGGACTCCGCGTCCCGCCTTCCACAGAGGGCAGCATCCCTCGCCAGGGCAGGATGGCACGGCAGGGAAGGGGCCCCCTCCCGGGACTGCTGCCCGTGCTCCAGGGTCATGCATTTAAACTTCTCATTTCCACCCTTTCCTGGTGGAAATGAATTTTCTCCGCAGTTCCAGATTCCCTCCTGGCCACATCGTGACACTCTGCAGGCTCGGGGTGCCTGGGGGGTCCATAGCCCAGAGGACAGAGCTGGGATGAACATGGAATGGCTGGAGTCTGGGAGAAGGGGATGTCTGGCCCCAGCCCAACTCCCACCTTTCCAGAGTCTCATTAGTGCAGAGCATCCTCACATGGATTTTCTCCTGCCAAAGCCTGGCTTTTCTGGTTCCAGAATTGGGAAGGTGTTCATAGCCTCGCTGTGGCATTAACACAGGTGTCATAAACCTGATCTCAGGCCCCTGATCATGCATTAAATAGGCTTGATGGTGGTGTCTAGAACTGCTCCCCATGCAGACATTCCCAGTGCCAGGGGCTGTGGGCACAGAAGGGAAAGATGGGCTTGTACAAAATCCATAATCCACTTAATCTGCCCTGTAAGTCAGTGTCTGGCAGCTGATCTGGGCTTCTTTCAAACATCTCCCCCAAACTGTTTTGCAGGAAGGAGTAAAAAAATTGTCCAGAGGTTATTTTTGGCTGTGGCTGATTTATTCACACACTGATCAGCCGGGAGAGGAGTTATTCTGGTCCCACACTGCCCCACATAACACCAAGTACCATGTGCGGGTGTGATTTCTGTGGGAGACATTCGGAGATGATGCTCCTGTTTGTGGATGGAGCTCTCAGGAACTACCTTGGAGGCTCCATGTCCTGTGAGCCCACTCAGGGTCCTCAAATGAGGCCAGAGCCAGGGGACATGGGCTCTCTGTGCCCTCCTGTCCTCTGTCCCTGGGGATAGACCTGAGCCCTATGTCCTGGGGTCGTGGAAGGCTCTGTGCCTTGCAATTCCTGCTCCATCCCGAGGGGCTCCCCGCTCGACTGGGGTCTCCCTGGGTGACACCTGGATTTGGGGAGTGCAGGGAGCTGTTTCAGAGCTCATTTGGGCATGGAGTCATTTCGAGGCTCAGGCAGGTGTCTGGGATGGTTTCTCTGCAGCATGTAGTGGCTCTGGTGCTCCTGGATTTTTCCTCCCTGTGTTTGCTTTCCCTGGCACACTCTGAAGCTGAGCTCCTGCTCTTGGGAAGGGGTGGTGGGAATGAACTGTGAGGGTGGCACAGCCAAATCCTGCTTTTCTCCTGTATCTGCACAAGGGGGTGTTTCCCTGGGGCATTCCGGTGTGGCCATAGCTGGTTTCTGGCCACGGATTGGAATCTGCCTGGGTGGGAGTCACTGGGATGTAGCACTGCCTTTGCCATCCCACTGTGCTGGTGACATGTCTCCCACCCGGCTGGGGATGGAATCACTCTTGGCTGTGTCCCTGTGCAGAGATGCTGGCAGCAGCAGAGATCCCGTTCTTCCTGGTTGCTGTGGGACTGGAGCATCAGTGGAGACAATGTCCATCCTGGATGCACTACTGGATGGACAAAGGGGATCCCCACATCTCCTGCTGCCAGAGCTGTATTTGCTAGCAATTTGGGCTAAGGCAGGCTGGGGAGGGTTGAGGAGGCCATCTGGGGGTAGAGGAGCAGCAAACAGAAGCCTCTGAAGGATCCATGAGAGTGTTTAAAAACACAAATTTTCAAGCTTAGCTGCTCGGAAATGGAAGCAGATGTGCCTTTACAGGACATGGGATAGAGTCTGCCAGCATGCCTTGGAGAGCCTCCTCCCAGAACCCTTCCTGGGGCTTGGGCTCTTCATGCACCATGTGCTCAATAACGTGGCTTTACTCTTTTAACCCATCAGGTTTTAGTTAGAGCTAGAAGGCTCATCTCTCCTGACCTGAGCTGTCTTTCCTTTGATCCCAGATCCAGAAAGTGTTTGCTTTGCTGCTGTTACCTGTCTGATATCCAGATGTGCCACCCAGAGAGCAGCTTCTGTTTGATGGAGAGAGAAGATTCTCTCTTCTTCTCTGTGACATCAAAACTTGGATGGTAATCACTCGATTACAGCCAACATTTTGGGCTGCCATATTAAAAAAAGAGCATTTTTTCCTGCTTTTGATCATCTGCTTCTAGTTAGTTTAGTTAGCAGACTTTCACAGTGGCCATTTTTGGAGTTGGCAGCCAGAGCATCCCTGCAAGCAGAAATGGCTTTTGTTATGTGTGTCCTTTGTGTTTTCCGGTTTATGGAGAAATTTTGTCTCCTAAACTGAGGCTGCCACGAGCCCCAGCACTGCTGATCAGTGCCTGGCTGTCCGGGAGCACCGGTGTCGCTTTCAAATCACACGTTGTCAATAAATCTCATTCCGAGTGCCCTGCAGCAAATGGCATCAGCCTGCACGGGGAGAGCTCTCCCACACGTCCTCCCGCTGCCTAAAAATACCAGTGCTTGAATTCTCCAGTGACTTGGCTATTGCACAGCCTCCATTCCTTCCTGAGTTACTGCTCGTGGCTCGGTGCAGGACATCTGCTGCACTGCCAAGGTCACACTCTGTCCTCCAGATTTGGCCTTTAGGCAACGCAGCAGCTGCATCAATTTGGGGGTAAATGAGCATTTATTACCTTTACTCTCTGTGCTGTGAGGTGTGTTCATAATCAGGGGTGCGGGGTGCAGGAGGGAAACAGTGGCACCTTCTCTGGTGGCCACTCATTGAGGAAGGGATGAGTTTTGGGGACTTCATGTAGCATCAAGCAAAATACCCTCAAAACCCTTTGTTAATTCTGTGTCCTGGGAGTCTGTTCCATCCTTTGTAAATGCACAATTTACCTTTCCACATCTGGCTTTGAGACATGGGATACAGAAAAGGTAGCTAACTGCTTTGCTTTGAGAGCCAAGTCTCTGTTCAGTGGGTGAATGCAGAGGGCTTGCTGGTGTTTCCAGTTCACACAGGGCACTGGGCAGACTGGTGTTCAGGCAGCAGGCTCTTGTCTCCAGCAGCCTTCATCCTCTTGACCCCGCTGGTTTGTGGTAGAGCAGGGAGAGCTCATCACTTGAACTATGAATGAAGCCAAGGGCTGATGTCACGTGCTGTGATCTTGGGGGGAAGTGACAAACTGGCTCTGTGGCACCGACAGGGATTTGGGAGCAGAGCTGGGTGTGATGGATGTGCAAACTGAAGTTCAGCACAGCTGGGAGGCGCTGAGCTGTTAAAGGGGGTGATGCTCTAAAGGGATGTGTTTCTTTAGGAGACCTTGGATTGAAGGTATTTGGATTTTTCTGCGTCCATCTCCATGTGATTGCCCCATATGCTGCTGGGAAGTTCATTAAGGGGCTGGAAGACAGCAGTTGGAGGAGCAGGAGCTTGAGGAGCACACTCACAGGGCTGGCTGATCCCTGGGAGCCCAAGAACCTTTTGCAATGTGGTCAGGCCTTGGACACAAGCATTGATAGTTTCCCCAGTCTTGCCAAGAAAGCAATGTTTATTTTCGACCCTGGAAAGGTGAGGAAACCAGTCACCAGCCCCACCAGCTGGCAGACACTGGCTGCTTGATTTCCTCCCTCCACTGCAACTTGCAGGAAATCCAACCACTGGAGATGCCAGGGAGAGGCTGTCACTGCCCTGGGCTGGGGACAAATGTAGTGACCCATCAGGAAGAGCCACCGTGGTCTGTCAGACCAAGGTGTGTCAGGTCCTCCATCACTCCATGCCTGGAATTTCTCCTTCCAAGGACTCTTGACTCCTCATGGGCTGCCCTGGGGTGCCTCAAATTGCCAAAGCTGTGGGGTGGGAAAGGAAGAAGGATCTTCCCCTGCTGCTGCCTGAACCTGGAGCTTTCTCAATTTTCTCTCAGTGCAGGTGGGGAGTGCACACCAAGAGAGGGACATTGGTCAGCTCCTGTGTGTCACTCATGAGCTGGACATTTGTCTGAGTGTGTTCTCCCAAAAGTGTGAGAATTTGCAGGATTTATCCCCAAATCATAGAATCAAGGACTCATAGAATCATTAAGGTTGGAAAAGACTTCCAAGATCATCAAGTCCAACTTTTGACAATACCACTATGGCCACTAAACCATGATCAGAAGCTGCTTGAGGGCACCCAGTTTAACCAGTCCCTGGGGCAGCTGGGACCTTCATGGTTTCCTTTCACCCCTCTCCGTCCTGCCTGGCTTGAATTGAGGCTGATCACCCTGAGGCAGCTGCTGAGTGCACTTGGTGGTACCCAAAACTTCTGTAAATATGAGAGGGCTCCTGGACCCAGAACTGCTGACACCAGTAACCAGAGCAGGCTGGCAGGGGAGAGCTGGTCCAGACTGGTGGTGGGAAGAGGAGGCTGAAGGTGATGGTGGTCACTGAGATGGCTTTACTGCCTCTGTATTTTCCTGTGAAGGTGATGGTCTGGGTTTGGAAAGGTCCAACCTCTGGGCAGGCACAGCTCCCAACTCCCTGCTGCCCTTGACCTTACTTCGACAGGAAATGTGAGGTTTGACTCTCACTTCTTGCTTCCCGAAAAGTGAATCTTGTCATATTCGAAGGACTGTGGCCACACCGTGGGAGTGAATGTGGGGCAGAGCTGGGCTGGGCTGGAGGAGCCGGGGCCGTGCCGGGGTTCTGCCGGGCGGGAGGGGTGGAGCTGTTGTGTCCCCAAACGCAGCTCTTGGGAGGCGCTGGAGGGAGATGCCAGGAGAGGAGGATGCTGCCGGGAATGCCAGCGGCTCCTGCTGCGGAATTGCTGTTGCGGCAGCTGCGGCGATGCCGGAGGGATCAGCGGGAAGGGAGCAGGGACGGGCTTTGTGTCGGCGCTGGGGCCAGCGCGGCTCGGGCCCGACCTCCCGGCGGGGATGGAGCTGCGGGAGCGGGCGGTCCCGCAGTGCTGCGTGACAGTGACGGTGACACAGCCCCGACACTCCCCTCCCTCCCGGCTCAGCCCCTCTGCGGGCGGGTGGTCCCTGGGGGCTCGCAGGGCTGGGTGTTCCCTCCTGGGTGATGCCAGCTGCTTTTCCACTCGGGATCCTGGCGGCTGCATTCCCGGTCGTGCTGCTGGCGCTGCAGGTGCCCAGGGGAAGCGGGAGTGTCCCTGTCCCTGTCCTCGAGCGGGCACAGCAGGGACAGCGTGGAAGGGGTGACAGGAGAGCAGGATCAGCGCCTCTGGAAGGATGTTTCAAATTCCAGAGGGATTTAACTGTTGTCTGGGGTGGGGATATCCCGGGGCTGCTGTCACCTGCCGTGCTATCACCCTCCCGACAGGCACCGCCTCTCAGGACTCCAAATTTCTCACGGGTCACCCCAGACACAGCTCCAGAGGTCAGCCCACTCCTGTGCTCACCAGGGTGGCTTTCAGAGCCATTCTCAGGTTGTTGCTCCCCCACTTGTTCTCTGTCTGTTCAGCTTTCCCCATTTATATCCCTATTCTCATCACTCAATATTTCTCTCCAGGTGAAGACATTTTAATAACAACTGACATTTCAGCCATTTTTCAGTAGTTTCCTTTCGTCTACTTCAATTTTCTTCATCTTCTTCATAACCAGGAAGCCTTTCTTTGTCCTTGGCCAGAGGGGAGGTGTCTGTTATTGCCTCTGTTATCATATTCCAGGAGGTTTGATCAGGTTAATGAAAATCCTTCTGTTTTTCTTGTGTGTCGCTTCCACTCCCATCTTCTTTAGCCTGGTTTCTTAAGGAAATTAAACTGAAGGCCTCCGTGTTGCATTGTGGCCTTTTCTCTCCCCCTGCTTGCTCTTGAGTGTGTTGGTCTCTGATGAGGAGGAGAGCTTGGAATGCTGAAAGGTTTGTGATGGCTGTTGGAGAGGACAGAGCCACAGGAGACCCCAGAGGGCCATGGGGCCCAGAGCCAGTGGTGCAGGGCTGGGGCTCACTGCCCAGAGAACAGGGCTGTGAATGCCACCAGGAATATGAGGGACACCAGGGCTGTATCCCCCAGCCAATGAGCTGGGATAACAGGCCACATCACTGGGCTACTTGTGCTGTGCAGATGCTTTTCCTGAGCTCAGGAAGGGATCCAGAGGAGGATCCATCCTCACAAATGCGGGGTTAGCCTGGGATTTGGAAGCCCTGGGCTGTGTTTGCAGGTGCAGACTCACGTGTGGCTGTGCTCAAGGGCTTTTCCTGCAGCAGCAGGAGCTGCAGCTGCTTTAAGCTGATCTGGAGTATGAACTGCAGTGACAGGGGAGCCAGAGGAGATTTTCTGCTCCTGCCCATGCTACAGCAGGGAGAGACAGTAGAGCTTTCCCAGTGGCTGCTGCAAAATCTGGTTCCTCTGGTAGTAATGTGGGGATTGTAGCAGTGCTGGTGAGGGAAATCTTGGGGGTCACGGGAGAAGCACGATGAGGAGTCAGGAACTCAAGTGTGTTGGTGGAAAAGGACCAAGGTGCTTCATGGGGTGTCCTTGGACTTGTTGCCCTTTGTAGCAAGGGATGGGGCACCTCTTGGGTGTGTGCCCTCCTGTCCTAGCCCAGCCTGGGGACAGGGATCGCCCCTTCCAGCTCAGAATGGCCTGTGAGTCTGTGCCAGGTTGGGGAGGAGAGTTTGCTGGGAATTCTTGTGGCCTGGAGATGCTCTGCCCACACCTTGCAGTGAGGGAACAACGTGTCTGCCTGGCAGTTCAGCTGGGGACTTTTGTGCAGGTGAGTTCCTTCTCCTTGGCACCAAATCTGCTGTAGAGCTGCACTCTAAAGGCTTCCCTCTTCCTTCATTTTGCGTTTACCTCTGGTGTTTATTTTGGCAGCCTGTTCTGCTGATCTCTCTTCAACCAGCATCCCTCAGGCCCAGGGCCTGGCTGAGCCCCCGGCCCTTGCCCAGTCCCACTGCTGGAGGAGATTGCACTTGCCATTCCCACCTCCTGGTCCCTGTTCCCTGCCTGATCCCACCTTCCTTGTGGTCCCTCCCAAGGTTAGGGGCTTCGTGGTTGACACCCAGTGCAAGGGCACTTGCAGTGGATCCTCACCAGGTCCTCACAGGATCCTTTCTGCTGGGAGATCCCCAAACCTGTGATCCCATTAGAGGGGGACGCACAGAGGTGGCTCCATGTCCCAGCTCATCCCACATCCTTTTCACCTTGCTTGTGCCCTGCTGAGTACAAAGGCCTGGTGGGAAGGCAGGGCCCTGGTCACACGTGATGCAGCTCTTTGTGTGTGCTTTGGAGCCAGGTTTCCTGTCCAGCTGTGAGAGGGACCTCGATCAACAGAGGAGAAGGGCTTGGCAGGGGCCCTGGCTTGTATGGAGGCTTGTGTGGTTCCTATTTCCAGGAAGGGTTTTGGGCTCCCTTTGTTCTCTCCAGCCTCTCTTGTGATGGTGGTGAGTTGGGCTCTGTAACTGAGGAGATCTCAATAATCCACAGAGGAAGCTGCTAATTCGAAGACACGTCTGTAATAATTAAATCATTATCTGGAGGGAAGAGAGAGCAGATACCAAAACGGGGCTAATTAAAATCCAAACCCAGGATGACTTGGGCTCTGGGCCAGAGCAGAGCAGAGTCTGTTGGGGATGTCTTCATGTGTAATTGCTTTTCAGAACATCAGTCCCCACCAGAAAACCCATCTGTTCCCCCTCAGGAGACTAATATTGACCCAGAAACCCTCTTGCTTTGCCCTGTCTCATGTTCCCCAGACTAGACACAGCTGGAGGAGGCCACATACTTTGCAAAGGGCAGAGGAGATGGTGAGACCCAGTTTGGGAGGGTGTTTGGCTCTTGAGCCTCAGGAACTAGATTCCACCTTATCTCTGGAACATTTAGGCCATGATGAAATAAGATAATTCTCATTTCATCCCCCAGAATTGACCGATGCTCTTCAGAAATCCCTGACAGTGAGGAGCAAGGTGGGCTCCAATCCATCCCTGCTCCATGCACAAAAGGATATGGACATGCCAAGGTGCCAAAGGGACCTGGTGCCTGGGAGGAAGGTGCTTTGGCTGTAGGGAGAGATGAATCCTGTTCAGGTTCACTCACCATCTAGGGTGGGAGCACCCTGGGAGAGGCTGCGTGACCTGTAAGGAAGCAGAGCACTGCTGGATATGAGCCCAGCCCTGGAGCTCTCTGTCAGCTCTGAGCAGGTCCAGGCAGGTGGAGGTGGCTCTGCTGAGCTGAAAGATGGTGACCAACAACTGTGGTTGTGGTGTTAGAGGGGAGAAGGGGCCTTTGGACAGCTCCTCATGGCTGTGCCAGGAGGGTGGGAGATCTGCAGGGTGGGTGTTGCTGTGGGTGTTGCCTGTCAAGCCCAGAGTCCACCATGTTCTTCAGCAGGGCCAAGCACTTTGCAAAGGGCAAGGTAAAAAAATCCCACCTCCAGTTACATCCCAGTTGGATGCAGGGTAAATTCCATCCATCTGAGCGCCTCACTGGGTGCATTCCTGCACTAGGGAGGTGTTGCTGCTGTATCTGGGAGGGCTGAAGGTCCTCTCGTGGTGGTGACAAGGTGGAACCCAGCAGCAATCATCACTCAGGTGAGCTGGCCTGGAATCGCTGTATTTCGGCAGGGAAGGGATTGTAGCTGTTCAAACCAGGCTCCTTCCAGAGCTGGTGAAGACAAATTGGTGCATTTACCTGGAGGAGACAAGGGCAGGGAGCTCTATCAGGTGTTCACATGTGAGCACCACTCAGAGAGTGTCCCCGCATCAGAACGACAGGTGAAGGTCACTCAGGTGGGCTGGTGCCTGCAGGCAGCTCTGAACTTGGGGAGGTGGGCACAGGAGGCTGGGCAGGGAGCCACTTCTGCTCGGGTGAGCATCCCACCAGTCCTGACACGTGCTGGGAGGGGCTGGGGAGGCTGCAGCTCTGCAGCAACACAGCCTGGCACTGCTGAGTGCTGGGGCTCAGGGATGGCCTGAACCCCACCAGGCAGTGCTGCTGGAGCTGGGCTCTGCCTGCTCTAACATCGGCAGGAACAGGCACTGGGGGGTGCCCACGGTCCAAAACTGTGTTGTGAAAGAGCCAAAAATTTAAAGCTGTCTGCAGAAATGGTCACTAAACCTTCTGGAAAGTGTTGGCTCAGCTGCTGTGCTTGAGTTGTACGTGGAGAGGGACTCTCAGCCTCACGTGTGTCCTTTTGCCTTGTGAGCTTTGATGTGCTCTTGGCTTTTAATAGAGAGCACACAACATCCTCAGCTCAAGCAGCAGATGTTTTCCAAGGCATTGGGATATCCCCTTTCCTTCATTCCCCCCCAGGGGAGTTTAGGGTGTCCTGGCCAGCATGTTTTTGAGTGCCCCAGGAGCAAACAGTGGGACCAGGTTGGAAACCGCCCCACCTGCAACTGTTCCCACCAGTGGTGCACCAGTGTAATTACCCACATTTCATTCCTTTAAAAGTCTGCTGAGCTGCAAATGTGTCCTTCCTCTCCTGGTGATGTCTCATGGATTGGCCAAATCCTGCTCTCACCTCCTCGGGTGGTTCAGGGGATTGTTCCTGGTGCTGGGTTGGACGGGGCTTGGAAAAACCTAGGATAGTGGAAGGCGTCCCTTGGCAGCAGGTGGAACAGGATTGACTTAAAGGTGTCTTCCAACCCAAACCAGTCTGGGATCCTGTGAACTCAGCAATTACAGGAGCCCCCAAAGTACTGGAGGTGGCAAAGTGCTGTGCCCAGGGACTTTGGGTGAAAGGCTATGATGGGTTCAGTGCTTTTTGGGTGCCCTTTGGGGGTGATGGACAGAAGCAGGAGTCAGGCTCGATGATGCCATGGTTGGGCTCCCCCTTGGGTGAGCCCGTGGGAAGCACAGTGAGGACAAGGGCAGAGCTCCTGGGGTTCCTGTGCCAGGCAGGGCAGTGCCTGGGGACACCAAGGACACAGCATTAGCTGGGCTCCACTGAGCTGATGTTTTGAGAGAGAACAAGTTAGGAATTGATTTGAACTAATGCCCAGCGCTGGATTTTGATATGATATGTGCCCAGATGGGAGCTCTGTTGCCATGGGGGAGAGCTGCCACCCCTCTGCAAACCAGCACACTCCCCACACTTTGTGGAACAATTTGATGTTGGTTCCCTCGATTTGAAGCTTTCTCTGTTTTCTCCAATCCCCAAACAAGGGGAGCAGTGGTGGGACATGGTGTTTCCTTTGATCCCTCTCTCTGCTCATCCCGTGCTGAGTGAAGCCCTCAGGGACTCTGCTTAGAGCTCCCTGCTGGACTCAACACAGCTCATCACATTCATGCAAACCTTGATTTATTCTTCCTGATCTTTTCCAGTACTTGGGATTTCTGGAGGGAACTGGGTTTTTATATCCCTTGTATCTTCCTTGTGGCCTATATCCAGGAGGAATGAGCTCCAGATGGAGCTTTTCCATGGCAGGCTATTTTTGAGGTGCTTTCTGTGATTCTTCTTCTTACTAAGGGCTGAGCTAATCCCACCATTCTCCTAAAGAGGAACAACTTGGATTTTCCTTGTAAAGCACAGCGTCTCCAGGCCCTCCGCCTTGCTGGTGCGCTGAGTGGGCACATCCTCCCCTGCGTCAGGAGCTGGGATGTGCAGGGCAGAGGCTCCACCAGAAAGTCCTTCTTGCATGAAAGAAGGCTTAAAATGCCAGGCAGGAGTAGGATGAATCTTTGCTGCAGCACTGTGGCTTTGGCTATGCCAGGTGAGCTGGGTGTGCCAGATGGGCTTTGGCTGGGGCTCATTTTGGGGGCTCACTTTGCACCTGCAGGGTGTGGGTTGAAGATGTGACCCTGCTCGATGTGGATTTAGAGCAGACAGAGCTCCAGTGCCTGAGCCTTGTCCTCAGCCACCCTGTCACTGTCACTGTCCTCAGATGTCCCTGCACGGCTGCTCCTGCCAGGGGAGGCAGGGGTGAGATGTTGGGAGCTGACACCGCCCTGGGCCCTCACCAGCACGGGCACCGTGGGGTCAGCACCGGGGTCATTCCAGCCTGGGCTGGGGTGGACAGGGCTGTTTGTCTCAATCTCTGCCTGCTCCTTGCTGGGATTCATCCATTCCTTCCAAACCAGCCAAGGTGCCAAAGGAGCCCAGCTTGCCAAGGGAGGGCTGTAGCTATCCCTGGCATGAGGATGCTTGGGAGGAAGAGCAGGTTTCAATCAGGCAGGGGTTTAACCCCACAGTTCTGCCTTGTCCTGCGTGGAGCTGAGCAACCACAGCTCTGAGGTCCTGTCCACCCATGGGTCCCAGTACAGGTGGAGATGCTTGTGGGTGAATCCTGTGAGGTTTCCCTGCCAGACATTGCAGAGCTGTCCTGGTGCTGGATCTCCTCATCCTCAAAGCCCGAGTGTCCAGAACTGAGAATCCCACTGATATCCCACTGCCCACCACTGCAGCTGGGCAAAAGCTCTTTAGGAATTAGCTGTGCCATCAGTAAAGGGATTAAGTAATTGCTAAAGTCCCTTAGCACAGGGAAGAGACAACAGAAGGGATGAAAACAAGGGGGAATCTTCCCCACCCCCCATCACTTGAGTTACCAAAACCATCCCAGTCACCTCTGCCTGGGGTCATCCAGTGCCCAAGCCATGATGTCACCACTCTTCTGGAACAGGAAGGACTAAAACTTCCCATGCTTTGGGAGGATGGAGGAAAGGGGAGCCCTATCTGGACTGTCTGCAGGTGGGATGGGGAGCACAAGGTGGGCTTGGGGCACAGTCTTACTGCTGTTGTCTCTGTTTGTGTGCTGGGCTGATTGGTGGTGAATTGCTGAGCTCTGGAGGCCTCCCCAGGGTCGTGCTCCAGAACCACTGGTGTTCCCTTGCAGGCTGTGGTACCTTCAGAACCCCAAAGTGTGAAGCAGGGATGTGTTCCTGAGCCTGCCATGGTCCAGCCTGAAGCCAGCAGCACTGGACACATCCCTGCTTTGTCCACTGTGGCTCTGAACACCCTCTAACACTTCCCAAATGTCACTGAAAGCCCCACTGCCTCTTCTCTGACTCCAAATTCCCTCCCTGTGCTCTTCCTCAACCCTACTCATAATTTAGAGTCTGGTGAAGGATGGTTGGCTGGGTTGGATGGGGCTTGGAGCGTCCTGGTCTCATGAAAGGTGTCCCATTGCAGGGGTGGAACTGGTTGAGCTTTCAAGGTCCTTTCCAAAGCAAACCATTCCATGATTCTGTGGTGGCAAAATGCTGGAGACCTACCTGAACGGGGCAGGGGGTGGGATTTCACTCTGGGCCCCAGGGAGGTCACTGAGCTGCTTTCCCTTTCCACCAGTCATGGGGTTGGTGGCCAGATTTTACACTGGGAGCTGGGCAGATGTGCAGCTGATGTGTAGGAGTGGTTGTCACTGCTGAGGCTCACGGCAGGGAGTGCTGGGGCTGTGGAAGAGATTCCAGCAGGATGGGTGGTGCGGGGGAAACTCTGGATCTTGGGCGTGGAAGCTCCTCAGGGTGCACTTTGGATTTGCCCTGGGGTTTCTCCCCAAGCAGCAGCCTCCCCTGTGCCCTGGGCTGGGCATGGGCTGGGTGTGGGTGCCCGGACAGGGTGAGTGAAGAGGCACCTCTGCAGTGTTGTGCACCCGTGGCACAGATTTCCTCAGCCCCCCTCGGAGCTGGTGACTCTTCCCCCATCGCTGAATAAATTAGCACCTCAAGTGCTCACGGGGTGTGACTAAAGCAGGGCAGGGGCTGGTTTGGCAGTGAGGGGGAGGCCCCCGGCTCCAGCCCAGGCTCCTTGATGAGATAACTCCTCAGCAGAAGTGTCACGGGGGCGGGAGGGACGAACTGTGGCAAAACCTCTAGTGAAATCATGGAAAATCACCAGCTATCCCTCTGTGTGTCAGCAAGGATTGAAACTGTGCCCTGCTCATGGGGAAACTGAGGCACAAAACCTCACTTTCCCAAAGGTAAGGGGGCTTTGCAGTGATGCCACCTCTGTGACAAGCA
This sequence comes from Lanius collurio, assembly GCA_020086605.1. Classification (NCBI taxonomy): domain Eukaryota; kingdom Metazoa; phylum Chordata; class Aves; order Passeriformes; family Laniidae; genus Lanius; species Lanius collurio. The sequence goes on from JACBWW010000084.1 coordinate 1,228,713, forward strand.
CAGGATTTTCTTCCCATGGTTGTGGATCACTTCCCTGTGCCTTGTTCCCTGTCAGAGGAGTCTGCATCCACCCTGGGCTGGAAACCACCCTGACTGCTGGGATGGATCCCAGTGCTGCCTTCCCTGGCAGAGTCACCCAGGGCTGGATCACCTTGATGTGCTGCTTCTGGAAGAGCTGTAGGGATTGCATTTCCTTCTGCTGCTGTTCAAAGTAACCATCAGTGAAGGAGATAACAAAGACTCTCAGCACCTCAACATGAGGAAGAACATCTTTCCATGGAGGAGGGCAGAGCCCTGAACAGCTGCCTGGGGAGGGTTTGGAGTCTCTCTCCCCGGAGACATTCCAAACTCACCTGGATGTGTCCCTGTGTCACCTGCTTGGGGTTTGACCCTGCCTTAAAAGGGGGTTGGACTAGATGATCTTCAGAGATCCCTTCCAACCCCAACTATTCTGGGCTTCTGGGATTCTGTGACTTTGGCCTAAGAGGGCAAAGGACAGGGGGTTTGGTTGCAAAGTTATGGAACAAAAGGATGGATGAGCCATATGTACACACAGCAGAGCAACAACTGGAAAGGGAAATGGTTTTAACCAGAATTGTGTCTTTTTTGTGTCCAGTTGGTGGCTGCTGAAACCCCTCCTTGTCCTGTGGATGGATCTGAGTGCAGACCACATCCTGGAAGAGAGATGTGAGCTTGGTCTCACAAATCAGGTGCATCCTTCTCCCTTCCAGGACACATGGTGGTTTCCCAACTTCTCGGCCACCAAAGGAATTGGGATTTCTCCAGAATTTCCACAGTCTTGTCTTTCAGTGATGCTGCTGGGTGCAGGTGACTGGAGTGGGGTGTGTTTATAGGATTTGGGGGATTTGGTTTGTGGTTTTGCTGGTTTGGGGGAACCCCTCATGCCATCTAGGGCAGCTGGGCCACAGGGTGAAATCCAGCTCGTGTTCCAGCAACCACATTCCCTCCAGAACACTCCCTGTCCTTCCACACGTGCTCTTGGGATCCTTAGGGCTTCAGCAGCATCCTCAGACCTGTGGTACTCTCTCCTTCCAGCTGTGTCTTTGGCTGCTGCAAAGCCAGGGAAAAAGTCTCAAGGTGAGCCTGGGCTTGCTGAGTCTCTTGGCCAGGCTTGGAGATCCCACTTGTCAGAGGGATCATGCAGGCTGGAGCCCCTCCAAGGCCCATTTCTGTCTGTCACATCACCCCAAAGTGCAAGGGCAGGAGGTTGGTGTGGCATTACCCCGGCCGTTCTGCCCTGCCAGATTCCTCCTGGGAACACGCTGAGATCCCGCCTTTCTCCGGGGTCAGGGCAGGACACATGGCCCACTCTGGAAACAGGGAAACTGAGTCAGGACCCCTGACACGGCCCCCACAGCACCTCCTGGGTGACAAAGTCCTGTGGATGTGGGTGTGACCGCATTTGGGTGCCAGCCCTGGGGGCTTCAGCCCCCTCTGCCCGCCCCGAGCCCGGCGCAGATTGCAGCTCCTCGTCTGACGAGGTTTTGCTGAGGAACAATTGTGTCTCTGCACAATGAGGAGCAGGTGGCTGTCTGAAAATACGCTCTGGAAGTGGTGTGTAATGCCTCCCCTCCCACTGAGAAGTATAAATACCAGTGCAGTGCTAACGTTTACTGCTCCCTGCAAAGAAACTGTCAGAGCTGGACATTTTTCCTCACAGTTTCTCCTCTGGTTTAGCAACTTGGAGTGAGCAAGGGTTGAGGTGGGAACTGCTTTATGGGTTTGGAGCAAGTCTTTGGGGCAGAAGTGTGTCCTTTAAGTTATCGGGAGTAGCTGCCTTTTATTGCTTGCAGTGTCCCCTGTTGCCACCCTTTAGGGGCACCAGGGGCTTCCCAACACCTGAGACAGCTCCAAACCCTGAAGACACTGCCCAAATATTCTGTTCTGCCTCTGCTGCCTCTCCAGCAAGGGACAAGTTGGACATTGTCTCCTTGGGGGCAAAGGACACTGCTGCAGGTGTGGGGACTCCGGACCTGGATGGGAGAGGAGGCACTGCTGCATCTTTTCTAAGGTCTCCACCACATTCCCAGCCCTGATCTTGGCAAATCCATCTCACCCTTTGGAATGGGAATCCAATCCTCTGCTGCTAAAAACTGGCACCTTATTTCCAGCCAGAATGCCTCATTTCCCTTGTTATCTCTGGGTGTCCTGGCCATGGGCTGCCCCTGGCACCAGCCAGGGACCATCTGTGCAGTTCCCTGCCGGTCGCGGGGCTGCGTGAGGGAATGTGGGAGCACCGGACCAGACGGAAAACTGGATACCCCATGGAAAACTGGGTCTTCCTTGTCCTTCTCAGGGGACTGGAGGTCCCAAGAGGCCACAGTGTATCCTGGGAGGAAATGAGGGGACTTGGGAGAAAAGCTGGGATGAAGCTGTATCTGCTGATTGGTTTTCTTTGTGAAAAGCAGCTTTTTTTGTCAGGGATCACCCAGGATGGAGAAGTCAGGATGCTTCATCTCACAGCAGAACTGCTCCAGTCCAGGCTTGTAAAACTCTAAGAGACCTGTGGAGTGTGTGGAAAGGGGTCTGTGCCTGGGCACAGGGATAGAGGGAGGGAAGAAAGAAGGGAGGGTTCTTGGGGGCTGTGGAGCTCTCCAGAGGGATCTAGCATGTGTGGAACTCAGCTGGTGTCTCCTTTGGACACCAGCATGAACAGCATGTCTCCTGAGGGCACCTGGGAAGGGAAATCCCAGCCCATGACCCACGGGAGCATGTGGCAAAGGCTGCTCCAAGACTTGCTGCAGGTGAACATTTCCAGGTCCTACTCTTGAATCAGTGATTTCTGCTGTCAAGCCAGGGCTCTTCAGCATCCCTTTTGTCTGGTGTGCAGAACAAACTCCCTTTTCCCTGTAACTACCACGGCTCTCACTGAGGGTAGATGGGAAATGTGCTCTGTGTCTTGGTAGAGATGGTGAGGATGTTCCCAGTCTGCCATCCCAGTGCTCAGCAGGTCACTACTGACCTTCCATGGGGTGGGCAAGGGGGCACTGGTGGCTCAGCATGTCCTGGCTGCTCCCAGGTGGTGTCTGACTTCAGTGAGGGTGGGCAGGACTTGTGCTGGGATGTGGCTCTGTCTGCAGAGCCAGTGTTTGGGGTGAGCTTGCTGAGAACGCCAGGGTGTGACGCTTGCAGCCTGTCCTGGGATCACCCTTAATGCAGTGTCACAAGGAAGGGGTAAAAGAAGAGGTTCTGAAAGGGAAAACTAACAGCATCAGATTCTTGTCCCTCCTGGAACTGGCAGGGAGGGGTCAGTGTGGGAGGTGTGTGTGGGTGCTGGACTCCGGGTTTGGCCGGTTGGGCGGAGGGGAGGCTGTTCCTGTGCCAGGGAGCTGGGAGTGAGGGGTGCTGCTGTGAGCTCTGCCACCCAAACTCTGCACTTCTGAGGCCAGGCCGGGCAGCTGAGGAAGATTTTCCAGGAGTGGAGAAGATCAGTGACATTTTTATGGGATGATCAATCTCTGTGAGCTTGTTGCCTCCAAGGAGTGTGTTAAAGCCTCTTTGCCAGCTGCCTGCTGGGTGATGGTCCTGCTGACAGCACCACCGAGACTTTTCCTCTTGTCAGGGCTGGGATGGGAGTGGAGCTGTTCAGAGAGGAAACACGAGGCTGTCTCTATCCTCCCTGTGTGGGTAAAGCTGTGGGTGCTTCTCGCCCTCGTTGGGAAGGGAAAGCCAGGGTGCTCCCTGGGACCCAGCATCCCACGGGCAGCCTGACTCACAGCTGAGCTGTGCTGAGCAAATCATCGGCTCCAGGGCAAGAACCCCTTCTGCTCCCCATTAGCTGCTCCATGTCTGGGCACCATCGTGGCAAAATGGCCCCTCCAAGCAGGCAACGTGTGACTGTGCTGTTTTCCATCCCCAAAAGAGGGGAAAGCATCATTTTGGGGTGGAGGGGGGAGGGATAGTAAAGCAAGCATGTTTTCTCTGGCAAGAAACCTGCTCCCAGCAAGCCTGTGCCTAGCAGCCCCGTGGGACTAAAAATACCCAGCAAGGGCTGGAGCTGTGCAGTGTCTGTTTGCTCAGCTCACAGCTGTCTCCTCGCAGCCTCACGGCTCTACCCGATGATTATCCCAGCACTTAAGGCCTTCTAAAGCCAGGAAGGAGCATTTAGGGAGTTCTCCCAGAGACTGGTGAAAGGTTGAGATCTACAGGCAGTAATTGGGAGCGAGCTCAGGCCCCTCTGACCTCCAGCAGCAAAAAGCTGCTCTGGGTGTGCCCTCGCTGCTGCTGCAGTCACAGCAGAGTGTGGGGGGTGTCTGGGCTGTCACCCACACTGATGTCCCCAAGGTCCTTCAAAGTGACCGCTGGCATGTGTGGGTTTGCCTGGGAACTGCTGAGCTTTGCTGGGTGAGGACAGACCCTGTGTGTGCCCCCTGCAGCTGCACTTCCTGGGACAGGCACCTGGGAACGGGGGAGATTCTCTTGCCTTTGGAGAATGCAGAAAATCCCAAGGTTTGAGGTGGGATGGAAATGAGGGGAGCTGACCCTGGGAAGGAACTTCCTGCACATTCCTGCTCGTGTGCACATCCCTGGCTGCACAGATGTTGCTGTATCCCTGTCCCTGTGTGCACAATCCCTGCATGCTCACCTGTGCCTGTTGCTTACTGAACTCACTTCAGGCTCCACAGGCCTTGAAGACAGCAGGGATCAAACCCAGCCTGGTCCTGGCTCTCTCTCATGCCATCCCAAATAAACTCTGAAGCTGCCCTGACTGCGGGTGTTGGCCCTTCCCAGTGCTTGGGCTGCTCGTGGGGCTCGTGGTGTTGCAGTGAAAGCTGCAGTGGTTGAATCCAGAAATGATCACTCACAAGTCCATGGGTAGGAGAGTTCCCGTGGTTGTTGGAGGAAGGGATCCATGATGGGGGTGCTGGAGGCAGCCCAGTGTCTGTCCATGCATGTGGATGGTCCCACTGCAGCACAGGGAATTCTCCACTCTTGGGCTCTGCCAGGATGGGCACACAGAGCTGGGATGCGTCCAGAGCCGTGCTTGGAGGTGGCAGAGCATCCCCCTGGATGTCCCTGCCAGGGACCCTCTGGCAGAGGGATTCTCAGGGTGCAGCAGTGTCCTGTCCCCTCTTCACAGAGAGTCCCGAGAGCCCTGGGCTGGCTGTCCCCACCTGCCTGGGGGTTTGAGGCCAGGCTGAGGGGCCTTTGGCTGCTCTCTGTGGTGGTGGGAGGTCTCACTCTGCTCATGGGGCTGCTCCAGCTGAGGGGGTTGTAGCAGCTCCTGCCTTACACCTCAGTGTGTGTCCTTGGTGGCCTGGGACGAGGAGGGAATGTGACCTCCCTCATTGGAGACAGCCCCAAACCCTGGGCACAGAGGAGCTTTGGGTCACCAATGTTGCCCTGTCCAGGACAGTTTTGTACTTCACTGAGCACAGGGCACAGAGGCTTTTGGGACCAGTGGAACAGGATGAGTCCATCTTGGACCAGCATCTGTGCTGGGTAAGATTGCTGTGGTTCTGTGACCCCTCTTGCCAGGCTGAGGGGCCAGCTGTGCTCACCTCCCCATCCCCTGCATGAGCACAGGAATAGCAGGATGTGGCTGTGGGAAGGAGCAGGTTTGCAGTGAAGCAAACCCCCCCCAAAGCCACCCATGCACGAGCTCAACCATGGGGGAAGCAGAAGGAAAATCTGTAAATCTGTGCCTCCTCCTGCAGCGTGTGGGTCCAGCCCCTCGGATGGACTCCATGGGGTGCCGGAAGCCACCACGGCCCTGCTGGAATTGGCATCTGCAGAGTCTCCTCCTGGGAAGGAGGTCTCTCCTTTGCGGCTGGGATAAATTTCCATCCCATCATCGCTCTGGTCAGATTTATGTCTTGGTCATTCCCTGCAGCATTTCCCTTCCCTGAGGGCTTGCAGGGCTCTTCCCTTGTGCCTTGATTAATATCTCTTAATTCATCTGCTAATTTCTTCCAATTCCCCCGCAGCAGCTGGGCGGGGCCATGCCCACGGGGCTCCAGTTCAAGTCGTGCTCATGAACTGCCAGACTTTCCCCAGCCCGGATGTTCCTTCTCCATGTTCATCCCTCAAGCAGAAGCACAGCAGAGGAGGGGACACAAAAGTCACCTCATTTGGGGTTTGCACCCAAATTAACAGGGCTTAGCCCCGGGGTAGGACTGATTTCTGCTCTTCTTGGCCCTGGATCTCCCTGGAGTCTGGGACATCTTACCCCTAGGAAAGCTGGCAGGGAGCCACATGCCTGTGGGAACCCCCGGGGCTGCTCACCAGGGGCAGGAGAACTGGAAAGCATTTTCCCTGCTTAATTACAGGGATGAGGCTCATGTCCAGCTCAACCCGAGGAGAGCTGGGGCTGGAACGGTCCCTCAGTTGCCTTTTCCTCCAGCAGCCTCGTTTTTGTGGATGCTGCAGGGACGGGGTGTCCTCAGTGCAGTTATCCCATGAATCCGCAGTTATCCCGGACATCCATGTCACAACAGCAGGGATGGAGTGTGAACAACCCTCAAACCTTCAGGACAGTGTTACATGTCCACAACAGGTTTTATCCCACTTGAGGATCCAATCTCTGAAGGGAGGACAGCCCTGTCCTGTGTCCCTGTGTGCTGGAGCCGGCTCTCAGCATCACACACAGGATGCACAGTGAGGGGCTGCTGCTTTTGCCAGAGCTTCTCTATTTTTAGAGAGTTTTTTGTGTCAAACTTCCCCTCAGCTGATGAGCCAATGTCATCCCAAGAGCAGAGTTCTGATTCCCCTGCCCTGGCAGTGTCTGGATGTGACAAAGGCACCTCCTCACAAACGTCACCTTTGATCGGGGCAGGTCCCCACTGTGCCATTGAGCTGTTGGACACAAGAGTTTTCATCCCAGCCCAAAGGACCAGAATGGGCTGCCCTGGCCCAGGCCTGTGTGCAGGTCCTTTATATCCGTGTGTGTGTGGGTTTGAAAGGGAAGTGACACAGAATCACAGCTGGCTTGGGCTGGAAGGGACCTTAAAGCTCATCCAGTCCCACCCCCTGCCATGGGCAGGGACACCTTCCACTAGCCCAGGTTGCTCCAAGCCCTGTCCAACCTGGCCTTGGACACTTCCAGGGATCCAAGGGCAGCCACAGCCTCAGATGCATCCTCAGACTCAGAGTATTAAGACCCATCCTTGAGCGTTTCACCTGGAAAGTTTAAAACTGAAGGGGGGTCTGCCCTGGAAGCAGCACTAGATCAGCTCTCCTCACCCTGGGCCTGCCACATTGTCTCTTGCTGCCCGTATGTCTTGGTTTGAAAAGACAGATGTCTGTTAAGGAAGACAGGAGCCTCCCTTGAAATGAAGGATGCAACCCCCTTCTCTCTGAATTATTATAAATTTGGAATTAAGGGGCTTTCAGGCAAAGATATAAAGAACAGGAATAACAGTTCTTTACTAAAATACAGATCTATAAACAGGCCAACAAACAACAATAACTACAGTGGTGACAGCAAACAGAACCACAAACCCAGTGCAGCCTCTCTCGGCTGTCAGGCCCTTTCCCCTCAGGTGCAGTTCCAGTCACAGCCGGCAGGGGCGCTGGCGGCTCCCGGTGAGCAGGGCAGGTGCGATGGTTCCCCCGCGGCTGCAGGGGGCGCTCCGGAGCGAGCTCGGGGAGCACGCAGTGATGGCGGCCTGGGATCCGGGAAGGGATGGAAGAAAGGCTTCACAAACCTCCCTGGGCAGCTGATCCTGGGGTCTGTCCGGGCTCTCCTGTGCAGGCAGGCTGGAGCAGCAGTAGGAGCACAAATTCCAGGTGGCAGGCGAGATGTATCGAGCTGCGGAGCTGTGGTAGGAATCCCCGGAGGTCTCGGCAGGCGGGACGGGCAGGGCTGCAGAGCAGCGAAGGCTGAGGCAGCAGGGTCTGCAGCTCAGCTCCCAGCGAGGCAGGGAAGGACAGGTTGGGGATCCCGGGGTTTCTCCAGCAGAGAGGAAGACCAGCAGGAAGCCTGCAGTGCTGATGAGAGTGGTCTCTCCTGTTCTCCACACCAAGTCCCTTGCACACCCAGGTGAGGACAGTAGCCCAAAGTGGGCTCCTCCTCTCCGTGGCCAATTCTTTTGTTTCTCCCAAGTACCCATCAATTTGTTGTCTCGGAAACATATGTGGGAGAAAAATCCTCAAGAGAAAGGGAACTCTCAAAACCCCAACTCCGTGGTTTGTCCCCTGGCACAGATCGTGGCTGGGGCGGGCGGGTCCCCCAGGGTGGCTGGGGTGGCAGTGTCACATTCACCCTCACTGCTGGGGACCCTTACCCATCTGCCAAGGGCTGAAATTGCCCCTCAGGGCTGTGACAGTAGAAATCCCCACCTGGCACCTTGTCTGAGATGGTTTGGGACTGCAGAAGGGGAAGTGGGGCTGTGGGTTCCAGCATCACCCCAGGGTGATCACTTCAGGTCCAGCCATGCTTTAATCCAGCCTAAATACTGTCCGAATATCAGCTCTGCCTCTCCCATCCAGCCTCTCATCCCTGGTGCCTGTGCTTGTGCAGGAATTCAGGGATGCTGCTGCCTCCATCCCCTGGGAGAGGTTTGACCAAGGGAGGAGGTGCTGGAGTTCAGTTGTCACTGAACAGCTGGGCCCTGCACATCTGTCTAGAGGAGGGGGGAACATTAATCCAGTCATTCAACTCATTTACTGCTGTGACTTCCTGCCAGGTTTGGGCCAAACTCAGGTTAGAGCCTGATTTTCCACAAATTCCCTGAGGCTGGAGAATGCTGGGGCCACAGGGTCCCTGGGCAGCCATGAGTTCCACAGAGGGGATGGGATCCTGGCCCAGGATATGTGAATGCCAGAGAGTTACAGGATTTTGGGTGCCAGGGTTGCTCTTTCCTGTGGCTTGGTACCATCCTGGATTCAGTGTAGCAGGAGCAGGAAGTACAACCTGGCACAGCCCATTCCTTTGGGTGCTGAGTCCACCTGGTGCAGCTCTCAGGGCTTTGATGGGGGGAAGAGGGAGCTGGGCAGGTTCCTGGGCATTTTGGGTGCAGCAGAAGGGATCTGATCTCTGTCTCCTCTCCCATAGGTCACTGCTGAGTGTTTGAAGAACTGTGATGCCCAACGGAGACACATTTCCACATCGGCAGTGACACCTCATCCAGCTTTAGGGACAACAGTCCATCCTCACCAGAGGCCCCTCAGCATGCCCAGGCAGCCCAAACATTCCCTGGACCCTCCCTGTGCTGCTCTCGGCCTGGGCTCTCTGTTGGGACAAATCCTCAAGGGTCGTTTTGCTGCCCTCTGAACACTCAGTGGGTCACGGATGCTGCAGCCCCTCCGAAAGGCAGGGAGGTGACACACAGGAGCTTGGAGAGGTGACACACAGGATCCCAGGGAGGTGACACACGGGAGCTTGGAGAGGGGACACACAGGATCCCAGGGAGGTGACACACGGGAGCTTGGAGAGGTGACACAGCAGCCTGGAGAGGTGACACACAGGAGCCTGGAGAGGTGACACACAGGAGCCAGCAGTGACAAGCAGTGAGCAGGGCACTGGTGACTGCGAGGACCTTGTTGGTGCCCAGGACATCCCTGCACCCTGCTGGAGTGATGCCAGCTGCTGCTTAGCACCCAGGAGGAAGGGATGGGGAGTCCCCCTCCTTGAGCACCCCACTGTCCCCTCCCATGCTGGCTCCCCTGGGCCCCGGGAGCCAGCAGTGATGTGACCTGAGCTCAGCACACCCCCAGCCCCGTCGGGACCCTCCCCCAGCCAGCCCAGCCATGATGTGCGAGGTGATGCCCACCATCAGTGAGGGGGACCCGCTGGGGCCCCCCCAGGGCTCGGAGGCGGACGCTGACTTCGAGCAGCTGATGGTGAACATGCTGGACGAGAGGGACAAGCTGCTGGACACGCTGCGGGAGACGCGCGAGACGCTCGCTGTCACCCAGAGCCGCCTGCAGGAGACGCTCCGGGAGCGGGACCAGCTCCAGAGGCAGCTGAACTCGGCACTCCCGCAGGTGAGGGCCTGCCCCTGGCAGGAGCAGAGCCTGCCCTGAGGCACACGAGGGGCACTGGATGTTGGGTTTAGCTCAGAGCTCTGGGAGGGCTGGCTCGGTGTGACAGAGGTGATGCTGCCACGTGGGTTGCTCCTCATGTCAGCAGTAAATCCTGTCGGTTCTCTCAGGCCAAGCCACAACCAGCTTGGAAAGCTCCCCTTCTCCTCTGCACCCTCGCTGGTCTGTGAGGAGGGGTGGGAGTGCACAGGGGAATGGATTTGGAGAGGGGGCAGAACCTCTCCAAGGACACCCCAGGGTGACAGCAAGGCAGATGCAGAGCCTTTGCTTCCCATGGGAACAGTCGGTTCATTGGGGGACAGCAGTTGGGGAGCAGATAGCACATTTCAGGCAACTTCTTGGGATGTCAGGAAGTGCTGAGCCCACACTGGCTTTTCAGATGGAGACAGTAACCATTCACCATCCATCATTCACCATCTATCACTCTCCTCCCCGCTGTGCAGAGCAGCCCCACTCCTGCCCCTTCCCTCACCAGGAGGGCTCCTTTCCATCAGCCCCATTCCCCAGTGGGGCAGTGGGACTTCTGTTTCTCGATCTTGGTCCTCAGAGGGGACACTGGAGGCAGAGCTGGTGCAGGGTGGGGACTGGAACACTCAGGGAGCTGAGGGGCAGAGGACAGTGAGGCTGCCAGAGGTCTGTGCTCAATGAGCAGCCCAGGCCTTGGGGAATCAGGACTTGCCTTGGGGCTTCTGCTGGTGCTCTGCTCCTGGATCCTCCACCTGCAGGACGGCCTCCAGGTACTCCAGAGGCCTGGACTTGATCTCCACAAAGATGTTCATGCCAGAAGAGGATCAGGTGGGTGAGCCCAGTGTCACAGGGCTTTGCAGGATGAGTCTGAGCTGCCCACCATCCCTGTGGGGTCTTGTGGGACAGCGCAGTGCCCAGGGCTCAGACTTGGGGCAACAGGGATTTTGGGGGTCTGTTGCTCAGCTCCCCTGTGGGTGTGGTGTGGGAGGAGCCCAACAGCGAAGGGAAGATGGAGGCTTCGACTGTTTGTGTCTGTTCTGACTGCAGTGCTGAGACCTGAGATCCTCCTTGCCTGGGTATTGGGGTTTGGAGCACCTTGGAGAGATGGGAAGTGGGTCAGAACTGGTGGCACAAGCTAGGACAGAGCTTGGGCTGTTGGCTGGCCAGCTCTCTGCATCCCTGCATTCTCTGGATGGAGGAAAGCAGCTTGGGAAGAGCTGCTCCGTACACAGAGCGGAGCTGGTCCTGCCTCTGCCCAAGCTGCTGAGAGCAAAACACCCAGCGGTGCTTCCCAGGAGCTCCTGGGGTCCCTATGGATGAGTTTCTCCCTTCCGGAGAGAGGTGCTGAGACGTACCCGGGTGTTGGGTACATCCAGTGCCACCACCACCCCCTGTGCTGGGGGCTGGGTCCCTCTGCTCCCCGCTCCAGAGAGAGCAAGCGAGGTCACCCTGCCGCTGTGCCCGCCCTGCCGCAGCCTCCCGGATTAAGGGATGCGCGGATTTAGCCTCCGCTCCCGCTCTGGGGACAGACCCTTGGAGCCTCGGGGTGTGCTTGGAGCAATCTGGGTCAGCACACAGGGACCCGCTGGCAGCGCCTGCCCGCGACCCACCGGGTGCCTGGCCGGGGCCACCTCCGGGCCTGGAATGTGACCGGGGGGATCCCATGGGGAATTCCCCGGAGCTCCCGCCGCCTCCCGCGCTCCCTGTGCGGGCAGGGGGCTCTGTGCCCGGGCATGGTGGCTCCCGGTGCCCCCTGTGCTCGCCTCCGGACATGAGGGCTCGGCATGAACACGGGAAGCAAATCCAAAGGTGGTCACTTGCCCAATGGGATTAATCCCAGCATGTGCATGTACCAGGTAAGTGGGACTGGGACGTGTGGGCCTCTCCCCAGGGAACTCTGTGGGGGCATCCCATGGGTCTGTCCCATCCTCTTCCTCCTTCTCTGTGAGCTCTTTTGCCCAGGAGCTTCTTGCAATGTCTCAGACCCCACTGGGATGGGATGCAAGCTGGATTGCTGGGAGAGCCCCTTCTTGGAGGGCAGGATTGGGCACCCAGGCTCATCAGTAGTGTCCCCTGAGTGCAGCCAGGCTGGGGGATGCATTGCCTGGTGAGGCTGGGGTGGGTGGCAGCTGGGGATGTGGCACTCTGCACCCTGTCAGGGCACAGTGGCAGCTGGATGCTGCTGTGTTGGCATGGGATCCAAAGGGACAGGCTGGGAATGTGTGTCTGGTGCAGATCCAGGTGTGGGGCAGGCAGGGGATGTGCCTGTCCGGGGCAAACCCCTTGGCAGGAATGCTCCAGGGATGCTCCTGCCTGCAGCTCCCACTGCCTGTGCTGCATGGCTGAGCCATCCCACTCCCAGCCCATGGGGGCATCCCTCAGCCCCCAAAAGGCAGAACTCCAGGGCGATTTCCTGGGGAGACTAAGCTGCCTTAATGCTTCTTACATGATTTATTTATTCATGTGGGAGTGCTGAACGCAAATTAATCGGGCTGAAAGCTCCAGCTCCAGCTCTCCTCCCCTCCCTGTTCTGCAGGGAATTCATGGCCAAGGACCAAGCCCTGAGCATGCTCTGGGTGCTCTCAGCAGTCCCCCGAGGCCCTGGCTTTGCTCCCACCTCCCTCCTGCCCGGCCCCCGGCTGTTTCTCCTGGCGCAGGTGGCACCAGGGGATGTGACACTCAGGGCTCCGGGTGTATCCAGATGTGTTCCCAGTGCAGGGTCCTGTGTGGGATGGAGCTCCTCCCTGTCCTGCCATGGCTTGGGGGTTTGGCAGGGGTCCCTGCCCCCGGCTTCGTCAGGGGGAGAACAGGCTCTCAGATTTCACAGGGCTGAGGGTGAGGGCTGCAGGCTGCCCATGGCCATGGAAACCTCCTGCAGTTCCTCCTTCCGTGAAGCTCTGCTGTGCCTTCACTGCCTGGAGAGCTGAGATCGAGCCTTTTTGGGGTGAGCAGACCACCTAACATTCCCCAAACTCCCTGGAAGTCCCCCAGGAGCTGGGGAAGGTCCTGACATCAAACAATCCCACTTAACTTCAAAGTACATCTTGAGTTAACGTGTAAAGACCAGCAGCTAAATGGGAACCTCAGCAGCCCCAGGTGGGGGAAAACACCCACTGGGTAAGACCCTTAAAGAATATTCAGATTTTGGGAAAGAATGGAGGGATCTGGCAGCTGTGTGGAACCGTTGGAGCTGGTTGTGCTCCCACAAGACTGGGATGCTGAGGTGTTTGATTCCTGCTCGCCTGGCTGCTCTGTGCTCCTCCCAGAACAATCCCAGGTGGAAACACGTCCTGATGGAGGGAGGACACCGATTCCCCATGGATGGTCTCGCAGAGCCCGTGTTGTATCCAGGAGGTGCCGGTGCCCAGTGCTGGGGGTGGGTGATGGCTGAAGCCCTGGGTTTACCCAGCAGGATTTAATCTGTGTAATCCTATGCTACAACTGCCGGGGTCGTGTTTATCCCCTCGTCTCCGATTTGGGGCTTTCTCCTCATTCTGGGACACAAGGAGAAGTGGGGTGACGGGGCTGCCAGCACGGGCAGACGATGGATGGGGCTCTGTCCCTCGCGTGCCGAGTCAGCAGCGCTGATTTCCTGGCACGGGCATCCTTCCCACACATCCCCCGCCGCTCCCGTCAGGAGCAATCACTCCAATTAGGGGCTTTAAAATGCCATTAATCCTGCAGCTGGAGCCGGTTTGTCCCCAGGGTCGGGTTTGTTGGAGCAGCAGCCACGCTCCTGCCACAAACAGGGAATTTTGCTGGCTGTGGTGTGATCCTGCTGCATCCCTGTCTGTGCTGCAGGCGATGCTGGGAGACACAAGGGGGCCCTGGGCTGAGGGCTTCGGCATTTCAGGTTTTCCATGCTACAGCCTTCTCCCCAGAGCTTCCTAAACCTCTCCTTGCTTTTCCAGCCATCTCCATGCTGCTGGTTTGGGGCCTCCCTCCAGCTCTTCCCTGTGCCTTCCCCACTGATGCAGGCAAGGAGGAAAACCCCAAACCCCCAACATGCCTGGTGCTGACTGGAGATCCGAGTCCCAGTCCACAACATCCCACTTCAGTACCTTGTGTGGTGCTCCAGGTCTCCCTCCCTGCTTCAACAGAGTAAACAGAATCCCTCCATCCTTCTTCTTCCTTCCATTCTACTCCATCCCTCAATCCTGCTCCTTCCCTCCATCCTTCTCCATCCCTTCAACCTGCTCCCTCTCACCCTAGGACTCAGGGCTGAGCCCAGTCAGTCACATGGTGGAGGATTGGTTTTAATCCAAACTGTCCCCTTCCTGGACTGCTGCTCTTCCTGCAGGGCTCCTGGGGACTCCCAGGCTGTGTCTCACTGTCCACCCTTTGATTGGAGATCAGGCACCTCTCCTTCACTTTCTAATCTGTTTATAGGTGTCCCTGCTTAGTCCCACAGCTTATCAGAGCTGGGCAGACGCCTCTGCCTTGCCTGGGAGACTCCCAGCCACAGCCAGGGTAGAGGAAAATCATCTGGATCCTCTTTATCTCCACTTTTCTGGGATGGAAGGCCATGGCATGTGTGTGGATGGGGGTGGAGGCTGCACTCCACAGTGTGACGCTGCAGCCAGGAGCTGGGGACAGCTTGTCATGGTCCCAAACTCGCCTCAGTCCTGAGGCTGTGGCCCATCAGTGACCCAGAGCAAGGTGGCATCTGGCATCTGGCACAGCCAGGGCTGAGGGAGGTGGCTACAGGCAGGTGCTGGAGTGTTTTATTCCAATTTTTTATTCCCAAGGCATCAAACTCAGGCCCTGTGTACTTGGCTGACCTCGCTGCTGGCCTGGCTCGCCGCAGGGCTGTTGCTATTTTTGATGTAAATGTTCATTTTTGCAGCCTTTCCCCGAGGGGGGACAGTTATCAAGGGCCATGGGATGCTGCAGGCCTAGCACAGGATTTGGGGCACAGAGCACAGGATGCAGCCAGCATTCCTGTCAGGATGGAGGGCTTGGAGAGGAGCCCCCCTGGGGAAGGGCTGCCAGGAGCTCTGTGCTGTGCCCACCCCTGGCTGTGACCCGCTGACCGCGTGTGCGCCTGGCTGGCCGCAGCAGGGGCTGCCTCTCTCTCCAAAGGATTTGCTCCCTTTTAATCCCCTCGTTCAGGATGAAATCCTGATTGCGGGAGCGTCTGTGCAGCCTGGCCACGGCAGCGAGGGAATGCGGGGAGAGGAGGCTGAGAGGAGGCTGTCATTGTCCCCAGTGCTGGCTGTCACCGTCCCCAGTGCTGGCTCTCATTGTCCCCAGTGCTGGCTGTCACTGTCCCCAGTGCTCGCTGTCACTGTCCCCAGTGCTGGCTCTCACTGTCCCCAGTGCTGGCGGTCACTGTCCCCAGTGCTGGCTGTCACTGTCCCCAGTGCTGGCTCTCACTGTCCCCAGTGCTCGCTGTCATTGTCCCCAGTGCTGGCTGTCACTGTCCCCAATGCTGGCTGTCACTGTCCCCAGTGCTGGCTGTCACTGTCCCCAGTGCTGGCTGTCATTGTCTCCAGTGCTGGCTGTCACTGTCCCCAGTGCTGGCGGTCACTGTCCCCAATGCTGGCTGTCACTGTCCCCAGTGCTGGCGGTCACTGTCCCCAGTGCTGGCAGTCACTGTCCCCAGTGCTCGCTGTCACTGTCCCCAGTGCTGGCTGTCACTGTCCCCAGTGCTCGCTGTCACTGTCCCCAGTGCTGGCTCTCATTGTCCCCAGTGCTGGCTGTCACCGTCCCCAGTGCTCGCTGTCACTGTCCCCAGTACTCGCTCTCACTGTCCCCAGTGCTCGCTCTCACTGTCCCCAGTGCTGGCGGTCACTGTCCCCAGTGCTGGCGGTCACTGTCCCCAGTGTTAACTGTCACCGTCCCCAGCACTGGCCATCGCTGTCCTCTCGCTGCCTCCAATGCCTCGTCCCACCCATCCCACGCTGCCCTACCCCGTTCACTCCCGTGGGAAGAACATCTCTGCCCACATCCACGTCCCCTGCCAGCCACGGGGCAGAGCCAGAGGTTTCCACCTGTGCAGATCCAGAGGCTTTGGATCTGCAGGGTCCTGCCCTGGTGCTGGAAGAGCCCAGAGCCGATGCGCCCCCCACATTTACAGCTCGGGCTGCTGGAAGACATTCCCGGAGCCATCCCGGCTGCCAGGATGCTTTTCCCGAGCTCCTGCAGCCCTGCCGCCTGTCTCTTGGCATATTGAGGGACTGGGGGAGTGACAGATCCCTAAATCTGAGGCGATGCACAGGCACCTCTCTGGCACATCTCCCTGCCGCTCTCTGCTCGCTGGTGTTCCCAGCCCGGCTCTAACCCGCAGGGATGCTCGGCAGCTGCTGGCAGCGCTTGCAGAACCCGCGCAACGCGGGCTGTGCCGAACCCGAGCCCGCCGGGATCCCACCCCGATCCCAGCGCCAGGGAGAGCCCGGTCCGGGAAGGGCTGGGCTGACACGGCGGGGCCCCAGTGGAACTGGATCTGCCGAGGGTTCCCTCTGCTCTGGGGGCTGTGGGATGGTCCCAGAGCGAGCGTGGGATGGGGCATGGCAGAGGTTGGTGACGAGGTTTGGGGTGTTGTGACAGATTGGGGAAAAGCTGGTGGGGAGAAGGGTGATCTCAGGGCTGGAGGGATCCCCGGGGAAGGGATGGGGACGGGGGTGAACCCAGATTGGAGTGATCCCTAAGAAGGGATGGGAAGAGGGATAACTGCAGGGCTGGAGTGGTCTCCGGGGAATGAATGAGGCAGGAGTGGGTCTGGGAAGGAACTGGGGACCTCAGGCCTTGGGGCAATGCCAGAGCAGGGGTTTTGGAGCAGGGGTGTGGGGTGGCAGCAGCCTGAGGCAGGTGACAGGCAGGAAAGCAGCTGTTTATGGGGACAGCAGTTCTTTCCCTTCCCTGTCACTGTGATCTGCTTGGCTCCTGTCCCACTGTGGGATCTCAGCTGCACCAGTGCCACCACTGTCCCCACCACTCCCAGGCTACAAACCCCACCATTGAGACAGGTTTGATGTAGGAAGGGAGAGGTAAAACCTGGCTGGGGCAGATGGATGAAAAAGCTCCGGATTTCTCAGAGCTTCAGCAGTTGCAGGAGGTTTCACTCAGAGCTGAGCAAAGCATTTGGTTCAACCTAAGCCTCAGTGCTTTGCTTCAGTTTGAAGGGGTTTTATTTGCTAAACCTGAAAATTAAAGTGAAAAAGAATTTCATGCTGTAAAACAGCTCTCAACCCCCTCTTGAAATATGGTTTGTTAATGCTCCATAAAATCCTTCTCAGCTACTTCTGAAATCCTTTGCCTTTTAAAATTCTTCCCAACAACAGTGAACCTGGTGTGAATTCATGGCGCGTTCCCACATTTGCATTTCACATCCTAAGAAAACCTCACTTGGGCCTGGCACCACTGAAGAGTAACTGGGAGCAACGGGAAGTGCTCCTGGGCTCACCCAGGTGCCTGGCCTTCATTTTCTAAGGGAAAGTGAACCCTCCTGCATCCGAAGGACTTCAAAGCGAGTTTCCCTTCCCCTCAGCCACAGCCACAAGTGTGATTGTGGATTTTATCCTGTCTTGGGGATGTGCTGGGTGTGCAGCATTCCTTTGGCATTGCTCTGAGCATGGCTCTTCCTTGCTGGCTGTCACATCCCTGGAGGGAGCGGTGGCAGCAGCAAGAGCTGGTGGCACCTGGCACATCGCCTGCTGTGCCCCATCCCTCTGAGCCGGGATTTGGGGTAGGCTGGGGCTCCACATGCTGGACTGGGGCAGCAACCTCTTTCTTTTGGAAGGAAGTTTTGGATTATTCCAGATCCTGAGGACATGGCAGAGCCTGTCTGAGGGCCAGGGGACTCATCCTAGCTGGCTGTGGCTTTGTGGTGAGTTTTAGCCTGATGGGACACTCCAAGGTGGGAGCTGCATCCCGGGGACAGTGGGAATGGGAACATGCTGGTAGCCTTGACTGGGATGCTTTAAATGCCATCGAGCACCTCTGCAGCTGTAGAGCAGTTTCTTGTGTCATTGGACATCAAACTGAGTGGGATAAATCTTGAGATGCTGCGTTCTCCTTGTCCAAAGCATGGGGGAAGCCAGGAATAAATCCCCTCCTGGCCTGGCTGTGCCTCTCCACCAGTTTCTGCACGTTCCCTCTGGTGTTACCATGTCTCCCTGGTTGGGTTTGGGTGGGAAATGCTGTTCTGGAGGTCTGGCAGTGTGGCTGGAATGCTGGCTCCATCGCAGCCGCTGTCCCCTGACGCCCGCCCTGCTCCCTGCAGGAGTTTGCGACGCTGACTCGGGAGCTCAGCACCTGCCGGGAGCAGCTCCTGGAGAGGGAGGAGGAGATCTCGGAGCTGAAAGCTGAGCGCAACAACACCCGGGTAAGCCTGCACACCCTGCTGGCAGGCCCTCAGTCCTGGGGCTGTGGGACACCAGGGGCTGCTGGCCCCTCGTGGCAGTGACAGCCCCTTTCTCACCCCCTTGCAGCTCCTGCTGGAGCACCTGGAGTGCCTGGTGTCACGGCATGAGCGCTCCCTCAGGATGACGGTGGTCAAGCGCCAGGCCCAGTCACCGTCCGGGGTGTCCAGTGAGGTCGAGGTGCTCAAGGCACTCAAGTCACTCTTTGAGCATCACAAGGCGCTGGATGAAAAGGTGGGAAAGCTGCTGGGACCTCTCCTGCTAAGAGCTCCTTCTCCCAACCCTCTGCTCCCTGCCTGCAGCTTTGTGTTGTTAAGGTGACATGGGGGCCCTCAGCAGGAGTGTCTTGGATATCCCAAAGCTGCATTGAGGAGCTGCTGGGGCTGCCCAGTGGATGCTCTGGGTTCGAGGCTATTGAGAGAGGGAAACTCCCCCAGCTCACTCTTGGTGTGGTGGCATTTGGCACCCTGGGTCACTCTTTGCTGTTCCTCCTCATTCATTTGCCTCAAGCATCTCCTTCCCCTGCTAGGAGACCTCCCCAGGCTGTCCTGGCAACAAATCTCCAAGAATTGGCCCAGGCTATTCTCTCCCAACACAATTTCACTCCTGGCTGTGATGGGCTGGATGATCCTGAACCTGTGAATCCACCTGAGCCTGGCTGTCAGCCCAACAAACAGGCCTGGGAGTGTGCCTAAATCCTGGACACCTTCATCCTGGATAAACAGCAGCCTTTCCCATTGTTTCACTCGCCCACAGGTGAGGGAACGCCTGCGAGCAGCCCTGGAGCGAGTGGCCACCCTGGAGGAGCAGCTGGTGGATGCCCATCGGCAGGTAAGGGAGCCTGCTGGGCTGGGAATGCTCCCCATTACCTTTGGGAATTCATGTGGTATTTGCATTAGGACGGGTTTGATGTAAGGCTTTTGTTCTAAAATTGCTGTTTACTTGAAGGTTTGTCTGTATTTAAGAAAACCTTGTGAAGATTCTGAAAACCTTTTGTCTCGCAGGTGACATTTCCCTTTTGTTTGCTGTTTGAAATTCATGTCACTGACAAAAACAATCTGAATCTGAATCATTCCAGGGGGCTGAGGGTGACTTGGGGTTTGCCCTGATTTGGCAGAGACCCAAACCACACTGCTTCAAGCACCTTGTCTTGCATCCCCCATCTCCTTCCCTGCTGGAGTCCTGGAGTTGGGACTTCACTGTCCCCAACCTCCAACCATGGTCCTCTCAGAATCCCAGAATCTCAGACTCATTTGGGTTTGAAGGGACCTTAAAGCTCATCCAGTCCCACCCTCTGCCATGGGCAGGGACACCTTGCAGTGTCCCAGGGTGCCTCAAGCTCTCTCCAGCCTGGCCTTGGACACTTCCAGGGATAAAGTGTTCTTGAAGAGACATGAACTCTGTTTTCCTTCCTTGAGTTTGTGCCCAGCCACTACTCCCAAAAGGAAAGAGCCTTTCCTACAGTCTCTGCCAGCCAACTTTTGCTTCTCTTTCCAGTTCCCAGGATAAGTCTCATGGTATTTCCCAGGCCCCTCTCCTTGCAGGGACCTTTCCCCATCCTCCCCTATCAGAGCAGGACACGGTGCCAGTGTTTATCCCCTGCTTCTGCTGCACTGGGTTTGGAATCTGTCTGGCTGTAAACCAGTGAAATGAACTGGGAGGGAGCCCTGGGGTCAGGGCTCACCAGGAAAACCTCCCTCAGTGCTGATCCTTCCCAGCATCTCTGACTTGCTTTCTGTTAGAATCATGGAATCATTAAGGCTGGAAAAGCCCTGTTTGACCAAATACCCTCATGCCCACTGAACAATATTGTGAAGTTCCACATCTACTTGTTTTTTGAAAACTTCCAGGGATGGTGACTCCACCACTTCCCTGAGAAGCTGTGCCAGGGCCTGACCAACCTTTCAGGGAAAAATTTTTTCCTGATATCCCACCTGAACCTCCCCTGGCCCAGCCTGAGGCCGTTCCCTCTCCTCCTGTCCCTGTTCCCTGGCAGCAGAGCCCGACCCCCCCTGGCTGCTCCCTCCTGTCAGGGAGTTGTGCAGAGCCACAAGTCCCCCCTGAGCCCTCCCCAGCTCCCTCAGCCACTCCTGGTGCTCCAGCCCCTTTCCCAGCTCCGTTCCCTTCCCAGGACATGCTCCAGCTCCTCAATGTTCTTCCTGAATTGAGGGGCCCAGAGCTGTCCCCAGGATTCCAGGTGTGACCCCAGCAGTGCCAGCTCAGGGCTGTTCCTCACCTGCTCCCTCCGGTGCCCCCAGCCACAGGCAGGGCTCTGGCAGGGAGCCAGTGCAGCCCTGGGTGTAGCAGGACTGGCCTCAGCTGGGGCTGGCCCGGGTGTCTCCTGCTGTGTCCCACTGCTGTGTCCCTGTGCCCGTGCAGGTGGCAGCTCTGCAGCAAGGCTCTGCCCACGAGCCCACGGTGGGCGAGAGAGATGAGCCCAAGGAACCAGCACCGAAGCTTCCCTGGAAGGTGAGAGCCCTGCAAACCCCTGCTCTGACCCTGCTCAGTGAGGCTGTCATTTCTCCCACCTCCCTGTTGCTGGCTCCAGGCTGCTGAAAAACTTTTTCCCTGTCCCCTGGGTCTAGCCCCATGGGAAATGCCCTTCCTGGTGGATACAGGCCATTTCTGAGTGGGGGGAATTCATGCTGGGGTGCTCCAAGGAGTTCTGCTTCCCAGAGATCACAGAATGGTTTGTATGGGAAGAGAACTTAAAGGCTGTTTTGTTCCAAGCCCCACCATGAGCAGGGACACCTTCCACCAGATGTTCTGGGAAGCCCTCAGCCATCCCTATTCCATCCTTCCTGTAAGAAGCCCCATCCCTGGCTTGTGGAGGCCATTGATGGAGGTCCCAGAGCCCCCCATCTCCACTTCCACCCTGTCACTGAGTCCCTGCAGGGCCACATTCTCACTTTGAGTGGCTGCAGGCAATGCCACAACCCAGGAGCTTTGGAGCATCCCAACATCCACCTCCTTCTCTGGTGCCTTGCAGCGTCTCTCCAACGGCTCCGTGCACCCGGATGACGAGGCCGGGCGGGTGGTGGAGCTGCAGGAGCTCCTGGAGAAGCAGAATTTTGAAGTGGTCCAGGCCAAGGAGCGAATCTCTGCCTTGGCTGCCAGTGTGGCTGAGCTGGAGGAGGATCTGGGCACCGCCAGGAAGGATCTGATCAAATCTGAGGAGATGAGCAGCAAGTACCAGAGGGACCTCCGAGAGGTGAGTCCCTGTCCCCCTGCACTGCCCAGCCTGGGGCAGGGCCTCACAGCAGCTTGCACTGGGCTGGGAAGGGATTGGAACTCCTGTTGTGTGCAGGGTGTCACCCAAAAGAGGCCACTGCCTTTGGGAAACTGTCCCCAAGTCCACCAGCAGGACTTCCCTGAGGTTACAGACAGGCTCTCAGGTGTGCTGCACACCTGGGGCAGTGTGCCCTCTCTAGGTTTTCCTGTAACAGTTTGACTCTCCCTTTATTGCTGTGCCATTCTGCTGTCCCTCATCCCCATGTCAGGGAGGGTTTTCACACCCCTTGGCCTTGGGGTGCCCCAGGCTTGAAGGAGCTGGGTGGCCCTGCTGTTCCCAAAATGCTGTCACAGAGCAGGGTGTGACAGCCCCATCGCTCCCCCAGGCCTTGGCACAGAAGGAGGACATGGAGGAGAGGATCACCACGCTGGAGAAACGGTACCTGGCTGCCCAGCGAGAGGCCACCTCCATCCATGACCTCAATGACAAACTGGAGAACGAGCTGGCTAACAAGGAGTCCCTGCACCGCCAGGTACCGAAACTGGGCCCAAAGTGTGCCCCTGCCACGGGGAGCTGGGGGCAGAAGGGGGTGCTGGGGTGGTGGTGCCGAGCACCCACCCTGCTGTCCCGCAGTGCGAGGAGAAGGCCCGGCACCTGCAGGAGCTGCTGGAGCTGGCAGAGCAGAAGCTGCAGCAGACGATGAGGAAGGCGGAGACACTGCCCGAGGTGGAAGCAGAGCTGGCCCAGCGCATTGCTGCACTCACCAAGGCAAGGAACAGGGGTGGAACTGGGGCCCAGACGAGATCTGGAGGGGACATCAGAGACCGGGAGGGGCGGGGAGGGAAGGGACTGGAGAAGGAGGGCAGGGATGGGAGCCAGAGGGCAGTGCTCAGACCAGAGGAGGAGCTGGGTCTGACCAGCCCTGCAGCGATGGAGCCCCTGGCAGCACAAGGCATCCCACTCTCCTTCCCAGCTGCTGCCTCTCTGTCCCCTGCCATCCCTACTGCTGCAGGGACAAGGCACTGCCTTTGAAGCTCTCGCTGTGTCCTGCACATGTGGGGTTTGCTCTCTTCCCTTGGCCCCTTTCTCCAAGGCATGGATGGCCCTGTCAGTGTGGAAGCCCTTTGGCTTGTGTGAGACCACACCAGGATGAGAAAAGGAAGCACCAGGCTGGATGTAGGAGGGCATAGGCCATCCCTGCCCTTCCTGGGTTCTGGAATTGTGTTTAGTCCATCACAGAGCACCTCCAGCTCCTGTCACTGTGCCAGCAGGGCTGGTTTGGCCTCACAGGGAGCCATGGCAGGGATGCAGGCAGTGAGAGAGAGCCCTGCATCCCAGGATGCACTGAGATGCAGAGGTGGACAGGGATGCAGCAGGGCCCTCGTGGTTCTGGGGTAGCATCCGAGAAGGCTGCTCTGCTTTTCCCAGGCAGAAGAGAGGCATGGGAGCATCGAGGAGCACCTCCGGCAGCTGGAGACTCAGCTGGAGGAGAAGAACCAGGAGCTGGCCAGGGTGAGTCCTGATCCCTGCCTTGGTCCTGGGTACCTGGGCACACCTGGGTTGCTGTTCAGGAGCAGGATGGGAGAACAGTCTGGTTAATCCTTTCCCATCCAGGATCACTTAAACTTGAGCCACACAGGAGCTCATAGCACCCTGCTGTGGTTTCCCCTCTCCCAGGCATCCAAGGCTTGCTGTTTATGTTCCACACCCACTCCTCTCCCAGCATCACCCCCTGGAGCAAGCTGGGACCCCAAATGCAAGGTGGAAGGGGAGGCTCCAGCAGCTCTTCTTTCCCCGAGCCTGGATCAGCAGGATGAAAAGGGCAGGGAAGCTGAGCTGCTGTACCCTGGGCTGCACTGTCCCTTCTGTGCTTCTCAGCCAGGGGCTGGGCTGCCCATGCAGGAGGTTGCCATGCCCATTTCTCAGGTCACCCAGGTGACATGACAGATGTGCCCCTGGGAAGCCCCCAGAGGTTTTGCCTTAAATCCAGAGGTTCAATATCCATTGGGGTCTGAAAGGTGCCCTCAGTGTGAATATTCCTGGCAGATACACAGGAGAAACTTTCTTGAGGGGCAGGCACGTGTGATCTCCCTAAATCCTGTCCCCTCCTGTTCATCCCTGGCTGGGAGGTGGCAGAGAGCAGCAGAGCCACCACAGAGGGTCCGATCAGAGTTGGCCCCAAAAGCTGGGCCTGGTGGGCCAGCTCTGACAGTGTGGCAGGCACAGGATGGCAGGAGGGCACAGAGCCCCTCTGGGTGTGACATGGATGTCACTGTGTGTGTCCCAGGCCCGCCAGCGGGAGAAGATGAACGAGGAGCACAACAAGCGGCTCTCAGACACCGTGGATCGGCTGCTGAGCGAGTCCAATGAGCGGCTGCAGCTGCACCTCAAGGAGAGGATGGCAGCCCTGGAGGAGAAGGTAGTGCCTGGGGCAGGGGTCCTCTGGGAGTGGAGGGGTCTGCAGCCCCTCGTCCAGCCATGGCCTGGGGCTGGAAGTGCTTGTGAAGGGCTGGAGAAATAGTAACATGCAGGACATGGCTGTGCTGGGGCTGGTGGAGCACAGGGAAATGCTCCAATCACCTGGCCTGGAGAGACCCCCTCCCCACCACCTCCCCCAGCAGCAGGACTTGTCCTGCTCCCTTCCCTCACCTCCCTGTGTCTCTGCTGGCGCAGCCCCAATGCCACCCGTGCCCAGCTGTTGGAGCAAATCCTGACTGCATTTTGCAGGAAAAAATGCATTGTTCATCCTGTCCCAGTGCCCCTCCCTCCACGTGCTGCCTTAAAACCTTCCTGCCCCCAGGTCCAGACTGATTTCCCTTCTCAAAGCCAGGGCAGTGTCCATGGGCAGCTCCCACCCCACTCCTGGGGAGCTGGGTTTCCTTGGAGGAGCCGGCTGGAGCTGTGGCTGCCTCGGTGTGAATGGATTTAACTGGGAGCAGCTGGTTCCAAGCAAGGATCCGCCCGCAGTGCCAGGGGGAGGTCAGGCCTTGGTGATTCAGCTCTCTCAGGGTTCCTGCCCTCAGTGCAGGTGCATCCCCCAGCTGCTGCCTCCAGGACTGGCTCTGGCTCCCCACTGCTCTGCTCCTCCTGTCCCCAACCAAATGTGGCTGTGCCAGCGTTCAGCAGATTTGTCTGGATAAAGAGCAGGATGAGTTCAAATCCCACCCCAGCAAGCAACAGGGATCACAGTGGTGACACCTTGTGAAGGGCATTGCCTGTTCCCCAGTCTTGTGCCAGCACTGGCCCACCCTCAGAGTTTCTCCAGGTCTTTCATGCACAAAAATAATCCTGTTTGGCTGCCAGCACTTCCCAAAAATGAATACTAGTTCAGGCAGTTACAAACTCTTCAGGGGAGGTTTAGATTAGATATTAGGAAAACCATTTCCAAAGAAAGAATTATAGCATTAGAACAGACTGCCCAGGACAGTGGTGGAGTCAACATTCCTGGAAGTGTTCCAAAAACATGGATGTGGCACTTTGGGGTCATGGTTTAGCTGTGAACACAGCAGTGCTGGGGGGAATGGTTGGGCTCAGTCTTAGAGGGCTTTTCCAATCTTAACAATCCCATGATTCTGTAATTCTATAAGCACATCTCCTTTCCCTCCTGCCTACTCCCTAGCTTAGAGAGAAGGGATATTTTTCCCTTTAATCCAGCTCCCTGAGGAGTTTTCTCCTCTCAGACATATTTCCTCATTGTCAAGCCCTGTCCATCAAATCCCTCATAGCCCTCCACGGCCATGCCTGGCTCCAGAGTGGGGCAGGAGCTGAGCTGTGGCCACCCTGCTCGAGCAGCAGGAGCTTTGCAGAGGAGACCTGTGCACAGGCAGGTGAGGAATAGCCCAGGGAGCCTCCTCCAGGTGTTCACCATGCAGGGATTCCACTCTGGCCATTCCTGGGAGGCCGCACAGCCATTTCCTAAATGGTCTCTCTTTTTCTTTCCTGTTTTTGTTCCCTTTTATTTTCCTTGGTTTTACTTAAAGAATACATTGTTACAAGAGCTGGAAAATACCCAAAAGCAGATAGAAGAACACCAGCATGACAAGGTAAATGTGGCTGCAGGGACCTGCCCCAGTGACAGCACTGCCTCACTCCCAACCCCCAGCTAGGGGCATTTGCTTCTCCTAAAATGCCCCAGTTTGGGAGGAGCTGGGATCCCAGAGCACCTGGCAGCAGGAGGCCACACACTCACCCATGCAGTAGCTGGATGGAAGCTGCCAGCCCCCTCCCCGGAGAGCCCCAGCTCAGTTCCCCACCAGGCATGTTGGGTCCCACCTCCTCGTTTCTGTCACATCCATCCCTGAGCCCACTGGGACAGTGGCGAGGCCGGGGTGGCTTCACCCGTGCGTACAGGAGGGCTCAGGCAGCCACGTTCCCTTGGCCCCTGGGGCTTCCTCAGACGGGGGGGGGAGATCTGCCCCATGCCCAGCTTGCAGAGGCCTTCACATCCTGCTCTCAGATGAAGCATCTCAGTGGGGTCTGCATGAACCCCTGGTGGCCTTGGTGAAAGCTGGAGGGACGCGGCTTTGTGGAGCAACGGGAGCTTTGGGCATGTGCCCCATGTCTCAGACATAGTTTGGGGGATCAGGGGGGCTGCTTTTCCCCTTGCCTGTGGGGAGGATGTGTGCTTACTCCTCCTTGTGCTTCCCAGCCATGGCTTCTCAGGTCTGGGCAGGGCAGAGCTCAGGGACTGACATGACACTGCTGGCCCTTTGCCCAGCCTGGCTCAGCCTGTTTGTCCCCCAGACTGGATCCTGCTGTGCCCAGGAGATCCCTTCTCCCCTCCCTCCCTGTCCATCCACAGCCTCCCCCTGGCATCTCCCAGCACTGGGTGCAGGCACAGCTTCCCCATGGGGATGGGGCTGGGAGCAGGAGGGACAGGGCCAGCAGCAAGTTTGGCTGGGGGGTCCCTCACAGCCGGTCCCTTGCCAAGGGAGCACACACGTGCAGTCTGGAGCAGAGCCAGAGCATCCAAGTGGGACCTGTTTCCCTTTGTCTCCCAAAGCAGCCTTCCTGAGCACCCGTGTCTGTCTGTCCTGACCCTCCCTCCCCAGCACCCTCATTCCCTGTGCCTGCATGAGCTGTTTCTTGACTGATGTGGCCAAGATGCTTTAAACCTGGGCTGGGGATCTGTAAAGGGAATGTAAATGTGGGAATAGCCAAGGATGTGGATTGCCCCAAACCTGGCACCTCTCCAGAGCAAACTCAACCCCTGCCTGTCTCATCCCCCCAAACAGCGGCGTTTGTCCGATGAGATCGACAAGCTGAGGCTGGAGGTGGATCAGCTCAAGACCAGGAGTGGGACATTTGTGGAGAGTGTGCACACCAGGTAAGAGCTGGGACACCCCCTGCCCCCCGGCTTTGGGGCAGTTTGCTTTGGGGACCCCAGAGTGCTGTTGGCATTGGGTGTTCCCGGTGCCCCCAAGCTTCAGTGCGGGGCTGCAGGGTCCCACCCTGGACCTGTCCTGGGGTGGGACACAGACTCTGGGAATAGCCCAGCCCAACTGAATGGCCCCAGATTTGCTCTTCTAAGGGTGAGAAACCACTGGGCATTGTTTCTTTTTCTGCACAAGGGGCTTAGGACTTACTTTGCTCTGAAAGCTGGATGTTCCCAGGACTTTTCCCCTGTGGAGTGCAGGGGATGGGCTGGTGCAGAAGGAGGAGTAGCTTTGAAGCTGTTACAGGCAGAGGAGAATGAAGCCCCAATGCAATGGTCCTCCCACACCCTTTCATTTAAAGTCAGCTGGGACATGGGGACATCCCAGCCCAGGGTACCAGGAGCAGAGGTGAGTCCTCTGGGATACCCAGAGCTGCTCCAGGAAAAGGGGGGTGGAAAAGAACGGTGACAGCACAACAACCCCACTGTGCTGCTGCAGCCACTCAGGACACCACACCCTGCCCTGAGCACTTCCAGTGTGGGTTCAGCAAGGGGTCAATGGGAGCAACCAGTGAAGAAAATTCCCCTCTCAGCAAGACTGGAAAAGACTGGGAGGAGCTGGTGTGACCAGCTTTGGATCTGTCAGCAGAGAGGAGAAGGCCTGGAGACCCCGTGTCTGTTATGGAGAGAAGAAATGGGGAGGATGAGCCTGTGAGGATGAAGGAAAGCTGAGTGCTGGAGCAGAGTCTGGAGCATGTGTGGGCCCTCTTTGCGTGGGTCCATAAGAGCAGGACGGACAATTTTGTGATTTTTTTGTATTTCTCAGAGGAAAAACCAACAGAAATCTTGAGTTGCAGAATGATCCCCCAACTGAAATGTCAACTTTTGTCTAAGGTGTTTTTATCTGGTTGTAGCTGGGGAGCAGCTTGTCAGCAGCTCTGCCATCCCTGGAACTTGGGCTGTGCCTCTGTCTGACACACCAGGCTGGCCCAGCCGTGCTGCTCGTGGTGCTGGTTTTATCTCCAGACCTGTATCTGCACTGCAAACCAGGCCCTCCATGGTGGAAAACCACGGTCTGCCTTGGGCTGCTGCTTTTGTCATCTTAAATTCGGCTTAAACTAAACAAACCTTGTGTCTCCCATGGCACTGTGTGTGGGAAGTAATCACCCCGTGCCCTGGGAGGGTGCCCTGCTCAGCCCCGTGGCTCAGTCTTCAGGGCCAAGAGGAACAACCAGGCAAAGTGGAGACATGGAATGAGCACCATGGGTGGCTCCAAGTGTCCTCATGTCCAGCTGCTGCCTTGCTCTGCCTGGTATGGGACTCACCAGGTCCTGGTCCCAAACACCAGCCCTGGCAAGGAGGAGGAGGGTGAAGAACTCCCAGCTGGTTCCTACTGGGAGATCCCAACAATGCTCATGTCCTCACACCTGGAAGATGTTTCAAGTGGAATTTTATTCACTGAAATCACAGAATCATTAAGGTTGGAAAAGTCCTCTAAGGTCATTGAGTCCAACCTTCACCCAAATACCAACATTCCCACTAAATCACATCACAAAGTGCCACATCTGCCAGTTTTTGAACACTTCCAGGGATGGGATCTTCACCACTGCCCTGGGCAGCCTGTGCCAGGGCCTGACCAACCTTTCTGTTCAGAAATTTTTCCCAATGTCCAACCTGAACCTCCCGTTGAGGTCATTTTTCCTCATCCTGTCACTCACTGCCTGGGAGAAGAGCCCGGTCCCCATCAGGGTATTTTCTCATGAAAATGTTGGAATAAACATAAAAAGGAGAAGAGCTCCCTGGCTGGGTCCTGGTGGGTACATGGGGATAGAGAAATACAAGTTGTCTTGAGAGATTCAAGATGCTCTGGAGAGGGAAGGGCAGGAGGGGCCTGTTCAGCCCGGGCCCCACAGCAGCCCCCAGTGTCCGGGTTTTGGGCACAACTGGCTGGATGTCCTGGTTGGTGCACAGAAAGGGGAGAGGGAGCAGCAGGGGAGGGCCCAGGGCTGAAATTCTGGGTCTAGGAAAGACAGAGTCTCCTGAGGTCAGAGCTCACCAGAGGCTGCAGTTTCCTCAGATGGGGCAGCTCCGATCTCTGCTTGCTCTGAGCAGGGACAGGACCCAGGGAAGGGCTGGAGCTGTGTCAGGGGAGGGTCACACTGGTGATTAGGGAAAGGTTCTTCCCCCAGAGGGTGCTGGGCACTGCCCAGGCTCCCCAGGGAATGAATGGGTACCGCCCCAAGTCTGCCAGAGCTCCGGGAGTGTTTGGCCAAGGCTCTCCAGGATTGTTGGGGTGTCTGTGCAGGGCTAGGGGCTGGATGTGATCCTTGTGGGTCAATTCCAGCTCGGGACATTCTGATTCAATGATTCTGTGAGTGATTCTGTGAGTGCATTTCCAGGTCCACTCTGGGGGAATGGGGCACCTTTTTCCAGAGCCTGGTTTTGCATCCTTTCATGCTGAACAGTCCTGGGATGGGCATCCTGCAGTGATCTCCTCTTCCTCTTGCTCCTCCTCCTCTGTCCCAAGCAGCCTGGGCTGCAAGGGGAGCAGCCTGAGGGTGAGGGTGTCCTGCACAGAGCAGTGTCCCCCACAGGGCTCTTTCTTCCCAGGTCCCACATGGGCAGTGCCACCGACCTGCGCTTCCCGCTGGGAGCTGTGGTCCACGCCCCGGCCGAGCCCTTCGGAGCGGCCCCGGGGCTGCCCCGGGCACAGAAGGGACGATTCGGTGCCCGGAGGGAGGAGCCAGCCAAGGTAACCCCGGTGCACCCCAGCGTTGGGGTCTGCTCCTGCCCTGCATCCCGGGATTAGGGTCAGATCTGGAGACAGGGGCAGTTTCCTTCCGCTGGTGCATGGATGGGGGAACGTCAGAAGGGTTTCGCATTGGGTCACATTGAGATGGAATTCCTGCATGGGGTCACCAGTTTGGCTTTTGGAGACATGGGAATGCTGTGTAGGACAGTGGCCCTTGTTCTCCCAGGACTGGGAGCAGGCCCAGGCAGGTGGGGTCCTGGCCACAGGGCCTCACACCTTCGACAGCGACCCCGACATCTCCGATGTGGACGAGGATGACCGCGAGACGCTGTTCAGCTCCATGGATGTGCTCTCTCCTGGTGGGCACTCAGATGCCCAGACATTGGCCATGATGCTTCAGGAGCAGCTGGATGCCATCAACGAGGAGATCAGGTATGACCATGGCCAAAACCCACCACTGCCTTGTGCTGAAATGGCTCCAGGGGGACAGCAAACGGCCAGCAAGCTCTGCTGGCCTAAAATTGGGGCTTTGGTGTGTCTTCAGCAAGGGAAATGGCTCAAGGACATCCAGCCACAGGGCTTGGTCCTTACTACCATGCCTCCCTGTCCCTCAGCTGCAGCAGTGCTGGCTCACAGGGTCATTATTTCAAATGATCATTATTTTATAAAAAGTCCTCCATGAATATTGAAAGGAATTGGGGTGCGTCTCAGCTCTGGTTTTTATGGATCCTGATGGATCTTGCTGCCGTTCCTAGAGATTGGGGGTTGAGGCACAGCACTGAGGTGCATTTCCCCGGGATAGAGGTCCTGTGTCCCTGGGAAGATGGGAAGCCAGGAGCTCTGAGTGCCACTGCTCCCCCAGGATGATCCAGGAGGAGAAGGAGTCCACAGAGCTCCGTGCAGAGGAGCTGGAGACGCGGGTCACAAGCGGCAGCATGGAGGGCCTGAACCTCACCCAGCTGTGCAAGAGGGCCTCCATCCCCACCTCGCTGACGGCCCTGTCCCTGGCCAGCTCGTCCCCCCCGCTCAGCGGCCGCTCCACGCCCAAGCTGAGCTCCCGCAGCGCCGCGCAGGACCTGGACCGCATGGGGATCATGACGTTGGTGAGGAGCCGGGAGGGGCCAGGGCTGGTGGGGTCCGGCTGTGAGGTGGGAGTGATGCCCGATGTCCTCACGGGCCTCTGGGGGGTGTGGGACAACGGGGTGCCCGTGTTTGCTGTCTCTGGCCTGGCAGCCTGGCCCCGGGACTGCTCTGGGGGGGTGCTCCATTAACTGCCCCCCTTTCTGTGTCTCTCTCGCTTTCCCCCTTGCAATCAGCCCAGCGACTTGAGGAAGCACCGGAGGAAACTGCTAGTGAGTGGCTCCCATCCCGTTGGTTTTTGTCCAAGCCCTTTTTCCAGCCTGCTCCTGGCTTTGTCCACACCAGGTCAGGGTGCAGCAGGCGCGGGATGGAGCTGGGGACCCCAGGGATTCAGCCGGAGGATCATGGGGATCCCAAAAGGTGCTTGGACATGTTCCCGCCGGCAGCCTGGGGGGTCTGGCAGGACATGGGGAGGTTCAGAAAGCCACTGGGTCCTCAAACATTGTGTCCCCTCTGGCGACAGGGTGTCCTTGGGACATTCCCATCTGTGCTCCTCAGAGCCCTCTGATGAGGGCCAGCAGCTTCTGTCCCCACACCCTGACCTGGACCATGGGGCTGCATCCTCTCACCTCCCCATTCCCAGGATCTCAGCCATACAGCCACATCCTCCCCATCCGCTTGGGCATCTGGAACCATTGCCAGAGCTCTCATTCAGGCCATTCCTGGAGCATGGCAAAGCCCCAGGGCTCTGGTGGCTCTTTTGGCCATGCCTCCATGGAGCAAGAGAGAGGCAGGCAGCAGGGCAAGGATGGAGCTGGGCTCTGGCCTCCCGCCCTCACGGCCTCTCCGCTTGTTCAGTCGCCTGCAGCTCGGGATGAGAGCCGGGAGGACAAAACCACCATCAAGTGTGAGACGTCCCCACCGTCCTCACCCAGGACACTGCGGCTGGAGAAGCTGGGCCACCCTGCCCTGAGCCAGGAGGATGGCAAGAGGTATGTGGAGATCCCTGGGATCTCTCTTGGTTTGAGGATATACCTGGGGCACACGTGGGATGTGGGGTGGGCTGGGCTTTGCCATGGCTTGTGCCCTGCTCAGGAATAACCTAAAGGCTTTGCTCTTCCTCTCCCTCCCCCATCCCCAGCTCACTGGAGGACCAGGCCAGCAATCCCAGCAGCAGCCAGGACTCCTTGCACAAGGGTTCCAAGAGGAAGGGGATCAAATCCTCCATCGGGCGCCTGTTTGGGAAGAAAGAGAAGGGTCGCTTGATCCAGCTGAGCAGAGAAGGGGCCACGGGGCAGGGTCCGTGAGCAGCCCTGTCCCTGTCTGTGCCAGGCTCTCCACACCCTCTGGCTCTGTCTGCTGTTGGGGTGCTCTTGGGGTGACAGGGAGGGGCAGGGACACCCCTGCTGGCCAGGGAATGTTTGGGCCATGGCAGCTTTAGGGAAGTTGGAGCTTGGTGATTTCTCCCCTCTGGCCTGAGCATGGTGTCACCTTAATGCTCTGTCAGGGATGTGGGCAGTGACCCCTGTCACTGTATCTCATCTTTAATGTCCCCAAATCTACTTCCCTCCCCATGGGATCTTCTGGATTTTGCAGAGCCCTTTGGTAGGAGCTGCTTTTCCACTCCTAAATCCTTTACTGCTTCTATGTTGAGCACTGTTGGACTCAATGATCTTTCTGAGTCCCTTCCAGAAGGGACTATTCTGTGACTTTGGGATTTGGAAATAGGAGGGATGGCAGGAGGGGATCTGCTTGGGCTTCCCAGGGATGCAGGAGGGCCATGGGGGTGGGTTGCAAAGGGACACTGTCACCTCCTGTGCTGTCACTGTGCATCCCCCTGGCATGGGGATGGTCACAATGCCCACACTGGCCCTGGAGGAGGCCACACTGACCCGAGGACATCACACTGACCTGAGGGTGTCTTGCTTGCCCAACAGTGCTGCTGACTGACATGGAGGGGGGCATCCAGGACCCCCTGGGACTGGGCAAGCTGGGGGCTCAGGCCGAGAAGGATCGACGCCTGCGGAAGAAGTGAGTGAACTTCCTTCCCTACCCCAGCAGGAAACTGATCTGCTGGGAGGCCGTGGCACGGGACTAGGAATTGCTGGGAAATCTTCTCATCTTCACCCTGCCTTGGGCCTTGTTACCTCCTTCACTGCTTTGTCTCCAGCTGCTTCCTGCTGCCCGGGGTCTGTTCCCCTCCAAGAACTCTCCCTTCCCCACAACCCCCCCATAAATCACTCCTCTGCTTCTGTTCCTGCCAGGCACGAACTCCTGGAAGAGGCTCGGAGGAAAGGATTGCCCTTTGCCCACTGGGACGGCCCCACTGTTGTGTCCTGGCTGGAGGTGAGAGCGTGCCCATGGATTGTCCCCGTGCTGTCCCCACAGGTCTGTGTGTGCCACCATGTCCCACCATGCTTGCTCCATGTGCATAGCTTGGGGGTCTGCAAATCCTGGGAGAGCAGAGGAGATCCTTGGATCCCTCACACAGCCTGTGGAGTTATGGTTTGAGTAGAGCTTTGGGTTTGAGCACAAGTCTGATGAGGAGTGGGGAGTGGCTGAGGGAGCTGGGAAAGGGGCTCAGCCTGGAGCAAAGGAGGCTCAGGGGGGACCTTGTGGCTCTGCACAACTCCCTGACAGGAGGGGGCTCAGGGGGGTCGGGCTCTGCTGCCAGGAAACAGGGACAGGACAAGAGGAAACAGCCTCAAGTTGTGCCAGGGGAGGTTTGGGTTGGATATTGGGGAAAATTTCTTCTTGGAAAGGGTGGTCAGGCCCTGGCACAACTTCCTCAGGGCAGAGGTGGAGTCACCATCCCTGGAAATGTTCAAAAGATGTGTGGACGTGGCACCAGGGGACATGGGTTAGTGGTGAATGTAGCAGTGCTGGAGGAATGGTTGGAGCTGATCACAGAGGGCTTTTCCAACCTTAATGATTCTATGAAAAGCTCCATGGGTGCTCCTCCCCTGTGCTGTGCCCATCAGGCACAGGGATGCTGGGCTCCCCACAGGCCACCTCTGCAAGGTACAACCAAATGTGGACATTCAGCTTTGGTATTGGGCTCTAGAGGGGGTGGCCTTGCCCCTGGTGCAGGAGCCAGGGTGGCAGTGCCAGGCAGTCACTGCTGTCCCTGTCCCCAGCTCTGGGTGGGGATGCCAGCCTGGTACGTGGCCGCGTGCCGGGCCAACGTCAAGAGCGGGGCCATCATGTCGGCCCTGTCGGACACCGAGATCCAGCGGGAGATCGGCATCAGCAACGCCCTGCACCGCCTCAAGCTGCGCCTGGCCATCCAGGAGATGGTGTCCCTCACCAGCCCCTCGGCACCGCCCACGTCCCGCACGGTGAGTGCTCCCTGCCCTCCTGTCCCTTGGGGCCGCTGGGGCCAGTGTGGCCGTGGATGAGGGGATGTCCACTCATGGGCTGGTCAAACCACTGGATGTTCATCCCCCAGCACAAAGGTCATTCCCAGCTGGAAGCTGGAGCTCTTTCCAGTTTCAAGGCTCCTGCCCCTCACATGGGGCTGTCAGCAGGAGGCCAACCCTGCAAAGAGCAGAGCTCAGGGCCTTGCTGCCCTGGAGAGGATGAAACTCCATCCAAAGAGCAGAAATCCATTCAGGGCCAGCTCAGTTACACACAGCCTCTCTCCCAATCATTTCAACACAAGCCTTTTCCATCTGAAACTCCTGGGGCAGCTCAGAGCAACTGCAGATCTCTGCCCTTGGTAGGATGGAGGGATTGTGTCTTTTGCTGGTCCCCAAAGGCCTCGAGAGGTTAATGGTGGCCCAGTAATGCCAAGACACATCTGTAGATGTGCAGCTGGAAGAAGGGAAGCTGCTATGTCCCCCTCAGATGGCTGTGTGTGGGGTCACAGCTGATGGGGACAGGCCTGCAGCCTACTCGAGCCTAAAGTGGAAAGGGAGATAAATGCTCTGCTCTCCTTGCTCTGCTCTCTGTGGCTGCATGGACAGCCCAGGGTCCCCTCAGGCAGTTGGGTGTTGCCAGGTTGAGCTGCAAGGATGTGAAGTGTCCCCAGGACAGCTCCAAGCTGCACAGACATTTACTTTTCACCTATTTCATAGCCCCAAATCCATACTGATCATTTTTATGAACTGAAAAGGTGGGAGGGAAGTCCTGCTTGGATCCATCTCTTCTGCTTTTATCCCTCTCAAGTGTTTTACTGATCCTCCACCAGCCTGAGCTGGGCTTGGTTCCAGCATGGTTGGTGCTGACAGGGGCTGGACATGAGCCCAGGTGAGCCCAGGTGTGCTCAGGTGGGCAGAAAGGCCAAGGGCACCTGGCCTGTCCCAGCACTGTGGTGGCAGCAGGCCCAAGGCAGTCCCTGTCCCCTGTGCTGGCACTGCTGGGGTCACACCTGGAATCCTGGGGACATTCTGGGCACCTCATTACAAGAGAGACCTGAAGGAGCTGGAGCGTGTCCAGAGAAGGGAATGGGGCTGAGGAAGGGTCTGGAGCCCCAGGAGTGGCTGAGGGAGCTGGGAAAGGGGCTCAGCCTGGAGCAAAGGAGGCTCAGGGGGGACCTTGTGGCTCTGCACAACTCCCTGACAGGAGGGGGCTCAGGGGGGTCGGGCTCTGCTCCCAGGGAACAGGGACAGGAGGAGAGGGAACGGCCTCAGGCTGGGCCAGGGGAGGTTTGGGTTGGATATTGGGGAAAATTTCTTCCAGGAAGGGGTGGTCAGGCCCTGGCACAGCCACCCAGGGCAGTGATGGAGTCACCCTCCCTGGAAGTGTTCGGAAAATGAGTGGATGTTGCACTTGAGGACGTGGTTTGGTGCTGAACACAGTGGTGGTGCTGGGTTGAGGGTTGGACTTGATAATATTAAAGGTCTTTTCAACCTTAACAATTCTGTGATTCCATGACTGGTGGTTGTGAACTGAGGCCATGTTTCTGTGGTAGTTTGCTCTGACTCCTCTGCTCTTTTCCCTGCAGTCCTCTGGAAATGTCTGGGTCACCCATGAGGAGATGGAGACCATGGCAACTTCCACCAAGACGGTAAGGCCGGGCAGCCCCCGGCGTGTCGGGGTCCGAGCAGCTGCAGGAGTGTTAACCCAGAGGGAGGGGATGCCTCACATGTCAGCTCTTGGTCAGCACCTGGCAGCTCTTTAGAAACCCTCTTTCAACCTTTACTGTCCCAGCAATTTCTGAAAGTAGCTTAAACCCCATCACATTTATTTTCCCTTGTGGATTTCACTGGGTTTGCAGAGCAGCTTCGCTGCTGTTTGGGAGTTAAAGACAAAACCCTGGAGTGATCTCAAGACAGACACATGAGATCCCTGAGTCATTCTGCACCCAAGTCATGGCCTAATCCCCCACTGACCTCAGCACACCCAAATATTGTCCCTACCATCTGTCCCTGCCACTGGCTGACAGCTTGGGGTCCCTTGTAGGGATATGTCCATGCTCCCAAAAGCTCTGGCTCCTTTGGAGAGAGGGAGCCACACTCCCTTCTCTGCAACCTGATCACCCTGTCTGTGTCTCAGGGCAGGGCAGCATTTTGGATTTGTGTGGGAATTGTTTGTCCAAGGCCAAGTCAGAGCACGCTGGGATAGTGGAAGGTGTCCCTGCCCATGGCAGGGGTGGAATGGGATGAGCTCTAAGGTCCCTTCCAATCCAAACAAGTTTGGGGGTCTCTGAAATAGGCATTTTATTGAGTCGAGTAGCAGGAATGTGCCACTGTCCCTTGGCAGTTTCTGTGAGACTGAGGAAAACCAGCACAGGTTGGCAAAGGAGGAAATAGCTACAAAATCAGCAAATTCACTTGGGCAGCCCCTGGGGTTGTGACACAGGAACTGAAGTTTAATTCTCTTTCATCCATCTGACCTGGGGGAACCAGAGAACTCCTCCTCGGTGGAAAGCAGACCCAGTGGGGTCAGGGTGTCCCCAGCACCATGGGGACAAGGCTGAGGTCCCCATGTGTGAGCCCTTTCTCCTCCCTGTCCCTCGGTGCTGAGGGGGCCGTGCTCAGGGGTACCTCGGTGCAGGGCCAGCAGGTACTGACCTCTCTGACCTTTCTGTTGGCATGCTGCGTGTCACACTTAGGACACAGAGGAAGGCAGCTGGGCACAGGTGAGGTCCCCGGGCCATCCTTGTCCGTGGGCGGTGCATGGGGTGGGCAGGGGGAGTGTGGGGTGGACATCCAGGGGATTTTTGGGGCTTTGATGTTCACCAAAGCCTTGGAGGCTTTACCTGCACCCCGTGACTGCTCTTCTGGGCCATCTCTCACGTACAGAGTGTCCTCCTGGGCCCCTCTCTGCTCCAGGCAGTGGCTTTTCCTGGGACCTGCTCTGTGGGATCCAGAGCCTGTGTTGAGAACCCCCACTGGTGTGACCACCCTGCATGGGGGCAGGATTCCAGCTGCACAGACATTTACTTTTCACCTATTTTGTAGCCCCAAATCCATACCAATCATTTTTATGAACCGAAAAGGTGGGAGGAAGAAGTCCTGCTTGGATCCATCTCTTCTGCTTTTATCCCTCTCAAATGTTTCACTTTCCTTCTGGTGGATTTTGATTCATTTTTGGCCCCAAGATCAGTTGCCATTGGAAGGGAATGGGTGGAGTTTTTTACCCAAACTGACCTTTTTTTTTTTTGTTTGTTTGTTTTGAAGTCCTAAAATAGAGATTCTTAAAAATCAGTTGGGAATGCACTGAAACCTATTTCTCAGTTGTTTCATCTTTCAATGAATGTGCTTTTTCCAGAGGCAGCTGCTCATAAAGTCCAGTTATCCCTTGCCCTTATTTTTGGCTACTGCTTTGTCTCCTGGGGGGACATGAGTAGGACACAGACTATGGCCAACAGGACTGTTCCCTCCAGCTCCTTCAGTGCCACCCAGGGCTGACTCCTCTGGCCTGGGTTTGGCCTCAGGACAGTGGCTCTCCTGGGCTGTCACCGATCCCCTGGGATTCTGCAGCTCCACCAAGCCCTGGGTTCTCCCCAGCTTCTCCATGTGTTTCTCTGCAGACATTGGCCTATGGGGACATGAACCATGAGTGGATTGGGAATGAGTGGCTTCCCAGCCTGGGGCTGCCCCAGTACCGCAGCTACTTCATGGAATGCCTGGTGGACGCGCGCATGCTGGACCACCTCACCAAGAAGGACCTGCGGGTGCACCTGAAGATGGTGGACAGCTTCCACCGGTGAGTCCTGGCCCCTGGAGCTCCCTAACGTGCACATGGAGCAGAGGAGGGGGGGATTTGAAGGATTGTCCAGTCTTGGGCAGCCCTGGATGGCTCT
This sequence comes from Lanius collurio, assembly GCA_020086605.1. Taxonomy (NCBI): domain Eukaryota; kingdom Metazoa; phylum Chordata; class Aves; order Passeriformes; family Laniidae; genus Lanius; species Lanius collurio. Next base: position 1,266,735 of record JACBWW010000084.1, read on the forward strand.
TCCAGGCTGGACTCACTGCCCTGGCCTGGGGCAGCTCTTACGGGCAGAAGTTCTCCTTCACCTCACTCCTTGCTGCAGAATTGCAGAGGACCAGGCCTCCCCCTGGCTGTGAAGCAAACCATGGGCAAAACTTCAGGTTCCTCCTGCCTGGTGCTCCACTGCTGTCTACCAGCAGCCCAGTGGGAGAAGGCTTGTGCCATCCCAGCCATGGCTCCAGCCCCGGGATCCGACCCTGCCGTGGGGTTCCACTGCCCACCCTGACCCGTGGGCCTGCAAGGGTCACCTCCAGGGGTGAGCCCTTCAGCCTGGAGCAGCCCCCATGGGCTGACCCCCCCTTCCCTCTCCAGCCACCTCATGTGAGGATCGTTTGGATCCGTGCGCTCTCAGGCAGATGGAACAGCTCAAACCGAGGGAGTGGGGAATTGCCGTGGAAGGGAGGGACATTCCCCATTTTCCAGTTTTGGGTTGTGCCTGTCCTGACCCACTCCTGGCCTGAAGCATTCTTTGGGTGTGCCAGGAACACACAGAGAGAGGGGTCCCTACTCAGGTCCCTCCCAGCCACGTGTCCTGGAGGGCTGGCTGACCCCTTGTGTCCCCTCGTGTCCTTGCAGCACCAGCCTCCAGTATGGCATCATGTGCCTCAAGAGGCTCAACTATGACCGCAAAGAGCTCGAGAGGAGGCGAGAGGAGACCCAACACGAAATCAAAGGTCAGCATGCCCCGTCCAGCTCCAGAGCAGGAGAAGAGAAACCTCTCAGGAGATACCCAGGGCTGGTCTCTCTCCTACCCCTTTTTAAGCCCTTATTTGTGAGCCCACAAGGCTGTTCTCCAGAGGCACCTCTGTGCTGCTCCAAGTGCCTTTATCAGCTGACCCCAGGCAGGCATGAGGATGGAGGAGGGGAAAAGCAAAGATGCAGCCTGAGCATCCCATGATCTTCTCTGCCCATTTCACTGCTCAGGACACCCCCAGCTTGCTCAGCCTCCCCTTCCTCATTGCTGTCCTGAGATTCCCTGCTCATCTGGCTGCTGCTTGGATTACATCTCATTATTGATAATGCCTCTAATTACACCAGCAGCCGTGGGTTCTTAGGATTAATTTTCACAGTTGTTTTCTGCCTGTTATTTGAGCTTTGAGCTTGGTAAAGTGAACGGAGCTGTTCTGGCACTTGAGCTCCTGGTTTTGCTGCTGGTTTGGGAAGGAGAGTCCCAGGACCAGCCTGGGGCCAAGTCCCAGGACCAGCCTGCCCAGACCTCCTCAGAGCCACGGGTGTGGTGTGGGGTGGCCCTGAGCTGTGCCCGTGCTGTCGTGCAGATGTGTTGGTGTGGACCAATGACCAGGTCATTCACTGGATCCAGTCCATTGGGCTGCGCGAGTACGGGAACAACCTGGTGGAGAGTGGCGTGCACGGGGCCCTGCTGGCCCTCGATGAGAACTTCGACCACAACAGCCTGGCCCTCGTGCTGCAGATCCCCACCCAGAACACCCAGGTAGGAGCCAGCATCCTTGGGGGATTTTGAAGGAGAGTGGCCAGTGTGGGACATGGCTGTGGTGTGACCCCACCAGTGTCACCAACCCAGCTCTGCCTTTCAAAGCAGAGCTCTCCCATGGCATGGGGGCTCTTTCTGTCACACTCAGGCTTTCCTAGGAAGGGATTTTGTGCTGGAAACACATTCCCCATTGAAGGGGGGTCAAAATTTTTTGTTTAATTGCAGGCTCGACAAGTACTGGAGAGGGAGTTCAACAACCTGCTTGCCTTGGGCACAGACCGGAGGCTGGATGATGTGAGTGTCAAACCTCTCCATGTCCCATGTGACTGGGGAAGGGCATGGGGGTGCTGCTGGATGAGAAGCTCAGCGTGCCTTGGCCACGTGCTCTGGCAGCCCAGAACCCCCCAGTGTGCTGGGCTGAGCCCCCAGCGTGGGCAGCAGGGCAGGGGGGGATTCTGCCCCTGTGCCCCGCTCAGCTGAGACCCCACCTGCAGAGAACCTCCAGCGCTGGGCTTCCAGCACGGGAAGGACGTGGAGCTGCTGGAGCGAGTCCAGAGGAGGTGCTCTGAGGGCAGGAGCTCCTCTGCCATGAGCCCAGCATCCCTTGGAGTCTTTACTGTGTTGATGTCTCCAAGGCATCTTTGCAGGCAGACTGTGGAGGAGAGAGAGATGAGCTGGAGAGGATAAAGCCAATGCTGTGGGATCCCAGCGAGATGTCCTTAGCCCAGCTTGATCCTACACTTTGCTAGAGCTGGTCACCAAGGACAGGCCCGCCCTTGTTAGCTGGTATCTCCCAGGGGCAGAAGGTGCTGCTGGCACTGACCCTGGGCCCGTGATGTGCTGTCCCCGCAGGGCGATGACAAAACCTTCCGTCGGACGCCGTCCTGGCGCAAGCGCTTCCGCCCGCGGGACGTGCACAGCATCAACCTCCTGAGCGGCTCTGCAGAGACCCTGCCCGCCGGCTTCCGTGTCACCAGCCTTGTGCCACTGCCCCCTCCCGCTGCTCCAGCCAAGAAGATGCCCCCGGAAGGTGGGTCAGCCCTTCTCCAGAGGGTCCTCTCCCACCCCTGCTCAGTCTTAGGGAATGTGGGGAAGGATGTGCCACCAGGAGAGGAGAGGGATAGGAGGGGAGAGAGAGGGGAAGGGGCAGGGGAGGGGGAGGAGAAGGAGAAGGAGAAGGAGAGGGAGAAGGAGAAGGAGAAGGAGAAGGAGAAGGAGAAGGAGAAGGAGAAGGAGAAGGAGAAGGAGAAGGAGAAGGAGAAAGGAGAGAGGGAGATGAGAGAGGCTTGCTGGTCACCCAAGATGCTCAATCCATGTGATCCTGGAGCTGTGGCCTGCTGGAAATGGTTTTTTTCAGACCTGTGTGTGATTTCTTGGTTATGAACTTCAAGGACAAGGGAGGGGCCAGGATTGGGATATGAAGTGGGATATGTATGTCACCCAGGGTCTGCCCAGTCTAGGCCAGTTTCATCCATTCTGCTTTTTGGAAACCACCCTAAAGGGATGTATTAAAGCAGTTCCATTTGCCTGAGCTCTCCCAGGGCTGGCAGGACCTGCTGGGACACCCTGGCTACTCGTGCTGCTGGCTGTCCTGTTTTATGTCCCAGGATCTGCCCCCACCACACAACTCCTTTCTTCAAGGCATCTTGGTCCCTTCCAAAGCTGTAGGGAGCCAGAAGCTCCAGTCAGGTCACCCCAATTTGTCCCCTGGACCAAGCAGCCTGGTTCCACTGTCCCAAGGCAGCTGCCGCATCCCACTGGAGCAAAGCTGGCTTCAGCAGACTCAGAAATGAGAGTGAGAATGAGAATTAGAAAGCTGTGCATTCATCTTCCAGCTCCAAACCTCAGGCTCAGCTCTTCTCCTGCCTTGAGTTTTGCTCAAATGTCCCAGCTTTCCATCCAGCAGTTTGGATCAAGCTTCTGTTTAACCTTTTCCACCCCATCCCCAACAGCTGGAGTTCCCACCCAGCTGAGGACAGTGAAACCTGGGACAGAATCCCACCCAGACAGGGAGCAGGGTGCTCGCTGCCCAGGAGCAGGGATGGCAGATGGCAATTTCCCAAATACCCTGAAGCCTCAGGAGCATCCAAGCTGGCCAAACGTGGCTCTTCCTCTGACCCTCACCTTCACGTGGCTGCAGTGCACAGATGCTGCTCAATAAATGCAGGATTTGGGGAAGCTGGGGGCTAATTGGGGCAGTCACTAATTGCTTTGCTCTTTGGTTCCCTTCCAGTCGGTGCCTCCGGGTCCCCAAGGCTGGAGACCTCCACGGTCCGGACGTACTCGTGCTGAGGGTCAGCGAGATGGGAGCCAGGCCCTGGGTGAGCACGAGGGGAACCGAGGCCGTGGGGCTGGCTGGGGGCTGGGGCCAGAGCAGGAGCCCTGCCAGCACCCAGGCAGGGGGCTGCCCTTGCCAAGGTTTGCCTGGCCATGGAGAGCCAGGGAGACCTCAGTGATGGGGAAGCTGCTCCTGCCCGAGGCTCGCAGAGATGATGCAGGAGGGATGCTCAGCATCCCACAGCTGAGCTCCACTGGGGACCCCAGGATGCCATCCCATGGGGGTCCCACTTGTGTGAGGGAAGGATAGTCAAGCACTCCTGGAATCCTGCTGTGCCCTGGGCTGTGGTTGCCTTATGCCAGGAGGATCCAGTGCTGATTCCATCTGTGTTTGTTGGCCAACGGGTGCATGGGTGGAGCTGAGCCAGCATCCTCACAGGGCCTTTCCCACTTTGCTCCTCAGCAAATCCCCATGTCCGTATGCCACGTGCTGGCTGCCTTCCAGGACAAGAGCCCAGCCTGTGCCTGTTCCTCGGCCCAGACCCACAGACTGTCACTGCTGCGGACCGACAGGATCTGTCCCTCCTGCTCGTGCACCCCCTGCTTCCCCTGGCTCCTGCGGCTCCCACCGTGGCCTGTCCCCCACTTCTCCCCGTGCTGGCCGGGCCATGGATGTGCTCCGGACGCCGTCCTGGCATGGTGCAATCTGGGGAGCGACACAGACACCCCCGAAGTGTCTGCGATGTTTGGAAGCCTCTCTCCTGCCTGGTTCATGTTGCCAAGCTGCCACGGGGCTGCACTGACTCTCACGAGCCCTGGGCATCAGGGGTGCTGCTGCCCACAGGACTTGAAGCCAAGGAAGATTCAGGCTCTTGAAAATCCTCCCTCCGGGGTGGCCGGGCAAGGAGCTGCCCCCGGGGGGGGCCGGGGCAGTGCCAGGGCTGGTGCTGGGTGGGATGAAGGGGGCCCAGCACGGGGTGAGGAGGGCGGTGTCTGCCCAGGGCCGGGTGGGCGAGGTGCTGATTTTGGTGCTGTCAGGTGCCCTGTTTGAGGGGGCTGCGTCTGGGACCACCCCACACGGCTCACGGGGACGGTGCCCAGCACCCACAGGAGAGGGGGCCCTCCTTGGGTGCCCGGGGAGACAACGGGAGCCCCCCGCCCCGGGACGTGCCCACCCTTCCCCTCCGGGTGCAGAGGAGATGCTCTCCCCTCTTGCCTCCTGCAGGGGTCAATCCAGGAGGCTCTTAACTCTTCCCATTTCTTCCCCGTAGGGTAGGATCTCTTCGTCTCCTCATGCCACGTTTGCCTTGTGTGGCCCCTATTTCTGATGTGATATTTATTGATGGCTGGAATGACCTTATACTTATCATGTGCTGTCTGGAAGTGCAATATCTGAGAGGCTCTACAGTCACGACGTCTTTTCGGTGTATTATTTGCCTAATACAGTATTAAATATTTTTTTAATTTGAAGAGTCAGTGAGCCCTTTATATCAATGCCCTATTTCTTTCGTCATATTATTGGTACTGCATGGACTCCAAACCCTGGATCGGGTCAGGAAAGGATGTATGTGTGTTCCAATAAACAGGATTTTAAAACAGTGCTGGCTTTGAGCCTTCTTTGTAGAGCCCAAATTAAAAATATCATTGATCTCTGACTTCCTCAAGATCTTTGGGGCACAGGGCTGAACACCAATTAAACACCAGTGAAATCACTGGTCTGTATAGGGCTGACTGGAGTGTGGCACCTCCAGTTCCCTGCTGAGAGACTGTTCCAAGGTCCAGCTGGATTTACTGATATGAAAATCTCCAACCTGGATTTGGGGATTGTGGAACTGAGGAGGCCTTCACAGGCTAGGACAACAGTAAAGGAAACCCAAGGTGTCCAAACAAGAATGTCTTTATTTAAAAAAAGAATCCAAATAAGTTAGCAAAAATAATAATTAAAAAAACCCTAAATGGCAACTGCACACAGCGTTCAGTAGAAAAGACAGGCGGGCTCCAGGTCGGCACCACCGGACACCGGCCGGAGACCTTGGTCAAGGAGCATCTGGAAAACTCAGCAAAGCGAACGCAGCACACACATTGGCCCCACACCTGCCCGTCCCTGGCCGGGCAGCAGAGCAGGGCCTGGCCCCGGGAAGCCCCTCCAGGAGCCGCAGCCGCTGCGCGCTGCCCCATCCCGCCTCTGCCGGTTCCTCTTCCAGCCCGGCAGGAGCGTTCCGTGAGGAGTGGGGAGGGGGCCGAGGGGTGTCAGCCGTGCAGCCCACGACACCGGAGGGGTGGGTGTGATTTCCAGCAGCTGGACCCTTCTGGCATCTCATTCCCACCCCGTTGCCAGCTCGGGGAGCCGCCGGGGTTTGCGCCAGCTCAGTTTTGACCCCGCTCCTCCGGGAATGTCACGGCCACGTCCTCCACGGCAATGCTCTCCACGATGGAAGACAGAGAGTGTAGGTTGGGCTCCTCGGCTGCCTCGTCGGCCAGGAGGTGATCTGGGGAGACAGAGGGGTGAGGACACTGCTGGAAGTGGGGACTGTGTGCTGGAGAGAGCTCCTGGTTCTGCTCAGGGGGATGTAGGTTAGTGGTGAACATGGCTGAGGGTTGGACTTGATGATCTTTTCCACCTGTAACACTTTGTTGATACTTTTCTACTATTCTGTGAGCCCATGATCCCTCCCATGGTCAGAGTGACTTAGGGACCTGCTGCCAGCCCCTATCCTGGGGAAGGATGAGAGACCAACAGCGAGAGGAACTTATGGACCCTTTATATGTTTTAATCTCCACTGGAAAATGAGATTTAAATTCCTGCCTTCTGGGGAAAATAACAGGTGGTTTCGGCAAGGGTGGGAATAATGGCAAGCATGGGCAAAAAGATCAGCAGCTGCCAAGGGTATGTAGGGAGGGAAGGGGGGCTGGGGCAGCAATGCCCAGTGATGCCCAGCCATGCCCAGCAACACAGACAGCAAAGCCAAGCCCAGGGATGGCAACAGATTAAACCCTTGCTGGGGATGAAGCCACCAGGGCCCCAAGCTGCTACAGCCCAATTTTTCAGCTCCCAAGGGTTGATATTTTGGTGAATTCAGGGCTGGGGAACCCTGACTTGCTGAGCATTGACCAAAGAGGTGCTGGAGGATCTCTCAGCTCATCCCTCTGCAGCAGTGGGATGGGGAGAGGACAAGGTCCCTTCTGTCCTTTGCTCCGAGCATCTCCTGCCCAGGGGAGGGTTGGCTCAGTGATGCTCTGCTCCAGGGCTGCGGTGCCCCTGCTGTTCCCACTCCCTGCAAGCCCAGCGGGGCCATGGGATGCTCAGGGGGGCGAGGAGGGCGTTACCTGCAGGGTTGGTGCCGAACTCCAGCTGGCCGCTCCACTCGGGGCTGCAGGAGGAGCTGCCGGACCCGCACTCGCTGGCTGCCTGCAGGAGCCCAGAGCAACCGTGTATCACCTCCTTTGGCACGGCCGAACCCCACCAGCCACCCCAAAAACATCCCGGGGGGCCCATCCCACGGCAGGACACCCCTGTGGAGTGGAGCACGTCCCTCCCTACCTGGAGGAGCCAACAGCGCACGGAGCCCCCAGGACCCAGCAGGGCCGGGGGCTTCCTTAGACAGAAAGGCTGGAAAACCTCCCTTTTTGGGACACTGGCCACAGAGAAATGGGGCTCACCGCAGATAAAAAGGTGTCTCTTTCCCCACTGATTATGAGGAAGGGCTGGAGACAAACAAATGTCCTTGGGCAAAACAGCTTTTTGCTGAGAATCACCTACTCAGGCTCATAAAAATGACACGAGGGCTGGATGCCCTCAGGCCGTCCCCAGGGGGGAGGGGATTTGGGAAAAGCTTTTGGCAGTTTGATTTGTGGATTTGGGGCTGAGTGGTTATTTTGGAGAAAAGAGCTGACAGCATGAAAAATGAGACCATTACTCAGCAAAGCCCAGAATTCACTTTTTTTTTTGCGTGTGTCTTTATCTGGGAGTGGATGTCAGCTCAGGTAAAACCCAAATGTGATTTATATGAGCAATGCCACGGGCCCAACTCCTTGTGGCAGACTAGAAATGGCACTTTAGCTCTTCAAGCTCATGGCAGCACAGGATAATTAATTAACACTTGGACTTATTTCCCATTAAAGCAAGAAATTCTTACAGATATGATCTTTTTTTCCCCCAGAATACTGGCTTTTGCATCAATATGTGAACGCCTGGCTACACTTAGGAGAAGGGGCAGCTCAAAACACAAGTGACAAAGGGACAGCTGAGCACAGTTTTGGGCACATTTGCAGATCCAAATGGATTCTGGGAAGTGGAAATTGGATTCTGGTATCCAAATGAATTCTGGCATTAAAGTGGAAATTGGGAAGTCCTGCAAAAGCCTAAATACTTTTTAATTCCTTTATTCAGCATTAAATTGGACTACCTAGGTACCTCCTGGTTTAGCCCTTAAATCCCTTAGTCTGGAAGGAGATCTGAGATTCCCTCTTCTGGGCCTCTGATAAAGTCCCTCTGCCTCTACATCTATATATCTATATCATCTACATCTATATATCTATATCATCTATATCTATATATAGATATCATCTATATCTATATCTCGATACCATCTATATCTGTATATCGATATCTATCTCCATATATCTACATGTCATATTTATATCCATGTCTGCATTAATTATTTCTGTATCTACCTCATCCATACCTACATAACCTGTATCTCCATGATCTGTATCTATAGATGTACCTGTATGTCATTGATATATCAGATATCTACAGATAATCCATATAATCTGTATCACTATCTATATTATCTACATATATTTATATAATCTCTGTAATTTTTATCTGTCTCTATAGCTATCATATCCATATCAATTTCATCTCTAGTTTATCTATATGATCTCTGGACCTATAGAACCTGTATCAGCAATGCCTCTACTGATACACAGACCTGCATCCATCTGTATTGATCACTCCTCCCTACACCTGTAGCTGTAGTTTCAGCTCTCTGTGCATTCCCAGATCCAAACCTCAGAGCAGCAGGGAAGCACATGTCCAGCCACCCACAGGAACCAGGGGGAAGATGAAAATGCCTCTCAAAAACCTGGCTAAATGACCAAAATCTTGTGGTGTGACGGGCCCCAGGCTCTCTGGGGGCTGTGGCAGGATATGACTACTGCGTGTCCTCAGCCACTTCAGTCCTAGAAACCAGAGGTGTCCCTGTGCCACCTCTCTCATCCCTTCCTCTGCCTGAGTGTGAGCAGGGAGTGTTAATTTGATTTTACATTTTATGCTTTATATTTTATTTTATTATTTCATATTTTCATTTTTTATTTTTTGTATTTAGTATTTAATTGTATTAGTTAAATTATTATTTATGTTATGTTATGTTATGTTAT
>JACBWW010000084.1:1285832-1326113 GCA_020086605.1 Lanius collurio
GCTATAGGTCACTGGCTACCATTGTTGTTGTTGTTATTATTATTGTAATTATTATTATTATTTCTTCTATTTATTCTCTTTCTCCTCTGCCCCTCACGGGATTTTCTTTCCCAGTGTCCATGTCCCATCTGGTCCTTTTGGCCTCATGGATTTAATTGCTTTTGTGGAGTGCAATGGCTGGAGGAGGGAGAACTCAGCCACTGGAGTTCACGTTGGTCTCTGCCCTTTCAAAAACATTTATTTAGGCACGCGAAACTGGGAGTCCCAGTTGTCCCTGGGGCTGGGCAGGTCCCTTGTCTCCAGGAGGGGACCCTGGGCTTCTTTCCCAGTTTCCAGTGCTTGGGTACCTTTTACTCCCAGGGGATCCCTAGAGGTGCAACATCCGAGCTCCTGCCCCCCTGTAATATTTTGGGAAGGACGAGCAGGCGTGTCCTGGGGACACACTGGGGAAGCTCCTTCCCTGCCCCACCCCCACGCGTCCAGCCTGGATGGGGCAGATGGACATGGATGGCAAACGATGCTCCAGCCAAGGCTTTTCGTGGAAAGGGCTGCTCCGAGGGTGCGGAGAGGAAATTTGGGGTTACTGTCTTCACAAACCCTGCCTGGGGTCTCTGCCCTTCAGCCTGGTGCTTTTCCCAGCCTTTCCCAGAAAGGGAATGCGCTGCCTGCATTCCCCACCCCCCCTCAGCCCCTCCCCCAGAACTCGTGGACAATCTGGGCAGTGTCAGCCCCCCAAAACTGCAGCCGCCCAGCCGACACCCCTCGGCCTGTGCAGCACTGATGGATCCCCATTTTCCCTCCTCCCCAAGCCCTGGAGCCGTGCGGCACCGCTGTGGCAGCAGGTCCGGGGCCACCACCGAGTCCCATCCCGGACACAGATTCTTCCGGGGCTCCGCGATGTGAGGCCGGATGACCCCAAGCCAGGCCCTGCCCCCCAGATCCCCAATCCATGGGAGGAGGGGGTGCAAAGGAAGCCTCCGCGTCCGACTGAGTTGATGCACTCCGAGTTCGTGCTTCCCCGAGGAAGGCGCCCAGCTGTGGGAACGTCTCCCCGATCGTGCCGGGGCTGCCGTGAGCCCTGCGGAATGTGACATGTCCCGCTGCAGCGTCACCGTCCTGGACACGCCATTCCCCGGGGATCGGCTGGGACGCTGCCTCCGCCGGCGCTCGGACGGTTCCAGCCGTGTTTGTGCTGTTCTAGGGCCACGGGGGAAACTATTCCAGCTGGGATGGGAGACGTGGAACAGGGCAGGAGGCGGATCCCTTCTGCTGATAACGAATTTTCCACATCTTCCATAGGAAGCTGCAGGTTTAGGCACGTGGGAAGGGTTTGAACAGCTTTTTCTACAACAGGGAACCTGCCCAATGAATTGCTGTCCTGAATTAATTTCTGGATATAAAAGAATTCACCCTAAATTGGTTGGAAGACAATAATGTGGGCAGCAGCTGAGTGCGAGGCTCAGACGCTGCAGGAGCTGGGTGGAAGAAGAGCTTTCCTCTTGGAGGTTGGTGAGGTGGTTTCAGTCTGTGAGAGTCTGAGTGGGGGGAAAAGCTCTGTTACCAAAAGCGAGAGCTGTAAGTGACATCTGGAAGCTAAAATCAGGGAATTTAAATATAGAAATATGGGACATAATACTAAAGTGAGAGAGATGGGCTTGGGGAGCAGCAGTCATGGTTTCCTTTTTGCCACCTCTCTCCATCCTCACCCAGAGGCACCGATCCAGCCCAGCCCCCCAGTCCTCCTCGGACATTTCCCACTGTTGCTGCCACTCCTTCATCCCAGTTTTCTCCTTCACCCCAAATCCTCATTTACCAGCACGCCTATGGTGTCCCCAAGTGTCCCCAAGCCATCAGAGCCCCAGGGCTGGGGCTGGCCCTGGGCTCTTCCAGCCACAACACCCACTCAGCTCTTCATCCTCTCCCCAATATTTCCCCAAAGATCAATTAGAAAATGATTTTAGCATCTCCAAGACCCATCAAGGGAAGCAGTTCCTCTCATTCATCCCTCGTAGCAAACCTTCCTCTCATTCATCCCTCGTAGCAAACCTGAACTCACATTTTTCCTTTTACGTTTTCCTCTCATCCAGCCATTTTCCCCCGCTCCTGAGCAGTCACCGTTTCACGCCAGTCTTTGCCCCAGAAGGATCTGTCATCCCTGCCGGGTGTTCCAGAGCCCGAACAGCACCGGGTCCTCTCCTCCCTGCCCACTGCACGGCGGGGCTGGAGGCAGCAGGAGCTCTCCTGCCCTCCCGCGGGCCACTGCAACCGAACCGGAGGCCAAACAGCGCTGGGTTTGTTCAAGGGCTGGCCCTGGAGAGGGGGCAAAGGGTTTGAACCGTCCTCTAAACTGCTTGGCGGGGTTGAAAAGGTTTAACCCCCTCCTGCCCCACAGAGCCGGCTGGAAGCGGCGGCAGGAATAGCTCCGGGCCCTCAGCCTGGCTCGATGACACTCCCGGGGCTCCCTGGGGAATAAAAAATCCCAGTGTGGTGAGGAAGAGGCAGCAGTGCGGAGGCAAAGGGCTCGGATCGGGATGTGGGGGCGGACCTCGGGACAGACCTCTGCCCTACCCCGCTGCCCTGCCAGGAACGGCGCTGCCAGAGCTCCCCGGGCTCGGGTGAGTTTTCTTTTCCACCCAGTGATGTCTCAGCAGCTCCTCCCTGACAGGGAAGCACAAAAGCCTGACAATATCCTACTGTGCCAAGACACCCAGTGCAGTGACCCAGCTGCCTGTGGGCAACATCTGGCTGGCATCTGGCAGGGATCCGAGTGGGACCTGACCCACTTGGCTACTGTGGGAATCTGTAGCATCCTGAATGTGGCATCTACCCAGGCTAGAGGGAACTGGAGCACATCATTGTAGGGCTGAGGGATCACAGGCGCCTCCCGTGACTCAGTTTTTCCCTGGGTCCCCCTTCCCAACCTGCTTGGAGTGACAGGGGTGGGATGTGCTCAGTGGGAACAGGCAATCCACAGGGAAACAGCCTTTCCCTCATCCCCTCTCTGGGATTTGCTGGTTTAAATTATCTCCTGGGATATTTTCTGTGCTATGTCATTGCTGCTGAGCATCTATTGCCAAGCCCAGATGGGGATGCACCACCCTACAGAAGTCTGGTGCTCCTTGCTCCCCAGACGGCTTCCCAGGGCTGTGTATCCCATTAAATGGCAGAGAAACTGAGCACAAGTCAGAGCAGCCGTGTCCTGAGTGAGGTCCATCCCCAGGGCTCTGTGTCACTGGCACACACAGAGCGGTGGCCCCGGCACTATGGGGTGAGCATCATTCCCAAACACCTCAGCACAGTGGAGGCCTCCTTGGAAGAGCTCTGGGGTTTCCCTTTGTTTACTGCTTCTTTCTTTGCCTTGTACCATCCTCTGTGGACCCACCAGACCGTGGCACTCTCGGGGTCACTTGTCCTAATTAATATCTCTCAGAGCCATCAGCCCTCCAAGCACACATCCCTGTGCTGCTGGCACCAGCCATGGTCCTAATTAACTTTCCTAATTAAGACACCCCTTTCCATGACCAGAAGTGCTGTGGGATGGTTGCCGTGATGGAAGAGGTGGAGAAATTCTCAACTTCTCCTGCCCTGAGCATCTGGAATGGCACCACGGAGCTGGTCTTTGCATAGGTAAAATGAGGCAGGAGGGTGAAATTCACACCCCAGAGAAAAGCTGAAGAAAGACTGGTAGAAATGAACTCCCCACGCCCTGACTTGTCTCCCTGGAAAAGCATTTCTTGGCTGCTGCCGAGCCCTGGGGGTTCAGTCAGGGTTTGGTCTCATCAACTGGCCCAGACACGCCACAGCCTCGGGTGCACCCTGCTGGAACCAAGCCAGACACCAACCGCCCCCTCCCGCCATGGCCACATGCTGCTCCTGTCCCCAGCTCGTGGGAGCTGGTGCAGGAAGCCACACCACATCCTCTGCTTGTCCCACTTCACCCCATCTCTGCCTGTGTGCCAAGGGTGGCACCAGGGGTTCATCCATAGCAGCGTCATCCAACACTTCTGGACCTTCACAACCCATTGCAGCTCTCAGGATGTTTTCTCCTTACAAACCCCAGAAAGAGCCTGGAAGACCTAAATAACTTTCTCAGTGTTCAGTGGTCACCAGAAAATTCCTTTTAATGGGTTTTTAGGGAATCCCTGATACTCTTTGGACACATCTCCAGCTTGGTGTCAGGTGAATGAACAGATGATCCCTGTCTATGAGGAACGGGCTCTGTGCAACCACCTGTATCAATTTGGTCATCCAGCCCTGGGACACTTTTCTTGGGATGGTGAGAGAGCTCAGACCCCCTCTGGCAAGTTCGCAGCCAGCAGTTCCTTTTTGGCATAACATGGGGGGTTTTAGGGGTGCTGCTAAAACTGAGTATTCAGGGGCACAAATCCAGGGAGGGAGGACAAACTGCAAATCCACAAAGGAAAAGGAGTGGTTTTAATCTCTGTTTGGGAGATTTGCATACAATTAGGCCGGGCCCTGCCTGCGTTTACTTCCGCATTGCACTCCCGTAAGGAACCTGCCTGTTTTCCTGCCCTGCTCCCAGCCAGAGGTTGATTGCAAGGACACTCACTCTGGGAAGGTGGTGGGCGAGGGGTTTTGGGCTCTCTGGGAATGCCCTTTCCACTCTCAGTAGCCCATCCTGAGCACCCCCATGCCACACCCTGCCTCTGGATTTAGGGGCTCAGCCACAGGGGGCATCACTTTTCTCTGCAGTGGAGGAGGTGTGAGGAGATGCTGCGGGATGTGAATGCTCCATAAATAGAGCTGTGTTTACAGGAGCCTGCGAGCCTTGGTTTATCTTTCTCTCTGCAGAGCAAATGAAGCTCACCTCGCCTGCTGCTGGCACAGCCCAGTGCCCAGAGGTGGCACAATGCCACAGTCCCCAGACAGCCCTCGGAGGCTGGGACCCCCAGCTCTTTGCTGGCCACTTGCCCAAAGGGGAGAGCAGGGACCCCATGGGACACCAGCTGATGGAAAATCAGCCCTGGGTTGGGATGGTCCCACAGCTGATCCCACTCCTGCTGTGGGGTGTGCAGGCCCTGATGAGGAGAGGGATGAAGGGCACCCCAAGGGGCAGATCCAAGGGCTGGGACATCTCTCACAAGGCAAAGCAGAGCAGAGGACAACTCCAGTCCCAAGTTTCAGCAGAGAGGGGAGAAAGGACAGGGAGAGGTGCAGATGCGGGTTGGGAGAGTCCCCTGGCCCTATACCTGAGGTGCTGCTCCCTGCAGCACTTGGATAAACCAGCCCCAGTCCTGGAAAGTGATTTATATAAGATGAGTTTTGAGGTGCCTGGTCCACATCCGGAGGTCCCTGGAGGGACTGGCTGGTTCAACTCTATCACTGAGATCGAGCCCCCAGACCCATTTTCTCTGTGCTGCTCGGCCCAGAGAGGGGAATTGGGGGATGGCCATATTCCCTCAAGCTTCTCCTAGAACCTTAAAGAGTGTCTGGTCCAGTCTCAGCAACAGTTCGGGGCCACCATTTCTCCACACTCCTTGTGTGGACAGATCCTTCCCCTGCCCCAAGGACACAGCCCCTCCCCAGCCCGGGGACTGCCGTTCAGAGGATGAAGAGTGCTTTTGGGGGTCTCACCCCCTGCCCATCCCAGCAGCGATTTTGGGTGAGGCTCGGCCAGCCAGAGCCCGAGTGAGCACCGAGAGCTCCTTGGGGCCGTTCGGATCTGACCTGGGGTCCCGGCGCCGCCCTGGGACACAGCCCCGAGCAGCGCTGCCCGTGCCGGGGATGGGCCAGGTCCTCGCCCACCCCAGCTCAGGCTCTGCCTCCGCCCTCCCCTCCCCGCCCCGATCCTTTGCTCACACCCGACCTCGAAAATAGGTTTTAGCGTTAAAACCGGAGCCCGATTCGTGTCGGCAGCGTTGGGGCTGGGACCGGCTCCCCTGCTCCCCCCGCTGCCGCCTCTCCCCGCTCCCCCCGGTCCTGCCGCCTCCGCCCGGCCCCGCCGCACTCCCGTTCTTCCCGGTGCCGGCGAGCCCCGAATCGGGTCAGTCGCTCTTTAAAGGCTGGAAGGCGGCACCATGTGATGCTCCGGCTCCAGCGGGGAGCGGGCAGCGCCTGCGGGAGCCGAGCGGTGCCGGGCACCGGGGACCGAGCGCAGCCCCGGCGGCCGCGGCCAGCCCGGTCCCCGCCGGCCGCGGCGTCCCCCCGGGCCACCCCCAGCATGAGCCCCGCCTTGCCTTGCGGGGGGACAGCGCTGGCTCTCCGGGGGTGAGGGCACCCCAAAACAAGCCCTGGTTTTGCAGGACAAGGTGAGAGGGGTCGGGGCCGGGAGCGGGCGGGCGGCGGCTGCCGGGGCTCGGGCGGCTGCAGAAAGCAGCGCAGAGAGCAGGGACGGGATCTGACGTGGGGACAGCGGGGATCCCGCTGCAGCTCCGTCGGCCCCGAAGGGCTCCGCCAGAGGCCCCGGGGGCGAGGGGCTCCGCCGCTCTCTCAGGACTGGCCGGCGGCTCCCGCTCCCTCCGCAGCTCCAGGAGTGGTCGCGCTGCGGGATGGAGGTGGGTGCGGGATGAGTTCTGGGGAGGTGGGGGGCGTGTGTAGGGGCCGGAGCCCCGGGGGACGGCACAGACGGGAGAGGGGTTTTTCCCACCCCCCGCACAGGTTCCGTCCCGCTCGCAGCTCAGACAAGGATGCCACTCTCTCACCGCCTCCCTGTGCGTTTGCAGGTGACCGAGGGATCCCACGGGAGCAGGGCGGACCGGAGCATCATGGCACACCCCATCTCTGCCTTCCAGGCTGCCTACATCTCCATCGAAGTGCTCATCGCTTTGGTGTCCGTGCCGGGCAATATCCTGGTCATCTGGGCTGTGAAGATGAACCAGGCACTGCGGGATGCCACCTTCTGCTTCATCGTCTCGCTGGCGGTGGCCGACGTGGCCGTGGGGGCTCTGGTCATCCCCCTGGCCATCATCATCAACATCGGACCCCAGACGGAGTTTTACACCTGCCTCATGGTGGCCTGCCCCGTCCTCATCCTCACCGAGAGCTCTATCCTGGCGCTCCTGGCCATCGCCGTGGATCGATACCTGCGGGTGAAGATCCCGGTCAGGTAGGAAAACGCGTCGGAACGAGCTCTGCTGTGGCTGCTGTGGAGGTCAAAGGGAGTGAGGAAACCCCAAACTCTTGGAGAAGCAGTGGAAGAAAGGACTTTCCTCCACGCTGCCGTCCCAGACACATCTGGCTGCAACAGCAACCGGGGCGGGCTGGGCTGGGGGCGGGGGAGGTCCTGGAGCCTCTGGCAGCTTCTTTTGGGGGCTCAGGGAAGGCTTGGTGCCCAGGAAGAGATCACTTTGTGGCAGCCGGCTGGCAGCGAGGGACAGTCCCTCAGGAGGTCCCCATGGCCAGGACAAAGTGTGTCCCCACACATGGAGAGCCCCGGCTGGGTGCTCCAGGAGGAAAGAGGAGGACAGGCGTGGCTTTCAGGCCAGGTTTGCTCTTGCCATGGGGAGCCCAGGGGCGGCTTGCTGGAGGACATCGCTTTGGGGGTCTGAGGGACCAGAGGTGACAGCCTGGCACGTGTCATGGGGCAGCCTCATCCAGGAGAGATCCCTGCTATGGGTTGCCCCACAAATAACTCCTTTCCCTGTCTTTCCCCTTCTGTATCTGTTGCCATTCCAAGCCCAGAGCAAGTGCCTCGGGACGTAAAGGAGTGGGACACTTTATCTGAGCACTTTATTCGAACTCTGCCGCTCCAGGAAGAGATATTTAACCCTTTATGCCCCACTCCCTCCCCTCCGGGGCCGTGCTGGGCTGGAGAAACAGTTCTGGAGTGCCACGGTGGGACCGGAGGCTGTGAGCAGGGCTGGAAGGGGACGTGACACCCGACCTCGGTGCCCCCGAGCACAGCCGGGCTCAGCCCCTTGCTCTGCGGGGATACCTTTGCCAGGCTCGTCGGCCCCGGAAGGCTCCGGCTGTGGGAGCTTTGCTGCAAAACAGCCGAGCCCAGCTGAGCTCTCCTGTCCCCCCAGTGACCCCTTTGCAGTTCAGGCAGTTCGCTGGAGGGGTCTCCAACTCTTCATCAGCACCAGCACCCCAAAAAGGCACCAGTCCGTTTTTAACCCTTGTGTTGGTGCTGCCCAGACCCCAGCGGGTGTAGGAGCTTTCCTGGGGCAGGTATTGCCTTCCCATACAGGGAGACAGGGACAGGAGGCATCTGTGCTGGAATCACCTGACTGCTCTAGAGTGCTTGGTGTTCCCAGATCCATGGGATGAGGCCAGAGATGTGTTCCTTTGGGATTTTCCCGCAGCCACCACCAGCAGACGCTGCTTGGAGAAGGAGTGTAAGACAGAGGAGGGGGCGCAGGATAAATCCGCAGTTCCTGCCCACCCCGTCCCTGCCACACACGATTTCACAGACTGTTCCCGACTTCCTCTCTAGGTGTGATTTTCCCAATCCCTGTCTCCCGGCCCGCTGGTGTCACCAGAGTGATTCCCACCCTGTCACTGCTCTTGGAGCTTTTTTGGGCTTCGCGCATCCCCTGTGCGCAGGGAAGGCTCCGGTGTGGGAGTTCTGCAGCTCCACAGGAGCAGCACAGCCTGTCAGGCATTTTCCTTACAAACCAGTCCATTTTTAACTCCTTGGCTGCCTCTGAGTATCAGATAGACCTTTTGGGGGACATTGCTGCCCTGATATCAGGAACTTTCCCGGAAGCAATATCAATATTAATATCAATATTATGCTGTGCACAGTTTGGGTGGGTTTTTCTCATGCAATTTCCATTCTGAATTTTGTGATCCCGTTGTGTGCCCAAGCACTCAGCAGCAGGAGATTTTCCTCTGTCTTTTCAGAGCCTAGTTTAATATTGAAAGCTTTGTAACCTCATCAACTTAGTGGTTGCACTCAAGTATCTCAGAGGTCTTTCCCAACCTTAAAGATCCTACAACTCCATGCATTCCTGGCAGTTGGTACTTGTGGTGAGTTTAGGAGATGTAGTGCCCTATATATAGCACACAGGACAGGAAACACCACTAAGGAATGTTCCCTGAATCTGAAATGCCTTGAGTTTCTCCCAACCTGTTGCAGGATGCTGAGGATGACAGTGACAGCATTTTTACAATGCTGATGGATCTTGTGGTGTCATTCTGACTGTGACACCAACCAGCAATGGCAAACTGGGTGCTGAGAGCCTGGGACACCTGGCAGGATTCGGGGCCCTGAGGGGACACTGTGGCTGGGAGAGCTCTGAGCATCGCTGGAGTGCCACAGGCAGTGATGGCAGCCAGACCCGAGCAGAGATTTGCAGGCAGGTGGGGAGGGATGTGGGGAATATCTGCCTCGGGCTCATCCTTAGGGCAGCCAGGACGCTGACCAGGGACATCCCCTCTGGCGTGAGCAGTGTGCTCCCTGCAGCCCATTCCTGTGCCAGCAGGATTCCTCAGACGAGCCTGGCACGGGGTGGGTCCTCACCAGTGTGGCCCACACAAGGCTGAGGGGGTCTTGTGGGGGTCCCCCACATTCCAGCCCTGTCCCCCACCCACAGGCAGCTCTGGCACTGCCAAGGCTCAGGGAGAGGGAAATGCATTTCATAGAATGCCAACATCCCAGAGTGGTTTGGGTGGGAAGGGACCTTACCCTGCCATGGGCAGGGACACCTTCCACTGTCCCAGGGTGCTCCAAGCCCCATCCAGCCTGGCCTTGGACACTTCCAGGGCATGGGGCAGTCACAGCTGCTCTGGGCACCCTGTGCCTTCCTCACAGGAAGAATGGCAGGGGATGGGGAACACGGTGCATGGCAGCCTGGTCCCAGATCCAGGCTCCCCATGGACACCCTGGCCCTTGGGCTGCGAGTTTGGGGGACAACCTGCAGGTCTAATCCCTCTTCCACAAAACACATGGACTGCTGGAGAGCCCTGGGCCGACACTGGGAGCTTGGTGGCCCTGGGGGTGGGTGTCTCCGGGAGGAAATGATGCCCTGAGACATTTGGGATGTCTCTTCATGGCAGTGGGAGATGCCAAAGCAGCATCCAGTGCTCCATCGCTCCCGTGGCTACTTCCCACAGACACAGAACACAGAAGGACGTGGGCCACTCCTGCAAGGTGGAGGCAGATTCTATCAGATGGAGAGGGGTCTTGTTTGGCTTTGAGTGGGCACCTCCTGCTCTTCCTCCTCCACCCAGCACACACCCAGCACAGTCGAGGGGCTGGGATATCCCACCAAACCCTCTCCCTCTGCTCCAGCCCCTGGGTATGATCCCTCCTGCCTGCTGGGGTCTGAGTGATGCTGCCTCCCACCCTGAGGGGCTTTTCCTTGACTGCAGAGGGATGCAGGAGCATCACTTGGGCTGAGTGGGCTAGAGGAGAGGGTCTCCCACTTCCCAGCCCCCACAGGAATAGCTGGAAACTGCCTAAAATAGATTTTCTGGTGGAAAACACCCACTCCCCTCTCACATCCTTCCTCCCCACCCGGCAGCCAGGCAGGACCCCCGGCCTGTGAGCCCCCCCATCCGGGCACAGCGGGGTTCCCCAGCCCAGCCCAAACTTCCCTCTCACAGCCAGGCTTGGGGAAGATGAAACGAGTTCAAAGGGAGGGGAAGCAGCTGGCTGGGGGTGTCTGGCAGGAACCGGCCCCTCGGCATCCCGGTGGAGGCAGGATGCTGGAGGAGACAGGGCCGGAGGGATGTTGGGGAGGGGGATGGTGTTGGAGGGATGTTTGGGGGGATGCAGCTCCTTCAGTGCCAACCCCTGCTGCTTCGGGGCCCTGTCTCTGCTCTGAGATGTGCATTGGGCCTTTTGGAAAGGGCCATAGAAAAGGAGCTGCTGTCCTTGGGATATGCCAAACCCCCCCTTAGCTGGGGATGCCGAATGCATGGATGCAGCCCAAGCTTATCTTGGAGTGTCCCTGGGGGCCCTCACCTTGTGACCTCACTTCAAACACTTTGAAACTTGCTGGGAAGGGAAAACCTGCGGGAATCTGCTGTTTGCAGGAGCCCTCGTGTTGGGGTCTCTCTGTCCACAGCTGGGACCTCCACCCTCTGTGTCTGGCCCTCAGCACAGAGTGTCCTCCCAGCTGGGTGTCCTCCCAGCCCTGCCCTTCTCACCCTACAGCACCCCAAGGAGCATCCCAGCAGGGAGAGCTGAAGATTTGCAATGCACACCTGTGAGGCTGGAGAGCCATGGAAGTGAGATCAGAATGGTTGGAACTCTCTAGGAAATGGGGGGGGGGGGGCTGAGCACAGCAGGGGGAGACCTCAGGGTGAGGCAGGGTTTGGGGTGGCTCTGTGGACAGGGCTGGCTTTGTCCGGTGGTTCAGGAGTGCCCTGTCTGGAATGTCAGGAGATAAAACAGCTCAGGGATGGCAGGAACATTCTTCAGTCCTGGACTGCAGTGCCTGGAAGGCAGGAAGTGAGGGGGATGTGCAGGTGACCTGTGAGCTTCTGGATGGACAGGAAGGGGAAAGGGGGAAGCTTCCTCCTGGACTCCCTGTTTTCCAGGTTCCTGCCTGAGCTCAGGCTCTTGCTGGGATTGCAGTGCTCTTTCCCCTTCTCTCCAGCCCTGCCAAGGGCCACAGGCATGGGGCCAGCTAGGCCTGGGTCATGGGAAGCCTGGGAAGTCTCGTTGTCCTCAGCCAGCTGGGTCGTGGAGCAGGACACATGTCTGAGGTGGCTTTTCCCCATTCCAGGTGTCCCTGGGAAGCTGTGGCTGCCCCATCCCTGGAAGTGTCCAAGGCCAGGTTGGATGGGGCTTGGAGCAACCTGGAATAGTGGAAGGTGTCCCTGCCCATGAGTGGAATGAAATGAGCTTTAAGGTCTCTTCCAACCCAAACCATTCCATGATTCCATGATTGATTCCTCCACCAGCAGTTCATGGAGGGTCTTGGCAGGAGAGCGATGGGCACCCACTGCCATGGGATGGGCGAGGAAGGGGACATTGGTATGGTGTGGCCCAAATTCCCAGTTCCCAAAACACCTGAGGGCCCGTGGGATGTCTTTCCAGTGCTCCCAACGCTTACTGCCAGGAAACCTTCCTGTCCAGCCAGGCCAGTGAGCAAACCAAACCACGGCTCTTCCAAGGCCTGTTTTAAATTCGGAGGAATTTCAAAAGCATCCAGATGACTCAGAGCTCTCACCCAGGAGCTCATCTATTTTCTTTCAACCTCCATTAGTCAGTGAAAAGATGCCATCCACCAGTACAGGCCCCAGCCCTGAGAAAGCACATTTCATTTCCAAGAAGAACACTCCCATTTTCCCTAACCTGGAGGAATTTTGGGGACTGGCAGGTCTTTGCAGCCGCCTCTTTTGTTTCTTCCCTCGCTGCTCTCCTCCAGGTATATTTTTAGCAAGTGAGAGTGATCTGTGGAGACCTTCATTCCATGGAACAGGCAGTTCTGAACCAAGGAGGGAGACTAAAAGGCAGGAATTACAGTCCGGGGAGGTTTCTGCAGACTTGAGGCTGTTTCCAAGCCGCAGTTTCCAGCACACTGCACCAGCTCAGCGTGTGGGTGCTACATCAGAGCCAGCATTTCCCACTGAGCTCTGCTCCAACCAGAGCTGGCTGCACAGACGAGCTGTGCTGGTCCAGCACCAGGAGCTCAGTTCCAGTATCACCAAAATCCTAGAACCCTTGAGATGGGCAGGGATTTACCAGCAGGTTATGTTGGTCTGAGATCCTGGTAAAGACCTGTAAATACCCAGCTGAGCCGGTTTTCAGCCCTACTCTTTGCTCCACAGAGTAATTTTCAGCCAAGAATAGGCTAAGTCAGGGATCAAAGCCGTGAGGGCTCTTCCCTCAGCGAGGGGTGCCTGGATTAGGCTTGCTGGGAGCTCACACAGCTGCTGCGGCGGCGCCACGAGACCTTCCCCGGCAGAGGCAAAATCAGGTCACTCCCAAAAGCTCCAGACACTGCCATGCAGCTGCAGGGAGGTGAGTGGGGCTGTCAGCAGCATTCCCAGCTCCTGGAATGGCAGGGAAAATGCTGGGGCTTGGGGGTGTCCCCTCGGGATGCAGTGAGGGGCTGAGTGTGGGATGCTCCATCCCCAGCAGGGCAGAGGGAAGGGGAGGAGAGCCCTGAATACTGTGCAGAGACGCTCCAGACTTGCTGATATTTGGAGTTACTCCCAAATTCTCTGAATTAAAAAGGCAAGAGGAGCTGAATGGCCTCAAGACACCCCATATGGGCTTCCTGAGCAGCAGGACCCTGTCCCCTCCTGGTCCTGGTATGTCCCAGTAGGGCCAGGCACGGCCCCCGTGCTGGGTAATCGCCCTGACCCTGATAGCAGTGTCACATCTGGCCCTTAGCAGAGCTCATGTCTGCCAGGGCTATGCTGCAGGGCCAGGAATGAAAACCTGCTCCTTCCTGCGGCTGCACCCCAAACCCCTGCTCTGGGAACGTTTTCATTTGGCTTTTTACCCATTTCTACTGATTTTCAGAGTAAAGCACAGACCTTTGGCAGTGTCTCACCAGTAAATCTGCAAGGGCACACCTGCACACAGGGAAACTGAGGCACAGAGCTGCCCCATGGCTGGCTCAGGGTGACCTCACGGGTGAGGGATGGAGGCTGGGGACAGGGAAGGTGTGGAAGCTGAGATTTGCCAGGACAGCATGGCCTCTCTGTTCCTGCACTGGAGTCCTGCCATGGGTGTGCCCAGGGCTCTGGAGCCAGCCTCCCCCTGGATCCAGTCTCAGCCCTGGTGATCCCTTCAGGAGTAATTCCACGAAATCAAATTGTTTCTCTTTCACAGCCCAAGGTGCCTCACAGTGTGGGTTTGTAGCCATTTGTGGTGTTAAAACAGACTGAATGTGTCTTAAAAGGGCCAGATTGGCTCATCTGTAGGACAGGACAAGGAGCAGTGGGATCAAAGCAAAAAAAAAAGGAAATTTAAGTTTGATACTGGGACAGAATTTTTCCCTGTGAGGGTGGGCAGGCCCTGGCACAGGGTGCCCAGAGCAGCTGTAGCTGCCCCTGGATCCCTGCAAGTGTCCAAGACCAGGCTGGATGGGGCTTGGAGCAACTTGGAATAGTGGAAGGTGTCCCTGCCCATGGCAGGAGGGGGAATGGGATGAGCTTTGAGGTCCCTTCCCGCCCAAACCATCCTGGGATTCTGTGGCTCCCCATGACTGCAGGAAGCAGACACCAAACCAGGTGGGGAAGTACCCATCCACCTGGATGGAACCCAGCAAGGCTCTGCCACCTCCGTGGCCATGGCTCAGCTGTGGTATCAGGAATCCAGGAGGATCTATTCTGCCAGGCAGGTGGGACACAGCCAGCCTCTGTTCCCTCATCCCGGGGCAGCATAGAGGGTCATGAAGGCCCCATTGAGCAGAAAGGGAGGAGCACCCACAGCCATGGCCACCCAGGCACGGTGGGACAGACAGCAGGTCCCTCACTGGGGCTGAGAGGTGCTCCTGTGTTCAGGGCACAGACCTGTGGCTGAGCTGCAGGGCCCCAGAGCTGCATTGGCACACCCAGACTGCCACACTCCCGAGAGGTGGTGTCCCCTTTCCCGAGTGACCGGGCTGTGTCCTAGGGCACCGGGCTGCTGCAGGGGACAGTGATGCCCCTCTGGGCTGGGTGTCCAAGGGCCCTGTGCAGCTGCTGGCAGAGGCGAGGGACACACCCCAGGAAGGAGGCTCTGACAAAGCAAAAGCTGCTGACTCAGCTGTGCCGGCCCCTGCCAGCCCAGCCTGGCCCTGCGGGCTGGGTGTTGGGGTGAGTCAGGCCCAGCTCACCACGGTCTGTGCTGACTCAGGGCATGCAGGAGCCCTTTGATGGGGTCCTGGGTCTGGAGAGGTGGGAATGTGACTCCATCCTGGGGAGGTGCCGTTATCACCTGGCTGTTACTGAGACGGTCCCACCTCTGGTCTCAGCTGTGCTCCACATCAGCCAGAACAGGTGGTGGAGCAGGAATAAGTGACTCAGAGGGGCTGCAGAGGGGCTCAGACCCTGCTCTGGGGTCTGGGCTGGGGTGCAGAGGGGCTCAGACACTGCTCTGGGGTCTGGGCTGGGGTGCAGAGGGGCTCAGACCCTGCTCTGGGGTCTGGGCTGGGCTGCACAGGGGCTCAGATGCTCCTCTTGGCATGGAGCCTTTTCCAGTGAGTGGCTCTGGGATCTGGGCTGGTCTCTGTGTCATTGCCCAGCCCTTGGCACAGGCATGTGGCCTCTCATTGATGTGTGCCATGTGGCCACCAACAGCCAAACCACCCTCAGCACCTCTTACACTCCCAGGTCAATCACAGCAGGGATTTTTAGTCCATTTGTGGTGTTAGAATAAGCATAAATGTATCTTAAAAGGACCAGACCGGCTCTGTTGACCAGGAAGGGGATTTTGGCCATGAGCATGGGTGGGAGACAGCTGGGACAAAGCCCACCAACCTCCACTTCCAAAGTCAGATCTGGAGGGACTCCTGTGAGGCCAGACCAAATGAAATCTCTCTGGGTCACCTCGAAGCAGCTTGTACCAAACACAAGGGACTGTTGGTCCTGGGGATCTGCTCTGTGGGGACCTGTCTGGGTGGCCTGGGACATGCAGGTCCGTGGGTCTCCAAGGCAGAACAGGCAGGGCTGGACAGAGGATCAGGGCTGGGGACAATGGAGCTCCTGCATCCAAACGACTGTGCTTGAAATCAGCCTGACAGTGGGGAATGGCTCATCCAAGGGGTCACAGAGGTGCATTGGCAGGTCTGTGTCCTGGGGTGGAAGCAGGGGGGAGAGAAAGGTCGTGGCAACACAAAGAAGGATGGGAAACAATAAAAATGTGTAGGAGGCTCCACAGTGAAAGAACCTGGGAGATGAGTTTCATTGTGACACACACCAGAGTCATTTCAGACTGGAGAGGAACTGACGGGCTGGAAGAAAACCTCTGTCTGGAAGGACAGGGAAAAGCCCTGAAGGAACTTGTCCACAGGGGTGTGAGGGAAGCCCAGACACAGCTCTGGGGGTCGTGGTCTCTGCAGACAGCAGGACATGGAGCTTGGAGGGGACTACAGGAGTGAGAGACTCCTGGGAGGGATAGGGACAGCTCAAGAGGCTCATCCCCTTAGGGACAACTGCACTGTCTCAGCCTGGGGAAATGACAGCCAGCACAGCTGGAGCAGCACTGGATTATCCTGGAGACAAATGAATGACTTTCCACAGTGATCCTGCCAAAGCAGCAGGGATGGCCACAGAAGCTGAGAGCCAGCAGAGCCCAGCACTGGGGCTGCCAGTGGGGTGGGAGGAGCATCCCAAGGAGGTCCTGTTGGGACACATCTCACTCAAGGTGACCTGAACTTTCAAGGCCATGGAACGGGAAAGGTGCTGTCCCAGAGGCTGCCTGGGCTCCTGGCAGGGAGCTCCTGCTCTGTCAGTGCAGCTGCCCAGCTGCCAAGCCAGCTCTTGTGCAGTGGCAAGAAAGAACAATTGATGCTCTCAGGCAGCCACAAAAAGCCCCCAGAGCCCACGGGGTGTCTTGCAGAATAACAATGAGCACCCTGGCCACCCCCACGGCACCTCTGGCCCTGCAGAGACACCGTTCCCAAGGGTGGCTGGACGGGCAGGGCAGGGGGAAGGGGAGACCTCACTGGTGCTGCCAGCAGTGAGAGAGGATGAAATAACCCTGGAAGGCTGAGATGGTCCCTCTTACAGAGCACTGTGGGCTGAGGGCTGGTGGGCAAAGGGGGCAAATAGGGGAGGATGGGCCATGTTTGGTGATGTAGGAAAGAGCAGAGCAGGATCAGCCACTGGAAAGATTTGGGGCATCTGGGTTTACCCTTCTCTGCACTGTGGGACCCAACACCTCTCCCTTGCACCCTCGCCCTCCCTCTCACTGCATTTCCCATTGTTCCCCCAACCCTTCCTCACCTGGGCTTTGCCCTCTGGCACTGAGCAGGCAACCATGACCAGCTGCTGTCACAGTCTTGGGTGGTTTGGTTGGATTTTTACCAAAGTCTCTGATCACAAAAAGGAGCTGGAGGAGGACAAGGGATTTTTCCCCAGCCTTGTTCCTGCGTGTCCCTTGGCAGCCTCCCTCTGTGCTGTCCCTGGCACCAGCCATGCCCAGCAGGACTGTGGGGATGCAGAGGTGACATCCCCCTGTCCCACCTCCTGCCTGGGGTGACAATATCACCTCTCCATCATTCCTCTAAGGAAGGCCAGGGCACAGAAAGCCAGGACATTGCTGCCATGGCTGTTTATCCACGTTCTCCAGGCCATTTCTCTCCCTGCAACCAGAGACGGGGATGATTTTTTTTTTTTTTGCCTCCTTCACACAAGGGAAGTGCCAGCTCCCAGCACCAGAGATGTTTTCTCATTCAGCTTGGTCCATCTTGGCAGATCACAGCTCCCCTCTGCGACTCAGTCTCCCCATCTGTTCACACAGGGAGTGATGCTCTCTCTGTGACAACACGAGGGGCTGATGCTGAGAAATGCTGTCTCAGACACCACCAGAATTAGCACAGCCTATGGATTAAATTATTCCTTTCTTTTCTGCTCTGGTAACAGCACTCAGTGGCTTTACCCACGGAATACACAAATGAAACACTCATTTCTCTTGGTGTGAAGGCTTCATTCTCCACTAAATGGTTCCAGTTGGGAACCAGAGCAGCTGGAGCTGCCCCTGGATCCCTGCAAGTGTCCAAGGCCAGGCTGGATGGGGCTTGGAGCAACTTGGAATAGTGGAAGGTGTCCCTGCCCATGGCAGGAGGGGGAATGGGATGAGCTTTGAGGTCCCTTCCCACCCAAACCATCTGGGATTCTGTGGCTCCCCATGAACTCCTCCTGCAGGAAGCAGACACCAAACCAGGTGGGGAAGTACCCATCCACCTGGATGGAACCCAGCAAGGCTCTGCCACCTCCATGGCCATGGCTCAGCTGTGGTATCATGAACCCAGGAGGATCTACTTGGAAGGAGCTGGCAAAGCCTGAGCAGAGCCAGCGAAGCCCTGCATGGGTGCAGCTCAGATGGGTCTGTTTTCAGGGAGCTCGTTCCCCACGTTCAGCACTGCTGGGACACAGGTCCCTTATGTGCCCAGGGAGCTTTGTTTGCTCCAAGGGAGCTCAAAGTGGTCCAATAGCAGAAGACCTGGAATGCCAGAATCCAGGAGATGCTGCAGTCAAAGTTTGTTGGGTTGAGGATGGAGCAGTCAATGAGGCCCCTTTTCTCCAGGGGGTCATGGAATCCTAGAATGGTTTGGGTTGGAAGGGACCTTAAAGATCATCTCATTCCACCCCATGTGACCCACATATGACTGAGGGGGTCTTGTGGGGATCCCCCACATTCCAGCCCTGCTCCCCACCCACAGGCAGCCCTGGCTGTGCCGAGGCTCAGGGGGAGGGAAATGCATTTCATAGAATCCCCAAATCCCGGATGGTTTGGGTGGGAAGGGACCTCAAAGCTCATCCTGTTCCACCCCCTGCCATGGGCAGGGACACCTTCCACTGTCCCAGGGTGCTCCAAGCCCCGTCCCTGTGCAGGGACACTGCCAGGCATGGGGCAGCCACAGCTTCTCTGGGCACCCTGTGCCAGGGCCTCCCCACCCTCACAGGGAACAATTCCTTCCCAATATCCCGTCCAGCCCTACCCCCTGGCAGTGGGAAGCCATTCCCCCTTGTCCTGTCCCTCCATCCCTTGTCCCCAGTCCCTCTCCAGCTCTCCTGGAGCCCCTTTAGGCACTGGAAGAGGCTCTGAGCTCTCCTTGGAGCCTCCTCTTCTCCAGGTGAGCACCCCCAGCTCTCCCAGCCTGGCTCCAGAGCAGAGGGGCTCCTGCCCTCAGAGCAGCTCCATGACCTCCATCCTGCCTGCTCTCTGTGTCCCTCATCTCCATGGCCTGAGCCAGCTAAGCTGCCTGGGCAGCCTGAGGCAGTGTCTGCTCACTGTTCCTTGCCTGGAGGTAAGACCAGAGTAGTTAGGAACGTGCACAGGCTGTGATTTAGGCCCAGCTGAGGCATTTCATTGCAATTCCTGGTCTTGAGTCTCCACCATCCTGATGGAAATTCTGAGCTGCTTCCTCCCAGGGAACAAGGCCCCTCAGTGTTCTTCCAAGGGAATAAATAATCTTTTAATCTAAATAAGAAAACAGAGTGCAAATAAACTTCAGGTTTGCTTTGCATTTGCACTTTTTATTTGTTTTCCTGGTGACAGACTCTCAGAGGTGAGGGAACATTTAATTGTGGTGTTAACTGGAGCCTTCACTTTCAATTTGGCATTTCATTTGACTGACTGAGATATGGATTCACAGTTCAGACTCATCCCAAGATAAACAACTCAATGGCTTTACACACATGTCCTCTGATTGTTACTTCTTCCATCTTTATGGTGCATGGAGAGGGGATGTACACAGGTTTTACTCAAGCTTTCGAGTTGTGTTTGGGCAGGAATTGGAAGCCAGCTGCAGCCCAAATTGTTACCTCCAAAATTAGTTTCACCAGTTGAAACTACACATAGCCAACTCATTAACAAAAAACTTAAATGAATCCAGCTGCTTTTGCATTTGAAATTGATCTTTTAATCAGGGCAAATACCCGTTGGACAGAAGGTGCTGGACTGGTTGTTTTGGGTTACTGTGTCCTCTGAGGTTTAGAAACAGTAGATCTCATCAGCACTTCTAATTCTCCTCTCTGCACTGGGTGGAGAAAACAACCTCCCTCGCTTTGGGAACCTCCAGCCAATTTTTCAGTCTTGAATGTCCTAATCTCTGAACTGGGTTAAGTACAAGAAGGGAAATGTTCCCTTTGCAGTGACAAATTGTGCTGTGAGGATCCTGATCTAATAACAAGTTGTAGCCTAAGAAACTGAGGAGTTTGGTTGTTGACTGCAAAATCAGGAGTCAGGTTAGCAAGAGAAGTGTAAAACCCAAGAAATTAAAAGGCAGCCAATACCAATCTCTTGTTCCAGCTGTAATTTAGGATATCTTTTTTTTCTGATGAGTCCTTCTGCATTGGAGAGATAAAGACCCACCTTAGCCCTGCTCCCAGGCTTGGCTAGTGCCTCTTAATGGAGATTCTATCTCCAGTTTCCTGCCTCCCATTTATCTGGGGAGCAGATCTTGATGTCCTGTTGAATGCAGATATAACAACAACAGCAGCTCTCAAGACCCCCCTCATTTCCCTTCTCCTTGGGGTCTCTTGTTCTGCTCCTACCTCTTTAATGGCTCTTGATGCTTTCCAGGCTCCCCTGGCCTGAGGTGTCCCCTGGAGACCCAGCTGGCCTTGGCTGTGGCAGTGTGGTGCTGACTGGCAGGGAAGGGTGGTGGCACCGGGCGCTTCCTCCGCCCGCACCTCCCTCCCAGCGCTGCCGCTTTCCCTCCGCAGCTCAGCGTTCTGTGGGACGGGCTCTGAGCCGCAGAGGCTCGGGGAGCCCGGTCACACCAGGTCTGTCCGTCCCATTTCCATTTCTCAGAGCCACATTTGTCACATTTGGCATTTTAAGTGGCTTTTAGAGCTTGCTTTCTTCGTCCTCCCCTCCTCCCCCTCCCTTCTAAATTTTGACGGCTG
Source organism: Lanius collurio (assembly GCA_020086605.1). Taxonomy (NCBI): domain Eukaryota; kingdom Metazoa; phylum Chordata; class Aves; order Passeriformes; family Laniidae; genus Lanius; species Lanius collurio. Next base: position 1,306,257 of record JACBWW010000084.1, read on the forward strand.
ATTGTCAGAGTCCTCATTTCAAAGAGGTTCTTTTGCATAAAGAACCAAAATATGCAACACTTAGAAAAATCAAGTGCGATAGGAGCAATAATTGAAAAACCACTGCTTTTATCCAGCCAAGCCCTGGATTTGTGCTGAAGATTGGCAAAAGCTGCCTTTGATCCCTTCTCCTTTGTACTCAGGGAATACCTCGCCCTCACTTATCCAGTCACAAATATGTGCTTCTGAACTGGGTCTAGACAATCACCTCCTGGCTAATTGCTGTGGCAGGGAAGGGCTGGTGTGTGACACCCCTGGAAGTGGCCAAATCCACAGGATGATGGCCCAGCACGTCCAGGGAAGATGACCTGGCCAAGCAGGTTGAGATCCCACCATGGCAGTGTGTGAGAAACACGTCCAGCACTGCCATAGAATCATGGAATGGTTTGGGTGGGAAGGGGCCCAAAAGCTCACCCCGTTCCATCCCCTGCCATGGGAAGGCACACCTTCCACTGTCCCAGGCTGCTCCAAGCCCTGTCTGTCCTGGCCAGAGAGAGATGCTTGTGGGGTTTGAGTGGCTCCTGAAATTGTCTTCTGCTGGAGGTGGGGTTGCTCCCACAGCGTGGTGGGCTCATCCCTGGGATGCCGTTGTGTGGGAGCCACCCTCAGACTCAGACCCCTCTCCACAGAGATGCTCACACAGCAAATTCCTATTTTTGACAACAAAACTGTTTAGACACTAAAAATGTCCAGGAAATACATTGTACAGGGGCAGCACTGGAGACAATCCCATGGTGCTCATCGTGCTGTCCTGCAGCTTTCACAACCTCACCCCCATCTCTTGGGGACCAAGCTGTCCTTCTCTGTGTGTCCTAATTCCCAAAGTCCTGGGGCTATAAAAGAATCTCAGCTTCTGCTTCTTTTCTCTTTTAAAGCAGCATTTGTCATACTTTGCTTTGCCCAAAATGTTGTTGCCTGAAAGCAGCAGCCAAAAGACGAGAGCATCACATTTTTTCAGAGAACATCACTGGTTTTGAGTTTCTGCAGCTCGTTTCATGATTTAGCAGCCGTTGCCAATAGTGTTAAATCACTTCTCTCCTACCTACCTCGCAGTCCTGGAGGAAGAAGCCAAAGCTCCAGGAAAATCCAGGGGTCCTGGAGGGCCCTGAGCACACATGGTGGGGTGAGAGTGAGCCCTGGAGCTGCCTGGGTGCCAAATTATGGCTCAGTGGGACTTGTGCCCCATTGACCAGGGACATTGGGTGCTCCCTCACACTGTCCCATGGCAGCAAGAGGGTGATACATTCAGAGCAGGGTCACTCACTCAGCACCCTTGGTTGGACTCCGTGGCATCAGGGGTCTCACAGCTCCCTTTGGGGCATGAAGGGTCTGTCTGGGGTTGGAGGGCAGTGCTCACTGATAGATACAAACTGAATTGTCATTTCCCTCAGGCTTGGGATGGCCTGGGCATCCCCAGCTCCCTGCTAAACCTTCGCACACACACTTGGGATGAGCAGGGGGTGAACGGTCCTTGCTGAGAATCTGCTTGTGCAGTGACAGAGTCCACATCAGGGCGCAGCAGCTTGCAAACAAGTTTGGTTTTCTGAGCAGAAAGGATTGACACTGGCTGTTGGGGTGAAGGATGCTGCTGGAGGGTGTGAGGAAAATCCTCTCTGAGCAGAGTGGGTGACTTGCACTCCGGTCCTTTGGACAGCAGCCACATCTCCTGCGTGCCAGGGCAGATCCTGAAGGAAGGATCCTTCAGTGGGAGGTCTCTGTGCTTTCCATCCTCCCTTCCTGAAATTTCCAGCCCTCCCGTGCTCCTCCTTCCCCCTCAGCTCCTGGTCACTGTGGGAGCCCCGGGATACCCCAGGGGAGCTGTTGGTACTGGAGATGGAGCTGCTGTGGCTGTTCAGCCCCCACCTCAGAGCTGAGGACAGCTGGGCAAGTGATCTGAAAGAATCTCTGCAGTTACTGGAAGCTGTGGTTTGCTCCCAAAGGCTGTGATTCACTGCCAGAGCCGGGGCAGTCCAGCAGCAGAGACACCTGGAGCGAGGCAGGGATCCAGCTCTGGCAGGGCTGGGAGCAGCCCCAGAAGGGGCATGGGGAGCTCAGCCCCAGACTGGTGGGATGTTGTGGCTGCTCCCAGGGCCAGAGGTGTGGCAGGGCTCCCTGGCTCTGCAGGGAAAGACTTAATCCTGGCACGGGAACCTGAAATAGGGCAGGTGGAGCTCAGAGCCAGGTGAGTCTGTGGGGGTCTGGGGGAGCCTCCTGAGATTCTGGGTGATGCCCACACGGGAGGTGACAAGCTCAGAGTGGGCTGATCTCTGGGGTGTGCTGTGCTTTGAGGTTTGGTCCCACTGGGACTGGTGGCATCAGGAGAGTGGGCAGAGTTGGGGGGATGTGGCTGGGCTCTGCGTTGGTCCAGGCACTGCTGGGGCTGGGGGGTCACCTTTTCCCACACCTGTAACAACCATCTGGATGGACATCCCGGATGAATCCTCATTTTGGTACTGCCAGTCTGGGCTGAAGGTAACCTGGCATGGCCAGGCTGGCCCATGGAAGCATCATCCCCTCTTCCAGCCATTTTAGCACATAAAGTTCTTTTCTATCTTATTTCCTCAACTTCTTGTGGGGATGTTTGTGTGCCTGGGGCTGCTTTTGGATGTCCCCACATCCCTCTGCAGTCCTCAGGAATTTCAGGATGCCTCCGAGGTCCTGAGAGCTGTGTCAGGGCAGGCTGAACCCACACCAAGGCTGAACCCACACCCAGGCAGCAGCATTTCCCCAGACCCTGTTTGGAGCCCAGGACATCTGCAAATGCATCAGCTCCCTCCACAACCTTCTCTGACAAAGCCCAAAGCACAAAACCTCTTTTTTTGTGTTATTGCCTTGTCATTTACTGAAGCTGTGACCAGGTCCATCTTTTCCCACCACAGAATGAAGACCTCACCAAAGCCCTGGGGAGGCCGTGTTTCAGTGTGTGGGGACCAGCCAATTTTGGCAGCATGATTTTGTTCTCCTCAGCCTCATAATCATCCTCGCCCACATCCATTAGAGAATTACTGGCTATTAGAGGAGATTGCAAACATCCAGAGGCCTTGCCAGACGCTTTGCCCGGCCGGAGTTGTTTGTGCTTTGCAGACACTCGTTGCAGAATGATTCCTACACAGAGTCACCATTTCAGGATGGTAAAGCCAAACCCAGGACACAGATGGACCAGGGTGGATGGCAGTGGGATGCACATCCACCCTCCCCCATGCTTTTGGGGGCTCTGGTGGTGGCTTTGGGGGACGTTTGCATCAAGAAGCCTCCTGGTGTGGAACCACCTCCTCGTGCTGCAGTGGAGGGGACACAAAGTGTTTTGGGAGCAGAGATCCTGAAAGATGAGGTTGGTCACGTCCAGGTCCTCTCTGGGGAGCTGGAGTGGCTGTAGCTCCACGTCACCCTGTGTGGGCAGTGCTGCCAGGCTAGAAAGGTGCCAGCTGCACTCAGAGCTGGGCCAAGCAGGAAAGACACCATATGGTGAGAAAATCCTTCCCTGTCTCTCAGTGGGGTGGTCCCAGCCCTGCTTGGATGCTCTACAGGGCAGAGTGACAGCCAGCAATGTTCCAGTGACAGCCGTGACCCTCGGAACCACAGCTCAGAATGCACAGGGACACTCACAGTTGTGGGTAGGAGGACCCAGCAGCCATGGGGAACATCCCTCCCTGCACCTCTTCTCAGCTTTGGAACAGCTGTGCCCTCCACTCCTGGCAGCACTTGGCCCAGGGAGCACCAGGCACTCAGGACCCCCTGGGCTGACCCAGTGCCAGCTCCGGACTGGAGCAGCTCTTGGTGATGGGAGCAGCCCTGACTTGGGCTCAGTGGTTGCCAGAGAGGTTCCAGGTGGAGATTTGGGATGCAGCCCCACCCATGTGAGTAGGGGGTGAAAGGTGCCTGTTCCCATTGGCTCCTTTCCTGCTCTGGGAACCCTCCAAAAGTGGGACCTGTAGAAAAGCCACCATTGTCCTCCCCCAACTGTCCCTCACCCCGAACAGGCAGACAAGGGGGACGTGCCAGGAAGAGACTTTCCTCCTCAGCTCCTTTTAAATCAGGTCCTCAAGGCAGAGCCTGAGGCCAGGATTCTGTGTCATGACCATCCAGCCTGTCCTCACTCCCTCTTGTCCCAGAGATCTGCTGGAACTTCTTAGGTTTCTCTGACAGCTCAAATCTCTTGCAGAGCAATCAGCCAGAGGTGCTGGGAAGGGACACACAGAGTGTCCTCCAGGTCCCTTTGGAGCACTGGGAAGTGGCTCTGTGGTGGGATGCAGGTGTCAGGCTGGAAATGCTGTGCTGATGGAGACTGCTGGGCAGGAAAGGGGCTCCAGCACCAACACAAATGTCCTTGCTGGATGTGGCTCTTCTGGCTGGCCTGAAAGACCAGACCAGATTTTATGCCTTTACTTGCCAGCTGGCTTTTGACAAGCAGCCAGTCTGGGGTTTGGGGATTAGGAAAATCCCCCAGGTATCCCCAGGGCGTGCTGAGAGGACCAGTCCCTCCATTCTAAGCATTTGTAGGAACAAGCTGTCGTGTCCATCCAAATACCAGCTTTGACTGATGCTGGTTGACCTCTGTCCCTCCCAAGGCCACCACTCACATGGTGACACACCTACCAGTGGCCACAAACCCACATTTGCTACCATTCTGTGATTCTGTGAAGAAGGAACCAACATTTCACTTCCAGGATCAGAGGTGACAAGGGCTCCATGATCAGGGTTCCTTCTGTAGCACTTCTCACCTTTTCTGAGTGCCCAGGGACCTCGTTGTCCCAGCCCTGAGCCACAGCCAACCTCACCCTCACAGAACCCAGACACCACTTTGCATTTCTCAGGTTCTCACTTCTGAGCAGCTTTGAACAATCTGTATTTTCCCACCCAGCAGCCTCCAGGACACTGAAAGATCTGAAGGGAAGATACAGCCAGGGGAAAGGAGCAGGAATCCAAATCCTCTGCGATCAAAGCACTTTTGTCTAGAGACTTTCAATTAGATCAGGACATGGTCTGGCTGCTTTTTCTTGCTGTGTTCATCGAGCAGATGAGCTTCATGTCAGCTTGGCCTTCTTTCCTTCTGCCACGTTGGCTCCAGCTTCTTTTCATTAGTAATGGTCTGTCTTCATTAGTGAATTAATTCCCCAGGAATTGCACTGCAATAAACTCTCCAGAGCAAAGACCAGCAAAGCCACATCTTGGCACTGGCAGGACAACAGCAAGTGTTTTGTGGACATAAAAACTAATCACAGAACTGCTAAAAACCTCCACATTTTATTCAAATCAAGCCTAGAGCCTTTGAAGCTTTTTCAGACAAAACAAGAGATGTTCAATGAGTGTTGGGTTTGGATTGACCTCTGGGTTGGGATCTTGGAAATGAGCCCTCATCTCTCTCGGGGAACAGACCCCAAGGCAAAGGTGAAATCCATGGAAGCAATGAATGCTCCGTTCTCCAGGTGCTTTCAGGTATCTGAAATGGTCACAGGGGCTTTGCCCACCCAGGGCCAGACACCTTCAGAGCAGGGCCTGGGCTGAGCTGGGCTCCCTGGGCTGCAGCAGAGAGGGTTGGGGAGGTCTGGACACATCAAGGTGTGGCAGAAGAAGTAGAATTTAGTCTGGGAATGAGGACCAAAGGGAAAGGAGGGTGGGTAGTGTCTTCAGAATGATGGCCAGGGGGCCATTACAAAGGTCTGGAGTGACAGGACAGGGGGGAATGGCTTCCCACTGCCAGAGGGCAGAGATAGAAGGGATTTGGGGAAAGATTTCTTCCCTGTGAGGGTGGGCAGGCCCTGGCACAGGGTGCCCAGAGCAGCTGTGTCTGCCCCATGCCTGGCAGTGTCCAAGGACAGGTTGGATGGACTTGGAGCAACCTGGGACAGTGGAAGGTGTCCCTGCCCACAGCAGGGGTGGAAGGAGATGGGATTTAAGTCCCTTCCCACCCAAACCATCTAGGATCCTACTTGAGAAAAAGGGGCCTCAGTGTCTGCTCCATCTTTAGCCTCTCCTGGAGACAGCATCTTTCCCTGGAGAGCTGCTCCCTGTCAGCTCTGGGCAACCCCCAGGGACAATTTGTCGGTCTCTGCCTCCACCCATCCCCTCTTCCCTTCCCCTGGGGAGAATACAGCTCTATCAATAATTGCCATTTTGCCTCTTGGCATTATCTTCCAAACCCTCAAAGGCAATTTTGTTCCACACCACAGTTCCTGCCCATCCCATCTCATGATGAGGCTGGCTGGATGGTTGTTGGTCCTTTCTCCTAGACTTGGCACCCAGAAGGACTTGGGTCAATGCCCATCTCCTTGGGGAAGGGATGGTGCAAAACCCACCACTCAGGGAGGGCAGGGGAGACATCCACCAATTATGGTCAGGCTCAAACCCCCACAGGCAGAGGAAACAAACCTCTGCGGATGTTTGTGGGGTGGATGAGGATGGGGGTGAAAATTACCACAGATGTTTTAGTCACAGCTGTTAATAAAAATAATAGCAGTAATAAAATTGCAATGATGCTGGTAATTGCTCTGGTTCTGATGAGAATAGTAAGATTATTTATTAACTGTGAGCCATTATCAACATTTTCTAGTGCTTCTGCCTCCCAGGCCATCCCAAACTCCAGCCCTATCATATTAATGCAAAATGAGACAAATGAGAAAACATTTTCTTTTATGGCATAACCAGGGATAACATTTGGAACAGCAAAGTCTGTCCCTCTGCTAGCTGTCCTCCCACCGTGTGGCAAGGGGTGAGAATTAGGTGGCATCTTGTGTTTCCACCCTTAACAGAATCACAGAATCAATTAGGTTGGAAAAGCCCTCTGAGACCATCAATTCCAACCTGTACCCACCTTGCCACCCAGCCCAGAGCACTGAGTGCCATGTCCAGGTATTCCTTGGACACCTCCAAGGAAAATAAAGTGTAAAAGGAATTGGACTTCAGAGCAACTGAGTCCCCATGAGAGCTCCGTGGCCAGACCCAGTGGATGGATGGACCTGGAGGGAGGAACTTGGAGCAATTTTCTACCTTTTGCCATTCTCTGTGGGGGCTGATGGGGACAATGCACACAGGCCCCCAGGAGCACATTTCCTGCAGCTGCCTCTGCCCTTGGCTTGTTGCTTGAAGGAGCAATGAACTGCAAATGTTGCTGTTTTCTGTGGCTCTTTTGGTTAAGCCATTTTCCTGTGACCGTGTCACACACAGGCTGGAGGGTGATGTCCAGCTTTGCCTGGCTGCTTCTGCAGGTCCACTCTCAAACCTTGTGGGGAAAGGTGAAGGCAGGTGCAGGGAGATCCAGGTCCTGCTCCCAGACAGTGTCAGGCCAGGCACTGCAGCAAGAGGTAAAGATGGATATGGACCATGGAGAGGGATGGGTGTGCAGTGAGGAGGGATGGACCCTGAGGGATGGACCAGGGTGGTGCCTGCAAGGCCCTGTGTTTGGGGACTGCGGTGACACCGGTGCTGCTCAGCATCTTTGTCTGTTGGGCAATGGCTCCCACACAACTCTGCAGGTCAAGGAGCACTCGGGATGGGAGCATGTCCAGCAAAATCAGTAGAAAACCCTGGAAATCCCCAGGAGTAGAGACATGGGACATGGCTTGCAGGGGCTGCGAAGAGGGAAGGAGCTGGGGCAGGGGGATGGTGCTGTTATTTCTGGTGTCACCCCCCAAGCTGCTAGAGCCTGGGGAGGTGGCAGTGGGGGTGCCACAGCTGGAGGGCACATCAGCCCTGATATCAGACATGGGGTGCAGGGGTCAGCACGTGGCCCCACGGGAGCCTCTGGCATCCCTCTGCTGCCCTCTGCTCCCATGGACCCTCCTTGCCATTCCCTTCACTTGACCCCCAGTGCTGGTTCTCTCCCACCACCCCTTGCACTCCCCATGCTCCAGTTCTCCCTGCCCTGAGCCTTTCTCAGGGTCTCCTGCCCTCTCTCCTCCCCATGAAGAATAAATCACTCTCCAAATCCAGCTCTCAGCGGAAACAGCTGCCCACATTGGCACCTCCTTCCCACGGGACCTGGCCACCACCAGGATGTTGTGAAGCTTTTCCCAGAGCACAGGAGGATTGTTCAGGAAAGCAGTCAGGGACAAGTGGCTCTGGACCCCCTGGACTCAGACTGATGTCCCCTCCTCCAGCTTGTACCCGTCCAAGCTCCGACCTTGATGCTTTGCACATGAGAGGGGTCTTGAGAAGGGAGAATGGGTTTGGATGTATTAAAAAGGCCCAAAATATTCAATTTTCATCACAGGTAAAGGCTGCAGACTTGAAGCAGGGAGCTCTGAGCAACAAGATTGAGAATCCAGGTTTGTCAGCCATGTCCACAGGGTCCCTATGGCTGGGTTAACACCAGCAGCAGTGAGAGACCCAGCAAACAGACAGGAAAATGTTCTTTGTTGAATTGCCTTCAGTGGAAAGCAATAACTCTTGGGCTGAGAATCATCTCGGCCTCCAAGGAAAAGCTTTCTGAAGGGCCAGGGGGAAAAATCAATCCCACAGACTGCACTTCCCGCTTGGAGAGCTCTGGAGAGATGAACCCAGCCCCAGTGGCTCCCCGGGGGCATCAGGGAGGGAGCAGAGCCTAGCCAGAACACAACTCTCCTCCTCCCCCCACCCCTGGCACCAGCCCATCAAGAAAGAGGGTTTTGTCTGTCCAAGCACATTAGGAGATGAAACAGGCTGTGCCCAGGAGCTTCCCCAGGGCTCCATTAGAACCCGCAGATCTTTTCACCATCCCAGCACAGCCCAGGGAATGTTTTCACTGGCCATTTCCTCCCCAGACACAAGGAAATTGTCTGGGACAGAGGGCTGGCAGGGTTGGTGCATGGCAGGAGGAGAGGGTGACCTGCTGCTCTGGGAGCAGGTGCTTGGGTGGGAGCTGGGCTCCAGAGCACATGAACCCCCTCCAAGACATGGGGGTTGGGCAATCAAGCACATTCCAGGTGCTAATGCATTCCCTGGCTTGGTATCATCCCCCAGAGCTCACAGATCATGTCTGGAGTCTCTGCCATCCCAGGACACAGACAGGGAAACCAGACTGTTAACACAATTATCAGAGCAGGCTGTTACCCATGTCCAGGGGAGGGAGGGAGGAGCATCCTCTTAGCACAGGCACTGCCACCCCCCACCACTGCCACTCCACCTTGGTGGGCTACACAACCCCCAAACAGAGCATCCCACCAGTGTCTGACTCCTTCCTGTGGCTGTTGTCTCTCCCACAGGTATAAGAGTGTGGTGACACCACGGCGGGCAGCCGTGGCCATTGCCTGCTGTTGGATAGTCTCTTTTCTGGTGGGACTCACCCCCATGTTTGGCTGGAACAACCTCAACAAGATGCAGAGGACTCAGGAGCTGAACGGCAGCCACACGGAGTTTGTCATCACGTGCCAGTTTGAGACAGTCATCAGCATGGAGTACATGGTCTACTTCAACTTCTTTGTCTGGGTCCTGCCTCCCCTGCTGCTGATGCTGCTCATCTACCTGGAGGTCTTCAACCTCATCCGCAAGCAGCTCAACAAGAAGGTGTCCTCCAGCTCCAACGACCCCCAGAAGTACTACGGGAAGGAGCTGAAGATCGCCAAGTCCTTGGCGCTGGTCCTCTTCCTGTTCGCGCTCAGCTGGCTGCCTCTGCACGTCCTCAACTGCATCACCCTGTTCTGCCCATCCTGCCAGACCCCACACATCCTCACCTACATTGCCATCTTCCTCACCCACGGCAATTCAGCCATGAACCCCATCGTCTACGCCTTCCGCATCAAGAAGTTCCGGACAGCCTTCCTGCAGATCTGGAACCAGTACTTCTGCTGCAAAACCAACAAAAATGCCACCAGCACCACCACGGCTGAGACGGGGAACTAGGAGCTGTAGAGGGCAGAGAGGGGCACCTGGTCCTCAGCTGGACACCGTTCCTGCTGTCCCAGGAAGGGGTAGCTGGGACCTGAGAGGTTCTGGGTTCAGCAGCCCCTGCAGCCCCCACAGCCGCCCCAAGGGTTATTTATTCACAAGCATTGTACTGTTTGGATATTGTAGCCTGCACTGTTCCTTTCTGGTCTAGGTTTTTTCCTCCCTGTTTGTTTTTGTTTTTCATTTTTTAAGGGTTGCCAAGTATTTAAGGAGAAATTGTACAGAAAAACAAGCAGTTTATCTTCATGCAAATAAAGTCCAGTGATCCAAACCACCCAGGAGGTGCCCTGCCATTGATGGAGACCCTTGGCTCCACGGTGTTGGTGGTACTGGGGGCATCTCACACTCTGGCCCCATGTCCATGTAGCCACAGGGGTATCTGAGCACTGGGACAAAGGGGTGCACTGTGGGAGTGAAGATGCTGAGAACCAGAGGAGTCCAGGACAGCGAGATTTCTGTAGAAAATAAGTTTGAAAGCTCTTTCTTTCCCCTTTGGAACCAGGGAGAAGTGAGCTGGGCTGAGACATGGGAAGAGATAGGAAAAGGCTTCCCATGGCATTGCCAGTACCCACAGGGCAGAGGGTCAGTGCCCAGCTCTCAGCACTACCAGAGGGGTAGGCAGAGGTGGGTATTGGCAGGGAGGGTGGGTACTGATAGAGGTGGGCAGAGGCAGGCAGAGGTGGGTAGAGATGCCACCCTTAATCACAACCCCAGAGAACTCTGCAGGAACACCCTTTGCTATCCCAATGGCTCCCCATGGGTCCCTGCAGCACCCACCACCCCTGCAAGCTGCACCCAGGGAGTGTGTCTTCTCTCTCCATTTACTCTGGTTTTGAGTGCTTTTCCCTCTTTTCTCCTGGCTGTTTTCTGTGAAAAGCAGTAGCAAATCCCTCACAGGCTGTTCACCTCACACCTCCCAAGTGGCTCCTTCCCACCCTCCCTGTGCAGCCAAACTCTTTTGACCCAAATTTGTGGGTTAATGCAGCCACCTCCACAGCCCAGGGGCAGAGGGGTACCTGTGTCCCTCTGGGGGCAAGTGGGGCACAGCTCTAGGCCACTGTGTGTGTCCTGATGCTGCACTTTGCCACCCCTGAAGTTCAGCTGTGATTTGAGGAGGGGGTGGATGGAGATGGGCTGTCCCTCTGGATGCTGGAAGTGCCAGCGCCTGCTCTGCAGCAAAATCTCCTGCAGGGATGAAGTGGAGGGAAGAGTTAATCTGAGTTGATGGGGATTTTTTCTTATCAGCATCCCCTGTTCACCAGGCTCCCATTGGAAACACAGGTCCTGTGACCCTGCCCCTGCCCCAGCAGGGTCGTGCCCCTCAGAGGGGACGTCAGCAATGGGTAAAGTGACTGCAGCAAGTTCCCACAGTGACTGGGGGTGCAGGGAGGAAAAGGACCTTGGATGGGTGAGAATTATGGGAGATTTTTAGCAATGTTGGGAGTGTGCAGCACAGGCATTGGGGCAGGTGGGTGTCCCTTCTCCCACTGCTGCATCCAGCTCTCTTTAGCTCAGGCTGATGAGGAGGGCAGCAAGGAAGAGAGGAGATGAAAGGCTCAGCCTCCCACATTTTGCAGCAGCCTTGATGTATTTCCAGGCTCCTGGCTCAGACCACACTGGGAAAAATGGGAGCAGAGCAGAAAAACAATGGCAAGAAGAGGAGAAAATTCTTCCCTTAGTCCTCACCACAGTGGAGGGGTCCTGAACACCCTCCCAGCCTTCCCATGGTGGATGGGTGCTGAGCTGGTGCTGAGCCCCTGGGAACAGCAATTCCCCATGGACTTCAGCCCACACCCTGCTCCCAGGCACCACCAGGTGCCCTGGGGCCAGCACTGAACCTCTTGCACGATGGTGAGGCTTTGGCTCATCCCAGATCTGCCTGATGGCTCCGCTGCCCAGTGCAGTGACTCCCATGCCCCCCCCTTGCCATGTCCTATGCTGGCTCTGGCCAGGGCCAGCATCTCCTGGAAAGGGCAGAGGGAAGTGCCTCAGGTGTCCTAGAGCACCAGCATCAGTGGTGTCTGAGGATGCTGCAACCCCAGGTGAGTACAAAGAGGATGCCCCAGGCCAAGGCTGTGGTCCCTCAGCACAGCAGCACCTTGCCCTCAGGTTAGCACTGATCTTTGCTTGGCTCTGACTCCCACTTGCATCTTATTTCTGCTGCTTTCCTGGAACTGACACTTTGGCCTGATCCTTGCTAAGGTGCCCCTGGTGACTGGGATGCTCATAAATTAAAAGCATGGTGAATGGTTGCTCCATTTAAAATAACATTCACTGGATTTTTCCACTCTGTGCTCTCCAGACCTTTCCCGGGGAGTCCTCACTAAAAGTGGATGTTGTCACCCACCTCAGTCCCCTGTGGGGGTACAAACAGTCCCTGCAGGACTGAAACAAGGGCCTGGAAAGGGCGCAGTGTGCAGCATGACAGACTCCTGGAGATCAGCTCACAGCCTGCTTCCAGACCCTGGCCCTGAAAGAATCCCACTGGCCAAAGCCACGTGCCCGGGTGCCAGGAGCACCAAGGGAGGCAGGACACCCACAGCACTGCCCAGGGCCGGGGGTGAGCATGCCAGGGAAAACAAGCTCACCACGTGCCAGCTGGGACTCAACCTCCAGCCCGTGGCATTACCACCACTCCCAACCACTTCAAGAACCCATCCTGACCAGCAGTGGGATTAAATTAGAACGACAATGCCCTCTGATGGTGGAAACAACCCTGGTGTGGACGGTGCTGTGCCAGTGCTGAGTCCCTGGACTTCAGCTTGGGTTGAAGGTGCCTGGGGACAGATGGAGACAAAGCAGAGGGGCTGCAGGGGAGATGGTGCAGAGAGGGGTCGGCTTAATCACGGGCACTGCCCAGCTTTGCTCTCTGTGGCACCAAGGGTGGGATGGGCTCCAACCTGCAGATGCCAGGCTGGATTTGCATCTACAGTGGCAGTGCCAGGGCCATGGGCAGGATGTGGGTCTGGCCCCATGACGGAGCTGCCACGCAGCTGGGAGAGCTCCTGCCCTGATGCCCCCAGACCGAAGGGGAGCCGGTGCTGCTGGAGAGGCCGCCCTGCGCCGCCGACCCCGGGTAACCATGAGCTCCATGGGTCCCTCTGAGCTCTGGTGACACCCAGTGTCTGCTCAAGTGATGACTCATCCCGCTGTGCCACCAGCTCACAGGGACAAATCCCCTCCTGCAGATAACGCATCAACACGTCCTGCACCCACCGTGGGGAGGTGACAGCTCCTGGCTGGATCACTGCCTCACCGCTGTGGACAAAAATCTGTGCTTCAATGAAGAAGCATTAAGATACCATAGCATTGATGTGGCATTTCTTTTTCCCCAGCCAGAATCAGTCCCTGCTCCAGAAGGAAATCTTTCTGTGTTCTCCTTCTCCTTGTGGGGCTCCTTCTGGTTCAGTAATCTCTCTGTGTGTTCATAAAGCCAGTCCTTCCTTTCCAAGCACAAGACCCATCTCCACCCTCTGTTCAGCGGGATCCTACATGACCCCACAGCAGGCCTGGCAGCTCTCCACCTCCCCTCACCCAAGCCAACCACACAATGAGCAGGACAGAGGGGTTTGGTGGCTTTTATTAGGACCAAAGCCCCTCAGCTGGGTTTGTTTTATTGTCACAGCTAATGACAGGTTCAGAGAGGGCCATGCCATGGCTGAGGTGCAGCCCCCAAAGCACTGCCAGGGAGGGGCAGCCCAGCAGGCAGCAGAGACCTTGGCCAGGGGCATCAGCACCTGCCCCACCACTGCCCAACAGCTGCAGGATCCACCTGGGAAAAGGAATGAGATCTGAGTCCTGCAAGGGCACCAAGAGAGCCCTGGTCAGGGACAAGTGGGAAACTTGTCCCTGCCACAGCTCTAATGCAGGACAAACCCAGCCACATCCACAGCCCTCCCTCCACCTCTCCAAGGGACAAGTTTCCCTCAGGTTCATCATCCCACCCACCCATGCATCTCCAGCCATGGGACAAGGAAGACCCGAACCTCCAGCAGCAGGAGACAAGGGCTAATCCAGGACACTCAGCCCACTCCAGACCTGAAGTGATCCACCCTCCCTCCATCCTGGTGCCCCAACCCAGACCTACCTTGCTCTTTGTCTTGTCCTCTGATCTGTCCTCACTTGGGCACTGCAGGAGAGCACAGGAAACAAAAACCCCCTGAAATCCCCTTGTCTTACTCCCATTTTGACTCCCCAAAGTGCCTGCGTGCTCACCCCAACGTGCACTTGCACACCACTCCCTGCACACACCTGCTCCAAGCAATCCCACACACCACTGTCAGTGCACACTCCACTCCAGTCTGGGTGACCCTCAGGTGCTGTGTCCCAGCACAATGCCCAGCTCCTCCTCCTTGGCCAGCTGGGCTGAGCCCCCAGCGTGGGCAGCAGGGGAAGAGGAACCAGCACGGGAAGGACATGGAGCTGCTGGAGCGAGTCCAGAGGAGGCCACGGAGCTGCTCCGAGGGCAGGAGCCCCTCTGCTCTGGAGCCAGGCTGGGAGAGCTGGGGCTGTTCACCTGGAGGAGGCTCCAGGGAGAGCTCAGAGCCCCTTCCAGTGCCTGAAGGGGCTGCAGGAGAGCTGGAGAGGGACTGAGGACAAGGCATGGAGGGACAGGACACAGGGAATGGCTTCCCAGTGCCAGAGGGCAGGGATAAATGGGATATTGGGAAGGAATTGTTCCCTGGGAGGGTGGGCAGGCCCTGGCACAGGGTGCCCAGACCAGCTGTGACTGCCCCATGCCTGGAAGTGTCTGGGGCAGGCTGGACAGGGCTTGGAGCACCCTGGGACAGTGGAAGGTGTCCCTGGCCATTGCAGGGGGTGGGAATGGGATGAGCTTTGAGGTCCCTTCCCACCCAGACCATTCCATTGTTCTGTGACTCTACCGAGCCCCTGCACAGCTGCACTGGGGATGGGCCTGTGGGGCTGCAGGACCTGGGCTGGCTGGGTCAGCAGTCCTGGAGGGTCCAGCAGCAGCTCCAACAGAGCTGAGCACTCACCCCATGCCACATCCCCTGTGCCACACCAACAGCCCTGGAGCTTCCACAGGGACTGAGGTGTTTGGGCTGCCAGGTTGGAACCCTGTCTGCATGGGAAGTGGGGCAGTGTGTCTGAGGGCAGGAGAGTGCTCAGAAGCCATGGGAGGGGAAATAGAAGTGTTTAAGGACACCTGGCCACACAGGAACATGCCGAGGGTGTGCGGGCAGTGATCCTCCCATGGGCTGAGGAGAGGCCATGGGGAGCAACGTGAGGCAGGTCTGTGCAAGGACTGCTCCAGGTGCTCTGCTGAGGCAGGGAAATGTGAGCTGGGAAGTGCAGGCTGGATCCCAAGACATAAATCAGAGCAGCCCAGGTGCAGGGGACGAGGCTGACACCCCCCCCCCCCCACGCCTGGGACAGGAGCTGGGGCAGCCAGTGCTGGGCCAGGCCTCCAGCAGCTCCTCTGGCTCTGCCATTTCTGCTTCCCTCTCCAGTTTTTTTCCCCATGAATAAGGAAAGGTCATTTCAAGATGCTTCAAGACCATAAACCCAAGAAGCCCAAAGCTGCAGCTCCACGGGGCTGCCCAGTGTCCTCAGACTCCCTCACAACCAAGATCAACACAAAACAGGGACAAAGCAGAGCACCAGGAAAGTGAGACCAGGAAAAGGCAGGCAAGGGCTCCTGCTCCTCCTTCCCCTCAGCCAATCTCACCTTTCACATCCAGTTTGCAGTCTACTGAGGCTTCCCCCAGGGGGTTCACAGCCTTGCAGGTGTAGACACCTCCATCAAAAGGGCCAGGTTTGCGGATTTCCAGCGAGCACACACCCTGATCAATCAGTGCTATATATTTGGGGTCTTCCCGGATCTCCATCTGATTTTTCAACCAGATAATTTTGGGCTGAAAGTTTAAAGCAGGGAGAGAAATAAGAAATCTAACTAGTCCCAAAATGCAGCCACCTCTCTCTGTCTTTGCCTTGCCCTGCCTGAAGCTTGTGGCCATGGTGGGATTCACAGTCAGAAATATTTTGAAGATCCAAATCTGCCACTTGTGAGCCCTAATCACTGCTCCACCCTTCCTCCCCTAGCACAGAGGAAACAGGACATGGCTTTATTTAAGACCAGTCTCCCATCTCCATGCAGAAACACCCCAAATGTGACCCAGTTTGACTCAGAGGGCAGCTGCAGCCTCTTGACCTCACCCAACCCTAATCCAACAGCACCAACCATCTCCTGGACACCTCCAGCCACCTTGCAAAAAGCCCCACTGATGTCCCCAGGCCAGGGTGATGCTGTCCATGGAGGAGCCACTGACCTGGGGGAAGCCCCTGACGGAGCAGAAGAGGTGAGTGCTGTAGCCCCGTGTAGTCGTTCGGTCTGTCAGGGGCTGCGTGAACTTTGGAGGCTCCATCATGTCCCTCTGGGGGATCTTCTCGGGCTGGTAAGTGCTTTCTAAGGAAATAATTAATTCTAGCTGAGGCACAGCTCAGGCTCCTGGGCTGACCAACACAGAGATTTAGCACAAGGTACCCAAACCCACTTCTGTTCCCTCACATAAGAAGCCAGATGTCACCTGGCCTGACCTGAGAACCTGGCCTTTAGCTCAGACAGCCCTGTTTCCTCATCCAATCATGACATGGTAGTGCCAAGGCCCTGCAAGGAATAGGAGGGATGCCAATCCCCAAACCCACTGTGACACATCCTGTGTGCAGCAGGTCAGACTCAGGCCAGGCACGCTCTGGATCTCCCAGTCCATCCTCAAATCTCAGTGCACAGAAATAAGAGCTGCAGGGAATATCTGCAGGTGGCAGAGACCTCAGGTCACTGTGTGCTACCAGGGAAAAGGATGGAAACAGATGGAAGGAGAGCGGGGCTGGTTGGAGATTTGACCCTGAGCCAGGCCTGTTCTGACCCTTCCCAGCTCCTGCTTCCATCTCATCCCAGGGATGTTCATGCCTTGGTTCCTCCCAGGGGTCTGAGCATGGCACAAGCTTTCCCCAAAGGAGAAATGAGGTGCAGAAGGGGAGCAGGGGACCTCTGGACCTTGGGGGGTACTCAGCCTCATCCCTGCTGGTCTTGTCCTGGGGACCGGCCCAGCAGCATCAGCACAACTCCGAGGAAACCCCACTGGCCCACTGGTCAGGACCCCTCTTGGCCACCACCCTCCCCAGCCCCTCAGCCAGGGACGTGTCCCCACTTGTCTTCTCGATGTGTGCCACCCCAGAGGCGACGGCAGCGCTGTTGCTGAGCCCACAGATGTTCTGGGAGAACACTCGGAAGGAGTAGGTGTTGCCGATGATGAGGTCGGAGATGGTGCAGCTGGTGCGGGTGCAGCGCTCCAGCACCGTGAACCATTTCTGGGAGGAAAAAAGGAGGGGAAAAGAGAGCAGTGAGAAAAGACAGGCTGTGACCAGGATGAAGAAGGTGTGCAGGGAGGGAGTGCAGCTGCTCCTCTCCCATCGGGGCATCCCCAGCAGCAGGAGTGCCCAGGCTCACCCCACTCTTCTTGTCTGACTTCTGCACCCTGTAGCCCTTGATCTCAGAATTCCCATTGTCCGCAGGGGGAGTCCACTCCAGGGCCACATTAAAGCCCCACACATCCACCAGCTTCAGGTTCTGGGGGGGGCCAGGTGGCTCTGCAAACACAAACAACCTCAGGGTGACATCCCAGTTTGCTCCCCTCACATTCTGTACCTTGACCATCCCTTCACCTCACTTTTAATCTCTTCTCACCCTGGTGCAGCACACAAAGGATGAGAAGCTGTGTGGGGCAAGGGCTGGCAGAAACTCTGCATCCCCAACCAGAGGAGTTCACCTGCAGGATCCTTTTGAGGATCCCACTGGAACAGGGACTCCAGGGTCCCTTGCCTGTTGCTGTCCCACCACATCCTGCCCACAACGAGACCTACCCAACTAAGGAGGAGAAAGGAGCCCCAGACTGACCCTGCAGGGTCCCACCCTCAGCTTACCAACCACCTGGATGTCCAGGGTAGCCTTGTCCTCGGCTCCGTTGATCTGCACGGTGAGCTCGTACTTGCCCGAGTCCCCACGCTGGGCCTGGCGGATGTAGAAGATGGTGTCCCGAGCCGTGTTGCGGATGTTGATGCGGTTCGTGTCCAGGGGCTGCCCTCCCTTGGTCCAGCTCACCTTGGGCTGAGGCTTTCCCTGGAGACACAGGCAGGTCAGGAGCCACTCAGGCACACGGTCCCAGCAGGTCCTGCTGGGAAGGACGGGTGGCAGAGCCACCCTGCTCCAGGCAGCAGCAGCCCAGGTGCCACCTCTCCCATCCAGCAGTCCCCAGGAAAGAAGCTACAGCTGATTCCTGTCAGACTCACTGATGGGAAGCCCTCAGGCTCCAGGGATGAGGCTGGAACATGCTGGCTCCCCAGGGTCTTCATGGAGCAAGCCCAGGTTTACTTGCCAGGGCAGAGCTGTGCTCTCATGACCCAGGGGCTGAGCCCAAGCTCCAGCTTAGCAGCAGGGCTTGAACTCACCATACAGGGAAAATTCATGCTTGGAGCATAGCCTGGAGCATAGCCAGCACAACTGTCTGTGAGACATGGCACGGACAAGTCCCTCAGCTCAGGAGCCTCTCATACCCCCTGCTTGGCCAACACATTTCAGAGCCAGCTGCCACAGTGGAGATGCTCTGGTGATGTCCCAGACAGGATGAGAGAGATCAGCTGAGGAGATGACCTGCAGCCTAACCCATCAGTGTCAGCACTGCTTCCTCATCACACAGCCCTGGGGCTGCCCTGGTCCAAAGGCAGCTGGTCCCCTCAAGGGACCCCAGTGCTGTGCTGTGGGGTCCCAAGGGATGTGACCAGATCCCGGTCAGGAGCATGAGCTGAGCTGGACTTACTGGCTGAGACAGGAGCAACAGCCAGCCCATGTCCTAATGTGTTTGGGGTTGTCCCATTGCAGCATCATCAATAAAGGTGTAGCAGGGGAAAAATGAGGTCTGGGCAGGAAGAGGAGAGAGATTCCCAACCCATCACCTACCCCTGGCCCACAAGACACAGGGACTAGGCCAAGTCAGAGCTGGACCCATGAGCTAACCTGCAGGAGCAACCTGGAATGAAATGCCCAATGGGTTAAAGCCCAAGTCACCCACCTACCTGAAAGGGGATCATGATGTTCACAGCATCCCCCACGCACCTGATGTAAGTCTCCCGCAGGTGCCGAGGCATGCGGATCTTCGGGAGCTCTGGGGACCAGGAATTCACACTGTGAGACAAGGAACTCCCATTCCCCAGCTGGCTGACCAACCCCCCACCCCGATACACACCCCTGCTTGGCCACCAAGAAAATCCACCCAAACACAGCCACCTTCTCCCTCTCATCCCCTGGATGGTGCTGCTGCCCTGCAGGGCTGTGCCAGCCTATCCCATTGCCTGTACACCACAGTGATGTCCATCCCTGAGATCCCAGGTCACCAACCCGAGGGCAGCACTCTGATGGATCATTCACCTCCCTTCATTACAGCCAGGCCATGGACACAACATGGACTTAACCAGAAGAGCCACAGCACAACCTCTATGGTAACAAGGCAGGGAACAACATCTCCCAGTTGGGAAATATTTCTCCCCCCAACTTCCCAGAGGCACACAGCCCAAATTCCAGCAAGGACAAGGCTCGACCTCCACCTTCCCTGTGCACTCCAGCCCACTGAGACATGAAGAAGGTGCCTGGTCACACCAGAGCTGTGGAAGCCCCAGCCTCATGCCAAATGCAAATGTTCCCAAGGGAGCATAACAGAGACAAGCACAAATCCCACTGGAGAGTGCTCATGGAGCGCGTCCCCTTCCCCGGGGAATGGAGGCCGTGCAACTCCGCTGGCTCAGTGCCACCCAGGGATCCCTCTGGAGCCCCTGTAAAGGAGCTGGGAGTCTGGGTTAAATGTGTGCCAGCTTAACCCTGGGGAGGGGCCTGGCCAGAATAAACCAGGCCTGAGCCAAACAGCTGTGAGGGCTGGGGAGCGC
>JACBWW010000084.1:1331053-1389227 GCA_020086605.1 Lanius collurio
TCCTTCATTGACCCCCCCAACCCACCTACTCCCCCTCACATCTTCCCACAGCCCCTGTGACCCCAGACCCCTCTGCTCCCTCCATCCTTCCCCAGCCTCATCCTCACTCTCACAATTGTTGAGATTGGACAACAACCTTTGGGCTCACCTGGACCAACCCAGCTGCCCACACCCCTGACCCACATTTCTGGAGAAGACAAATCACTCACCAGCCCCATGCCGTGTTCTGCAGCCTCTGCTCTGCCCATAAGACTGGCTGTCCATAGAGACTGGTTACCCTAGAACTCATGACCAGCCACCCCACCATTACCCCCAAACTCAGATTCACCCCAAATCTCCCCAGTGACCCAGGAATGCCCCATTAATCCTGTGAGTCATAAACCACTCACCCCCTGCTTGCTTCTGTTCCCCTCCTTGCCCTCATGCTGTGCATGAGACACTACTAAAAGTGTCTCTGTATCCTTAACCTTCCTGCAATTTGGGTTGAGAGAGAGTTTTCTCCATTCCCCAGCTAATTCTCTGTCTCCAGGGATGCTGCTGTGGAGCAGCCTAGCAAGCCTGGCTCTCCTGGCTGCTGATCCACAGGGTCACAGTTCGGTGCTCCCCAGGAAACACCCCCAGACATGGACATCGGGGTCCAGAGGCATCTCTGGGACAGCCAGAGCATGAGGCACGTTCTCTGCCCAGCTTTGCTAACAAAGGGGTGGTTTTCCAGGTGGGGGGGGCTCTGGTCACCCAGGAACGGCAGGGAGACAAGAAAGAGCAAAGCCCCATTGGCCAGGCTGGTGCTTAAAGGGATGGTGACCTCCCAAAAAAGAGCCCTTGGGGTGCACTCCAGCTGGAGCAGCACGACCTTCCTGCTCCAGGAGGGATATTTTTTTTCTCTCCTAGTTACTTGGCAGCAGGACAAAGCCAGGGTACCACAAGATGATGTTGGTGCCTCAGGGAGGGTCTGTTTGCCCCAAATTATGTGATAACCAGGATGCTCCTTGATTACTTCCCCAGTGAGGGCAAATATGACTAATAAAAGTTCCACCTTCCCCAAAATACCCTTGGAACACCTGAGGGAGGAGGTTCTTGAGGCAGGAGAGGCTGATATGGGGCACGCAGGCCCTTCTGCTGCCTGCATGAACAGGTACTGGCAGTTCCTTTCCTGCCCAGAGCATCTTGGAGTAGCTCAGACTTGTCAAGGGGGTCATGAACCAGAAAATTCCCTGCTGGTGCTGTGGTCAGAGAAAGTCCTGCTGCCCAGCACGGCAAGGAAGGGCTGGAGAGGATCATCCCTCATCATCCATCCATCCTGCTCCAGCTGTCTTTGGCTCCCGGGGGCACAACTGGAGAAGCTCTGGTTTCTCCATACCTTGGCCCACTGGGATTTCATCCTGCCTCCGATGACCTTGGCCCCTCCTTGACTCCTCCACTTGACCCCTCCACATGGCTTGTGCCTTGATGACTCTTTCCAACAGCTCACAGGTGGCCATTCCAGACTCCCACAAACATCTGCTCAGGCATCTTCCCTGTGTCTTTCTCAATTCTGATGTTTAATCTGCACCAAAACCACTTCATTGCAAAAAAAAAGTGGGCTTGTTTTGATTACATGTTAAGAAAAGCAATTTAAAGAGCTTGGAAAGAAAAATAAATCAATAGCAAAACTCTGATTCATAGGGAAATGAGCACTCAGATTTCTCTCTGATTTCAATCTTGGAGAGTGCAGCTGAAAATTAAACTTTCCCCAGGAAAAATTAAAGAACATCAATGCAATAATTTCACCTGAAGTTCTCAATTTGAAAGAAACTTGGGTCTGTCAACCTGCTCTGTGACATTTGGATGCTTTTGCTCTGTTGAGTCAGGGGGTGACTAATAGTTTATGAGCAAATGAATCAACATGGTTTATCACCCACTCTTATCTGGGCCACGTTACCAGAGCTTATTGGCATCTTGTTTATTCACACGTTGGGCAAACATTGGGTGTTGAGCAAAGCTCAGCAGAGAAACCCTGAGGAGCTGCTGCTGTCGATGGCAAAGGCACCATGGGAGGTTGTCCCAGTTCCAAGTCAAAGGGCTTTCCACAGGCTTCAGACACCAGAATTGACATTTCCTTACCCATCACAATGGCTTCACTCGTCGATTCTGATGTCAGGAGCTGATTTCAGTGCCCAGGACAGGAGTGGGCTGTCCCAGCCCCCAGTTTTGGGTCAGGGAGCTCAAATCAGTCTGGTGATAGAAAGGAAGATCACATGGAGGGGGCTGTTCCTGCAGGCAGCCATGAGGGTTGAATATTAAAAATTTAGCGATAATTTAAATATCAGCACATTTTTGCCTGAAACTATAAGTATTTCAGGATTTAGCTGAAATACAGGTTATCCAAGTTTTCCAGTGAGAAAAGATCTCTTCCTACAAAAAGCCGGTACTTTTATAAATTGGTTTTGACCCACATTTCCAGCCCACCAAGTCACTGATACATTTCCTTACTTATTTTCAAGGTGAGTTCAAGTCTAAATAAGGGAAATATCATTTATTCCTGAAAGGAATCCTCCTCATGCCACTGTTATTCCAACTCCCCCTGATGACGCAGCACAGTGGTGGATCATTTTCCAGCTGTGTTCATTTGGCAGGATCCCATTGCAAAGAGGAAAAGTTGTTCCCCCAAAACATCAGATCAGCCCATCCACCCAGACTTGCAGTTCAGGAAACCAGAAACCTGTCAGGTGGGATGGGGGAAGCCTCAGGAATGCCTTCCCCACCACAACAGCTGATGTGTCAGTGTGGGGAGATGGAAAATGCCTCCGACAGCTGGGGCAAATCCTGTAGGCTTCCAGAGATTAGGACCATCCCCTAAACAGGGCTCCAGGATTAGACAGGAGGTGGTGAGACCTTCCCACTTTTCATAAAGCAAAGCGGAGATGCCAAAGGTCTGGAATAAACACAGAGCTCATTTCATCCAGGTGGGGAGGGCTCCCCGAAGCTGCCACATCCTCTGTACTCCTCTTCTCATAGCCCTGTCCCCGTGAACATCTCTGGAGATCCTGGTGGGCTCTTTGCACCCCAGCAAGACTGGGAAAGCAGCAGGTGGATGTCACACCAGGGCCACTGCAGGCTCTGGGCATGGCATCATCTGGTCCTTGGCACAGCCATGGGCTTGGTCAGGGCAGAGGACAGAGCTCCAGGGGATCACCTTGGGTGTCAGCAAGGAGAGTCACCCACAGCCCATATCAGGGAGAGGAAGGGAGCACACAGGACTGGCAGGGTCCCCACTACCATCCCCAGTGGGATAAATTCAAAGTCACCCAATAGGACAGAGAAGGAAACATCCCCACCTCCCTTGGGCCACATCCAGTCCTGCACACATAGTGTGGACTGTGAGTCCATGGGAGACATCACAGAAGGCCAGAAAAATGCCCAAACCCCCTGAATTTTAGCAGAAAGGAGGTGCCTAAGCTCCTTCAGGGGGGCTGTTGCTGGTGGTTACTGGAGCTGTGCCCTCCCTTTAGCTGCTGCTTCTGCCCTTGCCTGTTCCCTTTCCAGGGTTAACTCAGATCTCCAGAAAACCAGGGAGCTCATCTGCAAAGCACACAGGGTTAACCACAAACGCCAGCAGGGCTGCAGCCTGGGGGGCTCAGTGCCCTGCCTCCCACCTCCCACCTCCCTCCTCCTGGCTCCGGCTCCCAGCAGCATTTCCAGCCTTGCTGTCACCCCGATATTCGCAGAGTACTGAGTCAAGCAGTCAGGGCAGGCAGCAGGTGGGCTGGGACCCAGAGAGGTTTCCATTTGTCTGTCACACGCAAGTGGACTCTTACTTCATCCCAGAGCAATGACTGCAGGCAGGAGCCCCAGGGCTGAGCTGGGACACAGCTCCAGTTCCCCTCCCAGAACCCGTCAGGAAAGGGCCTCTCCAGGTGTCACCCTGGGACAGCAATTTTAAACAAGTATTGCTTTAAAATATCCTTGTCTGGTCTAGAAAACACAACTAGGTAATACAAAGACATCCACAGGAGCATCTCTGAGGTGCTGAGGGGCATCTCTTGCCTGATTGGCATCCCTTGGTGGGCACCAGTACAGGGTTTTTACAGCCACAGGCTCCAGAGTTGTCCGTGTCACTGCGTGCACCTCAGCAGCACCAGTTTGATTTACTCTCCAGTAACCCCTTCTTCATAGAAGGAGTTGTCCATCCCTGGCACAAGCTGGCCAGGGCAGGGGTGAAAGTCCTCAGCCCTGGAAGGATTTGGCACCTGGGGACATGGGTTAGTGGTGGCCTTGGCAGTGCTGGGTTAAGGGTTGGACTCAATGATCTTAAGGGTCTTTTCCAACCTAATCGATTGTCCAATTCCATGATAAGTAGGGCTTCACCCACCTCCAGGTCCCCCAACATCAGCTCACAGAGCAGCAGGGTGGGTGCCCAGACCTGCACCCTCCCTGCTGGGATCAGGAGCTGCCAGATGCAGGCAGGGGATGCAAACACCCAAAACCAACTTTTGGGCTGTTATTTTGGGATCATAATGGGATCATTCTCCTCCAAGATGGATGGATAGAAAATTAGGAAAACCCATGCAAAGATGTCCTGATTTTGCCCTGTGACTGGCTGGGAGCTGAGCCTGGGAGCTCCACGTTCCCTCCAGCCTGCAACAGCACTGCAGTTGAAAAACCACCACAGAGAGGCATCAGCTGCTGCCCACAGCCAAAATGGTTTCCCCAAGGCCATCTGTGAGGCCACCACAATCAGAGTCACAGCATGAGAGGACAGCACAGCCTGAGCAGGAGCTCCAGGGCAGTGACCTGCAGCAGCTGCATCCAGGGCCAGCTGGGCAGGAGCGTGCCCGGCCAGCAGGAACCCTCACGCACCTTGGCACCACAGCTGTCCCCTGCCGTGTGCCCAGGAGCAGTGCCAGTCCTGCACTGCTCTGCCTCGGTGGGTTTTTTCCAGCCCTCCCCTACTCCTGTGCCAGCAGGAGCCCACCTAGGGCAGAGAGCCTGCAGGGACAGGGCTGTGTCAGCCCCGCTCTCTTCAGCCTGCCCAGAGTCACCTCTACCAAGGCTTGGGGACAGCAGCTGGAGATGCCAATAAGGCTCTGTCATCACCTGCCCTGGCTGGCCCTGCTCTGTAGCAGGGAGAGGCTGCAATTAGCAGCTCAGGTTTTCTTCTTCATTAAAACCAGGAGCTCAGGAAGGCCCAAATTGTTTCAAATCCCCTTTGCTGGTTTATTCTGAGCATTTGCACTCAGGGGCTGCAGCCAAACTGGCTGCTTCTGTCTCCTGAGCAAGGAGCTGGGAGGATCTGCAGGAGAAGGGGGAGGGAACAGATCAGCCCCAGGCTCCACCAGCACCAAGGGCGAATTTCACTATGGATTAGGACCAGCAGGGAACTCAATGTTTGCTCTGCACAAGGACAGGCAGCACTGCTCAGAGCCTGCTTTGCTCATGTCCTCACCTGCAGCCCCAGGCAGGATCAGACACTGCCAGTCCTCAGGAGGGTGTCCAGCCCTGCCCTAAGGACTTCGAGGGACTGAAACCCCTGCTGGGGTGCACCATGGCATCATCCAGGGATTAGACACTCCCAGTCTCATTTGACCTGCAGCACACCCTTCATCAGCCCCCATACCCCCATCAAGGACTTAAAGGGCCTCCTTGAGTGTCTTCAAGGCCGTTGCTCCTACCCAGTCCCTCCTGTAGGGCCAACGCTGGTGTTTCCACTTCCCCTCCCAGCTCTTCCCATATTTTCTCACATCCAACACCTCCTTTCCTCGCCTTAAATGCTTTCACTGGCACTCTCACCTGGTTCCACTCCCTGTGCTCTCCCCATCCCCTCGTCCCCCCTGCTCCCTTCATCGTGCTCCCAGTCCCTGCAGGACTCTGCCAAGCTCCATCCTGCAGCAGCCCTGTTCAGCTGAGAGCAGGTAGGACCAGCAGGATGTCCTGCACCAGACCCAGCCCACCCCCAGGGGCCCTGGTGGCACTGGGACCAGTCGTGTTTCAGATGGGGCAGTGATATCCCAAGGAAGTCCTTGAGGCCAGTGTGGTGCACCTTGCTGTGTCCAGGGGGTTTGGGAAGGGCTGTCCCTTCCCAGGATTCTTGGAAGCAAATGGGATCTGCTCCCTTGACAGGACAGCATGTCCCAGGCCCATCCTACAACCCTCTCTAACCCAAACACCTTTATTTTAGGACTTCCCTACTCTGTCCCCCTCTCTGGAGAGTTTGCTGGGTCAGAGGGGCTGTAAGAGGGATTGGAACATCCCCAAATCCCAGTGACTTCCTCCAAGTCCCAGTAAACTGGGAATACACACCAGTTTGGGCTGTCCAACAGGGCCCAGCTGCATCCTTTCCCTGCTGCCACCAGGGAGCATCATGGGGACATTCAATCTGGCTGCCCCCATGCTGGATCTGACCAAAATCCTCCCGACAGTGAAAGCCTCCCAGCCAAGCTTTGGGAGTGCCTGGTCCTTGGAGTTCCTGGCATCCCCAGAGCAAACTGTGACCCAGCCCTGTTGGAGGTGCAGGGGCTTGAGTGCCATGGTCAGGGCACCCAGGAGCTGCTTCTTGTCCTGTCCCCACTCAGCACAGCCTGACAGCCCCGTGCCATCCCTGGGGGAAGCATTTCCCCAAAACACCTCCAGAGCAGCTGGGCCAAGACATGGTGCTCAGAGAACAAAAGGGGGCTGATGTGTTGATCCAGTAGAACCAGCCATGGAAGATGCTCCAATCTCATCCCCCTTGTCCACGTGCAAGTCAATGCCAAAGGGACACTTGGATATTTGGAGGGAAAGGCCAGCTGGTCATGACCAAGGAAACTGAGAACCAGGGATGAGTATGGAGATGGCTTTGGCTCTTACCCATCTCCTGGGGGTTATGAGGTGGGAGAAACCCCCAAGGGATCCAGAGACAAGAGGAGGAGAGGGGGATCTTCTGCCTCCCAAGTGCTGACTCTTCAGAAGGAGGAGAAATTCTCAATCACACAAAATCCGAGCACAACCCTGGGCTTGGGGTGTGTGCCCCAGCTGTGTGTGCTGGGCCTCAGAAACCCCCGAGCCATCAGCTGATCTCCCAGCAGGGGCAACAGGGGAAGGGGAATTCTGCACCTCTGCACCCCCCCAGCTGAGACCCCACCTGCAGAGAACCTCCAGCGCTGGGCTTCCAGCACGGGAAGGACGTGGAGCTGCTGGAGCGAGTCCAGAGGAGGCCACGGAGCTGCTCCGAGGGCAGGAGCCCCTCTGCTCTGGAGCCAGGCTGGGAGAGCTGGGGCTGTTCACCTGGAGGAGGCTCCAGGGAGAGCTCAGAGCCCCTTCCAGTGCCTGAAGGGGCTCCAGGAGAGCTGGAGAGGGAGTGGGGACAAGGAATGGAGGGACAGGACAAGGGGGAATGGCTTCCCACTGCCAGAGGGCAGGGCTGGATGGGATATTGGGAAGGAATTGTTCCCTGTGCGGGTGGGCAGGCCCTGGCACAGGGTGCCCAGAGAAGCTGTGACTGCCCCATGCCTGGCAGTGTCCAAAGCCAGGTTGGACGGGGCTTGTTGCAACCTGGGACAGTGGAAGGTGTCCCTGCCCATGGCAGGGGGTGGAATAGGATGAGCTTTGAGGTCCTTTTCCACCCAAACCAGTCTGTGATTCCATGGCACAGTGAGCTGGATGCAGGGACCCACTGTTTGCTCTGTGACACAGCCAACTCACCGAGGGAGCCCATCCTTTCTGCAGGCTGGAAAAGCCCCAGGATCCCACTGGGCAGTGGTGGTCAGATGCATCTTTTCTGCCCAGCACCTGTAAAGCCCTCAGGATCTCTTGGGGTGCTCAAACGTTGCAGGAATGCCAGGCGACATGCAGGGCTGTTGCCCGCCCTGGCTGCCACTGAAGGTGAGAAGCTGATTTATTTTCACGACCTGCAAAGCCCTGGGGAGGTGGACACAGCCAGGCTGGCAACCAGGGATGGCTTTTTTCTGTCCCTGGCACTGTGACTTCAAAGTAAAGCATTGGGACTCTCCAGAAGTTCACACCTTCCCACAAGCCAGACCATGGCCCAGTCCCACCCCTCTGCCTGTGCAAGGAAAAACACCCTTGCTGGTCCCTTTTTTAATGCTGTTTGTGATGGTAGTTAGGTCTTCTTGTGGGGTGCAGGAAGAGATGTGGTGTCCTTTTGCACCCTAGCATGGCAACCGGGAGGGAGGGGGGACAAGGAGGGAGCTGCCAGGGCCAGTTATCTGATCCCAGCAGCCCCAGTGTAAACTTAGAATGGCCTTTTCGAAAGTACTTGGTGTGGCAAAACACGCAGTAAATCAGTGCTCTGAGTGCCAACAATATTTCGAGATTAGCAAACCTTAAAGCTCACTTTGGGGTCGTGGGTTGGAGCCCTGCCAGTGTAACTGGGGGGGATCTTCTTCACCTCGCACCCTCCAGCTCCCAGGAATGGCACCAAGCTGCAAATCCTTGCTTTTTGAAGGAGAAGGTCCAGAGTCAGCAGTGGGTGTGGGGTCCTGCAGCCCACTCCTGTGGATTCTCACCCTGGGCTCCTGAGAAGCAGAACTGACCCTCTGATTTCTTTGCCTTTTCCTTTCCGGACTACCTTGGAAAATCCCCAGTTTCCTCCCATTTTTTTATCAAACAACAAATCCAGCTCCCACCAGTTGCCCTGACCCTTTCTAGCATCATCCTGTGTGCCCCAGGACAAGTCGCCGTGACCAGCACCATCAGCCCACCCCTCCCTCCCCAGTGTCCCCAGTGTCCCCAGTGTCCCCAGTGTCTCCAGTGTCCCCAGTACCCCAGCACTGGGCTTTCCACAGTGCTCCAGGGTGAGAATGCCCAGGACTGAAAAGCCGCCCATGAGGTGGGACCCTGGTGCTTCCAGACAAGGTTTCCTGGCTCAGCTGAGGGCTCACTCAACCTGTGAGACAAAGAGAAGGGAGAAGCCCTTGGAACTGAGCTGGAAAAGGGGCATCAGGTACCTGGGAGCCCCAACCAGGTGCATCCCAATGCAAAATCACCACAGGCTCTGCATCCTGCAGGAGCTTGACCCCTGGAACACCTTCCCAAGGACAAAAGACCCTGGAAACGGCATTTTAACTAAGGATAAATTACTGGGTCATCACAGGAGGGCCTAGGGAAGATCCCAGGCTACACCTGAGAGTTCTGTGGCTCGACTCTTTCCAGGCCATTTTGTATTTGGATGGAGGAAGCCACTTCATCCAGAGCAGTATTCCATCAAAGATCTGCAGGAATGTGGGACTGAAACCCCAATTGCTGCTGTTCTTACATCCGTGCTGTTTGAGTGAATTACCCTGATTTATTCCAGGCTTAGACCTCCTGTCACTGAGATCTTAAAAAGATTTGTGTTGGCCACAGAAGGTCACTCCTGTCTGTATCAGGGAGAGCAGAATTGCTTGTCAGAAGGGCACTGTCAGTGTAGCTGAGCTCCCAGCCCCTGTGGAACTCTTACAAAATAAAAAGCTTCCAAGGTCAAGTGTGGCAGCAACACAGGCTGATATTCAAAATAATGGTCCTGCTTCTTGGCATTGTGGGATGGCTCCCACCTGTGATGTTGTATGGAACTGACCTCAGAGTGCAAGGAAAAGAACTCAGCAAAACCAACCTGGAGCTGTGTCAGGGCAGGCTCAGGCTGAAGATCAGAGAAAGGTTCTTCCCCCAGAGGGTGCTGGCACTGCCCAGGCTCCCCAGGGAATGGGCACGGCCCCGAGGCTGCCAGAGCTCCAGCAGTGTTTGGCCAAGGCTCTCAGGGACAGGGTGGGATTGTTGGGGTGTCTGTGCAGGACCAGGGCTTGGACTGGATGATCCCTGTGAGAGTCTCCCAGCTCAGGGGTTCCTGGGATTCTGTGATCTGTGGTTGCCCACGTGCCAACAGCAATGCCAGCCCAGCTGGGAGCCTGTAAGCTGAGATGTCCCCTGGCCAGAAAACAGCCTCATAGCACTTGCCCTACACTGCATTTGCAAAGGGGCTGCAGCCCAGCATGAACCCTCCCTGTCCACCCAGCACTGCCCAGGCCCCTGTGCCCAACACCACATTCGTGAAATTCTAAATGTGGATTGAAATACTTGGGGTTAAAACCATGAGGTGCAAGAAAAAGTGGCCAGATTGGCTTTGTTTTCCAGTCCCTGGGAGCTTTGGAGCCTCCTCTACAACCACCATGCAAAATTTTTGTCGTAAAAATTTTGCACCCTAAATCTTTTCCCATGCAAAAATGGGCAAATTTTGGGGGTGTGACTTTGACATGGGGTTCTCTGCACCCCAGCAATTGGAACAAGGAGGACTTTGGGGGAATAAGGGATGTGCTTGGTGTACCATGAGGGATGACATCTTTTTTCCTTACCCAATCTGGGTCTGCATTCCTGTCATGGCACAGTGTCCCAGCTGAGGCCCCAGCAGGTCACTCTGAGCAGGCAGAGGATGTTCCATGGCACCCCGTTCTGGAGTGTTGGGAGGGACCCCAGAGCACGGAAGAGGGCAGAGAGGCAAGCATCAATGGCAGGAATGGTGCAAACACAGCGTGTTGAAACCACACATCCTCGGCCCGAGCACGAACCTCCCGGGAGCCAGAAAACCAAAGGGAAAAGTCTCTCCAGTGGAGGTCCCCTCTCCCGGAGAGATTTCTTTGCTCTAATGCCGCCATCCAGTGGGAGAAACTCCCTGGCTTGGGTAAGGCTGGAAAAGAGAGCCCTGGGGTCCCCCGCCATCCTTGGGCTGCCCTCGGGGAGCCTCCCTGACGGGGATGCTGCGACTGAACTCCATCCTCGGTTTCCAAGCCCCGATCCCCGCCTGGATGCGACGGGCAAAACAGAAAGAGCTCACACGTCACTTGAGCTCCTCCGGCACCCAGCGAGGGAGGAAGCGCCGGGGTCAGGCGAGGGCTGCAAGCCCCGAGGAGGGGGAGGAAGCTGAGATGCGAGCAGGGTCCGAGCGGTGAGGACACCCCGGTCCCAGGGCGATGCAGCCCCGGGGCACTCCCAGCGCTGGGGATTTGCAGTCTGAGCCTACCATGCCTGCAGAAAGCCGAATTCCAGCGCCTATTCAGCAGCACCGGGGCTTCGGGGAGGGAAAAATAGCCAAACACAAAACTCCCTGGGGCTGGTCAGGGAAGCGAAACGACTTTGGCAGCGGCAGCGGAGCAGCGCGACGGCGAGCGGGGGACGCGCGGTGGCCAGCGGCCCGCAGGATCCCACAATGCGCCTGTTTGTTGTCCCGGTGGGCGGCCGGATTCCCGCAGAAAGGAGCTTTCAGTGGGAATATTCAAAAGTTCAACCTCTCTCAGCAACGCAAGGTTTGCTGGATTGTGCGATGGCACAAAGGGACAGTGTTTGCTCGGGATCGGGAGGTTTTGTGGCTGGAACACGGCGCTTTTCTTACCGCACAGAAGCCGCCTGAGCGGAATCACGGCGTTATCGAGGCGGGATCGCACGCAGAGACTTGCCTTAAAGGGAAAAAACAGAAAAAAAAAGAAGTGTTTATGGGTATGAAATCAAAGAATTTGGGGGGTTTTCCTCTGTCTGAAAACAGCAGCTGTTTTCCTAAGGTGGCGCCAATTTCCACGGAAGCGTGCGTATTCCCGCAAAATCGAGGGAAAACCCCTAGCTTTTCTCTTCCCTTTGTGCCAAGAGGAAATTTGTCCTGGGAACAAGCCCTGTGCACAAAAAAACCACGCTGCCCTCTCCTCCGGGAAGCACAAATGCTTTCCCACCTACTCAAAATCAGCCAGAAAAATGACCCCTGGACCAGCAATTCCCTGATAACCCCAATGAGGAGGCAGGATCCTGGCTGAATCGGAGGCAAGTGTCCCGGTGGGGATGAATTTTGGAAGCATCCACCACCTCTGCAAGCTGATGAAGGCCATTTCTAGAATCTGCAAATCCATCCTCGAGCTCCAGCCCACCTTCGGGACAGGGAGAGAGATGGGAGGTGTTGCAAAATGAAAAAGATGAGGACATTTGGTGTAGGGAATGTGCTCTACAGCTGCAAATGTCCCCACTGAGGCAGAGAACTCTGCACAGTTCATCACACCTGGAGTCTAATAACCGGTAGCTGTGCCCAAGGTCCCTCTGCGTGTTTAATTAGGATCATAGAAGGTATTCATGACTTCAATTTTCAGATCAGGGAATGGTTTGGAACAGATCTTAATTACTGCATAAGCACTGCCCAAAAACAGCAGAGGAAATATTGGGGACAGGCTGAGAATGGGAAAGGGGGATTTTTCTTTTAAAGATGTACTTGGTTTAAAAAATACTTTCTCAGCAGTGTGTGCGGAGCAGTGAAACCACCCGGCAAAGCCGAGCAGCTCCGCAGTGCCCGGCCGTGCCCGAGACAGGGAAACCCCCGGATCGCAGCACAAGTCATTGCGCTTCCTTCCTGCAACGAAGGATGGCAACCGGCCTCCAGCCCACGAGTTGGACGAAACACCTCTCAATATCTCTAGGAGAGAGGATAAATCTCTGACCGGTGGAGAAACGCCAGCCCGAGGTAAAGCCCAACCCGGCCGGCGTTCCCGAGTGGAGTCAAGACGAGCTCGCAGCCCACGGCACCGGCAATGAAGCACCGGAGCTGGTGATGAGCTGACTCCCCACCACACTGCAGACCCCAAAACCACTGTACCCTGGAGGGGACGGGTCATGTCCGACTCCGCAGAGGCTGCGCTGGTCCTGGCTGGCACTGGCGGAGGCTCGGGGAGAAAAAGGCTTGGAGGAGGCCGGGAGGCCGGAACAGGGTTTGGGCAATGCTGTAGCAGTGGGGAATGAGTGTTTTGTCCCCTGTGGTGTAGAGCAAACCCTTGTTCCCAGGGTCTATGCCCCGATTCCCACCCTGTGCCCAGCAGTGTCCTGTGCGCTGCCCACTAGTATGCCCAGCCCCGTTTGAGGGGATGCTCAGGTGCCTCTGTGTCCGATGCTCCGGGTGTCCCCATGCCCGATTCTCCTCGATGCCCCATGCCCGGCTCCTCCTGGCATCCTTATAACTCGGGATGTTCCCAGCTCCTCCCTTCCCGCTGCCTCCACGACCATCGTGCCCTCATGCTCTCAGGTCCCGGTGCCCGCAGTTATCCCCGTGCCCCGTGCTCCTGCTCTTCTGCAGCCAGGTCTTCCCGCCTACCCCACTCCCGATGCTCCCAGAACCCCCTTATCCAGGTTCCTCCCAGGACCTCCGTGCCTGGTACTCCCGACTCCTCCCCAGTGCTCCCAGGACTCCCATTCCCAATCCTTCCCTTTCCCCCATGTCCTGTACTCCCGGATCCCCCATCCCCAGTTCCTCCTGATATCCTCGTCTCCCTGCTCCCCTCGTTCCCGATGCTCCAGGGCCCCCCATGCCCATTTTTCCCCGTTTACCGGGCCACCCAGTGCCCCTGCGCCCCCACTCCCCGGACGAGTCCTCCGTGCCCGGCCGGTGCCAGGTGTTACCCCGTTCCCCGCTCCTCCTCCTCCTCTCCGCCCCGTGCCGTCCCTCCTCCCCCGGGAAAGCGAAAGCACGGCGAGCGGAAGCCGAGCCGAGCCTTCACCGCCGGGCCGGGCCGGGGCCGCACCGGGACCGCACCGGGGCCACTCCGCGGCCACCATGGATTCCATCGGCAACTTCTTCCGACGGAGCCTGCGGCGCGCCGGCCGCAGAGGTGAGGGGCGAGAGGGGCTCCGGGAGGTGCCGGTGTCAGGGTCGGTGTCAGGGTCGGTGTCGGGACAGGTCCATCCCCAGTGCTGCGGCTGCGGGAGCCGACGGCTGCCGGCGGAGCGGGGACGTTCCCGGGCAGCGCAGCGAGACTGCGCCGGGTGGAACCGACGGCAGCGGCAGCGGCTCGGTCCCTCCAGCCCTGCTCGTTCGCACCCCCCCTGCGGAGCCCAGCCCGGGCCGGCTGCCCCGGGACTCACTGCATCTCTTGATCCATTCTCGGGGGGTCAGCCTGTCCCGAGGGTTCAGTCCATCCTGAGAGCTGCACCCCATCCATCCCCCAGGAGCCCACCCCTTCCCAGCTGAACCCACCCCAGCCCCAGGGGCGACCCCACAGATCCCCTACCTCCCCACATCCCCACTGAATAAGGTATCGCAGGTCATGCCGGCGCATGGCATCTGGGACATCCCTGGGGGCATCCATGGGGGGACCCACGAGGGAGATGGTGCCCCTCAAGACAGTTGGGTGTTGCAGAGCCTTCAGAAGGCAGTGCAGAAATTGGTCCTTTGGGATTTTCCGAGATGACGAATGGATCATCGGAGTTTTCTGGCTGCCAGAATAATGCAGTTGGAACAATGTGTGGATCTGGGGGGGCTTACTGCGCTCCCTTGCCCGTCTGGCTCTGGCTCCGTGTGCGCTCGATGTTCCCAGCTCAGCAGCAGAGGTTTGATAGAGCCATTTCTTCTGAGCTGGGGCAGGAGGGCCGCTGGGCGGCACGGGAAGCTGAGCTCCCCCGCAAACCAGGTCGGGAAACTTTGGCACACCAGAGCCCGGGAGTTTTCCGGGAGGAAACAAACCGGTTGTGCCACATGCAGAGTGGGGCTGAGCGCAGCCCTCGGCGATAAGAAAAGCCCACGGCAGCCTTTGCCCTCTCTGTGCCCGGTGGATGGAATGGTGAAGATCCACGTCACCGGCAGCCACTTTCCATCCGGGAGCCACGAGAGCCCTCCTGGCCACCCTTCTCCTTCCCCTCCTCGCAGGGGCTGATCCCACTGCTGGGGGTCTGGGGGTTCTCCCCGAATCTTCCTGACATGGGGTTTTGGGAGAGTCACTGGCTCTTGCAACCCTGGCTTATGTTCCTGGGAGATGAGGCACTGTGAATCCTGCGTGTTTGGGGCCACGCTGGGATCTCTGACACCACATTCAGCCGGCCTGACAGTTCACTCCATACATCCCTGGAGCTCATCTTCCAGCCCAGGGATGGGGAGCTGTGCTCTTGGAGAGATTTAAGCTCTGCTTTGCAGCCAGACCTAAGCACTGCTGGGGGACCCACACTTCATGTGCAAAGCAGAGTCATAGCCTGGCATGGCCCTGCTCTCCAGAGCAGCGGGTTTGACTTGTTTGCCTGTAAACCCCACAGACAAGATGCAAATCCAGTCCTTGCTCGAAAGTACACCTGGTGTTCTTTGAAATGCAGAATGGGACTGGATGGGCAGGATTTAACTGGACTTTCATCTTGCCCTGGTGAGGGGAAAACAACCAATGCCAGCGTCCAGCACGGATGGGGGACACCAGCAGCCCTTCCATGGCACAGCCTTGCTCCCTGGAGTCCCCCCAACAACAACCTCCTGCCTGGGTCAGACATGGGACTAGACCAAAGCCATTGCTGGAGCAGCCCAAGGAAGAGCAGGAGAAGCAATGCACATCTTGTCAACCTTTTCCCTGGCCTGGAGCACCTCGCTGGGCAGGTCCAGGATAATCCCCAACGAGGAGAAACCAGAGGTGTCCTCAGCCAGGTCTCATCCTCAGGATGCTCCCAGGCTTCCCCTGCTGTGAAGGAACCTCTTTGGGATGAATTTCACCTTGCCAGAGAGGAAGGACTTTGCACGTGAGGTGGAGCAGCCCCAGGGTGTGCACAGGGGTGGCTTTGAGCATTTCCTGACCCCGAGCTGGGAAAGGCATTTCTGGTCCCTGGGAAGGGACATCCCTATGATAGGACTGTGAGTGTGACCTCCTCCTATGGGCCTTCTGCTCCCATCAGCTTCCAGTGACCTGGAGCAAAGGCTGGAGAGGTGTTTCCAGACTAAAGGAGGTAGCTCTGGAGCTGGAGGGACATGTGGGCAGGGTGTCTACCAGCACTGCTTTTGGAGGAGGATGCCACACATGGAGAAGGATAGTGGGAGTAGCTGATCACGGCCATGCCTTGCCCTAACCAGCTGTGGGACAACCAGAAGAGCCCAGGGACAAACTCTGCGATCTGGGGACAAACTGCAAGAGCCAGTTATTTCATCCAGCCACATATTTATTTTCCTTGCTCTTCCTAAAAGAGCAGCTCAACTTTTCTGCTCCAGCTCCCCACCATAATCAGAGATGGGACAGTTTCTGTGCCAAGAACAAGGTGCCAGGTGAGGTACAAGTGGCCTCTGGGAGAGGGAGAGCTGTGGCATGGCCTGGCTGCAGTCTCTGTCCTCCTTTCCAGCCCTCAGATCTCACTGTCCCACCGTGGTCATCCCAGGACCCTTGGAGATGCTGGATGGGGCTCTTCTCCCACCTATTCCTGGTTGTTCAGGATGTGACAGCTGATGCTTCCCAGCTGCCCTCCCCAACCGGCCCGACAAGAACTGGGGTGTAATCTCAGGCAACTGCTTTGCTTTGGGAGCTGTGGTTTAGGGAAAACCCTCGAATAGCTCATTTGCAATCAGCAGTTCCCAGGACATCTGGCAGGGAGAGGTTGGGATTCATCTGACTGGAGCTTTTGGAGGTGCTCGAACAAGATCTGGGCTGTTTGTTTGCTGTTTACTTCCCCTAAGGGAATAAAATTAACTGTTATAAACACATTCCCACACCTCCCTGCAGATGTTTAATGCAGAGCCCATCTGCTCTCATTCCACATTCCCTCTTTGCTCTGGGCATCCCTCTGCCCTCGCTGGGCTGGGGCAAAGGAGGGCTTGGGGTGTCTTAGGGTTTTCCCTAAAAGACTCATAAAAGCCTTTCTCTTTCCTTTTCATGTCCCCAGCTGTTCATTTTTGGGGACCAAAAGTCCTGGGCACCAGGACCTGGTTCCCTCCAGTCCCTTTAGCCAGTTCATCTGTAATTCTGCAACTCCTCCCTTGCCCTCGGGACACCTCACACCTTTCATTGCACTCTGATCTGATTTTTTTGGGGTTTTTTTGGCTTCAGAAGGAAAAGATGGGGCCTCTGCTGCAGAAAACACTCCCCCAGGGGTGCCACAGGGGAAGCCAGGGGAGCGGAGCTCGGTCTTCTACTCAGCTGGGCAGTTCTTCTTCGAGTACCTGGTGGTGGTGTCGCTGAAGAAGATGCCAGATGGACATTATGAACCCAAGATAACCTACCAGTTCCCAAAGGTATTTAGTGCCATGTTTCTGATAAGATCTGTTTTCCACATTTAGAGGAGATGGGGATGTGGTTCCTTTGCCATCATTAAAGCCATGGAAGGAGAAAAGTGCCCCATGCCTTGAGTCACAGCCCCAAACCTCAGGGCTTTGCCTGCCCTGGGCTGGGGTTGCTGGGACCATCCATCTCTCCCCATGATCCCAGCCCCAAACCCCAGGAGGGCCACAAACCCCAGGAGGAAACTCCCAGGGGTTGTCTTTGGCCTCCTGTCCCAAAAGGGGAGACCACTGCAGGGAAATCACACCTCAGGGAGGCAGCACAGGAGGATATTGCAAAGGGTGCCTCTGCTTTGCCTCACTGTCCATGGGGTGAAAGTCAAAATTTGGAATTTTGGGAGATGCTTGTCCAGACATGTGCACACCCTTCTGCATCATTCTGAGCTGAGGGCCGCTTTGGGACACACCCCATCCCACCCCATCCCTGGGCATGATGGGGCCCTCCATCTCCCTGACTCTTGGCATTGCTTCCTTCCAGCGTGAGAACTTGTTGAAGGGCCAGAAGGAGGAGGAGGAACGTCTCCTGCAAGCCATCCCCCTCTTCTGCTTCCCCGACGGCAACAACTGGGCCCCTATCGCTGAGTTCACCAGGTACCTGCCCCACTGCAGGGTCTGGGCTGGGGCCTCCACCCCTGTTGGACTCCTGAGGGCTGGAAGGACCAGCCCAGCCCAGCCCAGCCCAGCCCTTGTTTTCTCTCCTTGCAGCGAAACCTTCTCTTTTGTCCTGACCAACGTGGATGGCAGCAGGAAGATTGGCTACTGCAGGCGGCTGCTGGTGAGTCCCCCCCACCCCACACCCACTGGGGGTGTCACCCCCTCCCCACAGTGGGACACAGCACCTCCTGCCATGCCCAGAGCTCAGCTCTTGGGGACGTGCCTCAGAAAGCCATCGGCCTTGACCAAAGCCATGACAAGCAGCACGAGGGTACCCAAGGGGGGGTTTGGAGCTCTCTGCTGAGGTGTCAGCAGAATGCTGGATGGAGGAAACAATGAGTGTTCTCAAAACATGTGGATGTGGCACTTGGGGTGAATGTGGGGGTGCTGAGCTGACTTTTGGACTTGGAGATCTTGGAGGGCTTTTCCAAACTTACCAGTTCTGTGATTCCCCACTGGTTTCCACAGCTTCTCTGGCTCCTTTCCCTTGTCTGCAGTGGTCAGGATGGCTGCAAATCCCACTTGGGATCAGGATGGGGATGGGAATGCAGCCATCCAGGTGCCAAGGAGCTGGGAGTCCTGAGCCCCATCCCCCGAAAAACTGCATCTGAGCAGTGGCTGTTTCTCAACTCATGGGTTTGACCAGCTCAGGGGCTCTGAGGTGTGATGGTCTTCCCTGGCTGCTGCTTTAAACAGGGACATAAATCCAGGAGGGCATCCCTGTGCCACAGTCTGGGGACTTGCTGGATCCCACCATCCCTTCATCCTGGTGAACCTTCCCATTTCGGCATCTGGGGCTGAGCTCAGGCTGTTGGAACTGGATGTCTGGAGGGCTGAGAGTGCAGAGAGCAAACAGACCCAGGGGAGTCCAGTTGGAAAGGGGAAAAAAAAAGCCAGAGAACTCATCTCGATGGCCCCTGTTGTAGCAGGAGGCAGGATTAACCCCAAGGATGGTGGGGCAGGATGTCTTGGAGAGCATGTGTCTGGGTGGGAGGAGAGCTTGGGAATATGCCAAAGGACTTTGCACCAAAATAGTGAACAGCTGAGGCACCCAAATCACCTTTTCTGGGCACCCTCTGCTTTTCCAGCATCAGCTGCATCCTTGGCCTTGGCCTTGGCCCTGGCCCCGGCCCCTGATCTGAAAATCCCCCAGTGAGTGACTGTGAATTTGAGGGGACCAAGTGAGGATCCCTTTGGAGAACATGGAGGTGGTGCAGAGAGCAGATGCTCAGATCCTTTTCCCACACTCTTCCAGCCATCCGGGCGTGGTGTCCGGCTCCCTGAGGTTTTCTGCATCATCAGCTGCCTGGGTTGCTTTGGGCTCTTCTCCAAGGTAGGGATGTGGTGGCCCTGGCCCCGTGGTGGCCCTGTCTGGCCCAGTGGTGGCCCTGGTGACCTGGCTCACTTCTTTCTGCCCCAGATCCTGGACGAGGTGGAGAAGAGGCGCCAGATCTCCATGGCAGTGATCTACCCCTTCATGCAGGGCCTTCGGGAATCGCCCTTCCCAGCTCCAGGGAAGACTGTCACCATCAAAAGCTTCATCCCCGAGTCGGGCACAGAGGTTGGTGGGGAACTCGGGGGCACCTCCTGGACTGCTGCAACATGAGCAGCCCAAGCTGTTGTCTGGGAGTGTCCTCCACACCTGGGGCACCCAGGGGAGCTCACTGGAGCAGGGCAGGGTGGGCCAGGCTGCCAGGGGCCTCATCCCTTGGGAATAGAGGTGTTATCTCCCTCCTGATCTGGGAAGAGAGCAGTGAGGATGAGGATGGAGCCCATCCCCAGGGGATGCTGCCCCCTCTTTGCATCTTCTGCAGCTCCCCCAGCCTGGAGCTGGAACTGCCACACAAAAACCTCTCTGGACACCCTGCCAGGACTTGCCCCGCCCTGATGCCAGAGTGGGATGTCGTGCCAAGGACTGGGAGGGGGGTGCTGTGCCAGTGGCTGGGAGCTGCTCCTGCTCCTGAGCCAGCGCTGGGGAGTGCAGTGGTGCCAGGGCTGTTGTGGGCTGCAAATTTCTTCCCAAAAGAGGTGGTTGGGCCCTTGCACAGCCTGTCCAGTGCAGTGGTGGAATCATCATCCCTAGGAGTGTTCAAACAGCACATGGGAGTGGCCCCTGGGATGGGGGTTAGTGGTGAATGTGGAGTTGATGATCTTAGAGGGCTTTTACATCCCTGATGATTCCATGATTCTGCTCTTCTCCAAACCACTGTGCTCAGCTCCCAGCCTTGATTCCTGCCTGGTTTAGCCCTCCGGGCAGGTGCAGGTGGGTGGCAAGCACAGCCCTTCCCTGTGGAGAAAAGATCTGATCCAGGCAGGGATGAGAAGATCTCATTGTGCCCACACATGGCCCAGACTTGCATGGGCACAGCCTTTTAATTTGCTTTTTCTTTCTCTTGGGGCAAAACTGAGCTGGAAAAATGGGGAAGATCCACTCTGGCACTGGGCAAAATATCCTTAATGCTGAGCATCCCATGTATGTGCCTTGCCAGAAAGAACCTCAGAGCAGGATCCCTCTTCTCTAGAGCAATTTAGCAGCTGGTGATCCAACCTATTTCTTCATCCAAGGAGCTTGTGCAAGGCTTGCAGGTTGCTCAATGCTCTGGCCCAGGGCCATGATTGGGAGCATGGCCTGGGCTGCCGGAGGGAGGAGGAATGAGGATGTTCTTCGAAAGAGCTGCACTCTGGGGCTCTGGGCAGGGGCTGGAGCAAGGCAAGGAGATCATTGAGACCAGGAAAGGAAGGAAAATAAGTCCTGGGTACTGCATGGGCTGAGAGCTGGGGATGGGACGGGATTTGTGCTGGAAAGAAGCTGGGGGTCCAGCCAAGCCTGATGCTGCTGGCTTGGAA
Organism: Lanius collurio; assembly: GCA_020086605.1. Lineage (NCBI taxonomy): Eukaryota > Metazoa > Chordata > Aves > Passeriformes > Laniidae > Lanius > Lanius collurio. Next base: position 1,351,542 of record JACBWW010000084.1, read on the forward strand.
GATGCTGCTTTAGTGGAAAGGCACATGGAGAAGGGGCTTTCCCCCTGAAGGATGGGGAGAGGGGCCAGGACTAAGTCATGAGCTGCACAGTCCTGTTAACCCTTCAGGTACTCACTGAGTCCAGCTGCCAGGGCGATTAATGGGATTGGGAGAATTGTCATGGGCAAAGGCAGCTGAGTAGCCAACCTGCCTGCAAATTATCTGTTAGACCCCTCAGTTGTGGGACATCCTAGCCAGGAATTGCCAGGCTGACCCTGCCAGAGAGGCTTTAGAAAAGGTTTTGTGGCATTTGTAGCAGAAGTCACTCCCTCCCCACTCCTCCATTTCCTGGCAGGTCACAGAGGACCTGTCAGACACTGAGATGGGACATGTCCCTGCCACCCCCTGCCAGGGACTTGGGAGCACTGGAGAAAGGAGGCATTTGGGTTAAAATGCCCAAATAAAGAGCCCCCCAGTGCACATCACCGATGGCTTCCCTGAGTCCTCAGCGCTGCCCAGGCTGGATCTCCTGGCAGGATGAGATGGGGTTTGTCCCTTGCACATGGACAGGGTGCAGATGCTGCAAACCCTGGGTCATTAATTGCTTCCAAATCACCTTCTCAGGGAGCCAGGGCAGGACTGGGGGAGCACTGTCCCTCCTAAGCTGGGGTTCCATGGTTCTTCCTTGGCAGCTCATTGAGCTCACACGGCCTGTTGATGCCCACCTGGAGCATGTGGAGTTCCAGGCTCTGCTCCAGCGACTCAGCCCTCACCTCATCCTGCACATCTTTGCCTCTGCCATGTTGGAGCGACGGCTCATTTTCCTGGCTGAGGAGCTGAGGTGAGTTCTGATCTCTTGCCCATAAAAATGCCCATAAAAATGCCCTTGAAGTGGCACAGGACACAGCAGAGCTCGAGGTGGGATGGTCCCTTCTCCCCACCGTGATATCACTGCCGGCTCCCTGTCCCGCAGTGTCCTGTCTCAGTGTATCCATGCCGTGGCTGCTCTCCTGTACCCCTTCACCTGGGCTCACACCTACATCCCCGTGGTGCCCGAGTGCCTGCTGGACACCGTGTGCTGCCCCACGCCCTTCATGGTCGGCATCCAGATGCGGCACCTGGAGCGGGTCCTGGAGCAGCCAATGGAGGAGGTATTTCATCCGGAGGGGAGGGCAGATGGATGAAGCCATCAGTTAATCCGGGTCCCCAGGTCTGGCTTGGCCCCAGGGCTGGAGGCTCTGGTTGTGCTTTCCCATTTAGGGAGGCTGGAAATTAGGGCATCTTCCATGTCCCCTCCTGTTGGCACCCGGGGCGATACCTCCACCCCCCCAGGAGCTGCTCTGCCACTGTGGCTCCAGGAGCTGCTGCTGGGGTCATCCCTGCCTTGAAGAAGAGAAAATCCACCAAACCTGCAGCAAAAACTGCCCTTTTGGGGAATGTCCTGGTCCCCCCGCCCAGGTCCCTTCAGCAGAGAGGGGCTGATCCCTCTCCTGCCACCCTCACGGGCTGGTGACACACCAGTCCCATCCCAAAATGGGTGGGAGGAAGGCCAGATGCCTTGGCAGGGCTAAACCTGGTCACTCCCTGCTCTCTTTCAGGCTCTGATAGTTGATCTCTGTGAAGGGAAGATCATCCGGGCGGTAGGTCCTCCCTGTGTGGGTGTGGGGCTGGGGGTGGCCTTGGTGTCAGCGACCTGGCAGCTTCCACGTTCTTAAATGGCTTCCCACTGCCAGAGGGCAGAGTTAGATGGGATTTTGGGAAGGAATTCTTTCCTGTGAGGGTGGGCAGGCCCTGGCACAGGGTGCCCAGAGCAGCTGTGACTGCTCCATCCCTGGCAGTGTCCAAGGCCAGGCTGGACAGGGCTTGGAGCACCCTGGGACAGTGGAAGGTGTCCCTGCCCATGGCAGGGGGTGGAATCCCTTCCAACCCAAACCCATCTGGGATTTTGTGGTTCTATGATTTTGGGGGCAGAGCCATCTCAGTGCCACCCACCTGGGGGAATGTGCCATGTGGGAATGTCTACAGCCACTGTCCCTGGCTTTTGAGCCAGAACAGTGGGGTCCATGCACGGGATATCCCACACCCACATCTCTGCAGCACATTATGACGATAATTAATCAATGAGCTTTGAAAGCCCCCCTGATGGGCTGCACCAACCCACAGCCCCCTGAGCTGGGTTCCCTCTGGTGCTTCATGGCCCCATTGCCTTCCAGGTGGGTGATGAGGAAGAGATCCTGCCTGGGAAGCTGCAGAATGAGATGCTGACATCCCTGAACAGGCACAACAACAACAACAACGTGCACAGTAAGGATATCTGTCATGGGAAAACAGCCCTGATCTGCCCTCTCCATGGCTAGAAACCTCAGCCAAGGGGTTTTCCTAAGGGCACCTGGTCTGGGATGTTTCTCTCCCTGTTTGCAGGGGTAATCCCTTGGCTTTTCCTCTGTCTTTTGAAACTTGAGAGCAGGAACAGATCATTCTGCTGGAAAAATGGATTTTTGCTAATATTTAGAATGTTAAGATGCTGCCACCCTGGAAAACAACACAGCCAGGGTTCCCTCAGCAAAGTTAGTCTGATCTTTGATCAGTGGCAGAGGGAGGCTCTAAGCAAGTAATTCCTTGGGATGCAAACACAGACCAGGTTAAAATAAGCCTGTCCTGTGTGTGTTCAGAGGTCCCATCCCCACCTCTCGTGTCCCCTTCCAGCCTCAGAGCAGGTGAACGCCCTGGTATCCGAAGCCTTCGTGCACTTCTTCGTGCGGCTGGTGGGGCACTACGGCTCCCACATCAAGTGGGGCAGGAGCGGCTCCGGCAGCTTCCAGGAACGAGCCTTCTGCAAGGCCATCACCTCCAAGAGCTGCCGCAAATTCCTGAAAAAGTTTGTGAAGACGAACATGTTTTCCCTATTTATTGAGGAAGCAGAGAAGAGCAGGATCCCACAGGAAGGTAATGGTCCTGTTTCTCCTCCACCCCACCCCAGCTGGGTGAGCTCTGTGGAACCCTGGGCTGGTAGGTTTAGGGGCAGAGACACCTCGTGCCTGGTGAGGGATGGGATGCAGCCCAAGCTGAGGGTGCTCAGGGCACTGAGCAGAGCCTGTGTGCTCTCAATGGCCTCATTGCTCCATCCCTGTCAAGCAATAAAAAATCCCCATTGTGACTTCCCATCCCTGGCAGTGTCCAAGGCCACATTGGACAGGGCTTGGAGCAACCTGGGCTAGTGGAAGAGTTTGGAACTGGATGAGCTTTAAGGTTCCTTCCAACCCAAATCAGTGTGGAATTCTGGATTCTATGATTCATTTTAGGTTGTGTCACTCGCCTGGAGCCGGGGCCAGCTCACCAAGAGCTCTGTGTTGAGGCCAACAAGCAGCAGCAGCACAAACATTTGGCTTGGGCACAGCAGCAGCTGCCGGGAGCCTGACTCAGCTCAGCCCGCAGCTCCGTGGCAGCAGGGCTGGTCCTTCCCCTTTCCCAGGGATTTACAGGGCACAGGGCACAGGGCAGAGCTGAGCCTCCTCCCAGCCTGGGACGAGGACAAATGGGCAGTGGAGGTGGAGGAAACCACCCAAAACCTGTACTGGTGGATGGAGACATTCTGGGCTGGGATCTGCCACCCCACTAGGGGGGCTCCTGGCTGGCACTGCCTCAGATGCTGCTTCTCTGCCCTCTTATGTGAGACCTTATAGGGCAAACCTGCACCTGGGCAGGGAGAGAGGGATGGCACAATCCCTGTTTTCTCATTGTATTTCCAGTCTATGTCACCATTCTGGCTTTCTGCTGAGTCTGCTGCTTTCTCCCTTCCTTGCTTGTGGGAAACACAAAACTGAACAGGAGTGAACCCATGGGTTAAAACCTCTGGCTAACCCAGCATACTGAAGCCTGTTTTGGGTGACAGGGATGGGTGGCGTTGCAACCCCCCCCATTTTATAGAATCCCAGAATTCCCACAAATTGTGTTGGAGGGACCGTTCCGCTATCCCAGGGTTGCTCCAAGCCCCTTCCAACCTGCCTTGGACACTTCATTTCCACCTTCACCCCGTGTCCTGTCTGGGTGCAGGTGTCCATCACCCAGCATGGCCTGGGGCACAGGCACTTCCCAGGATTCGGGCTGTGCAGCCCTCTGGCCCCCATTCCAAACACCAGCATCCCACCCATGACATTTCCTCCTCCACAGCGTATTTCCAGCAGAAAATAACAGAGTACCATGAACAGAAGAAGCACCGAAGGGACTCCTGAAGTCCAGCCCAGGAGCAGAGGAGCAGGACTGGGATTGACACCCCTGCCAGCAGCACCACACTGGACTCTGTTCCTGCCCACCTGGGACTCCTGAGCTGCCTGGGCAGCACTGAGTACCAGTCCTACCCGTTCTTCCTCAGGGCATCAATGCACTGGAAGACTCTTTGCATGGAACTACTGCCAGGCTGGGATTTCTTTCCCAGCCATGGTTGCTCCAGGGACAGAATGTGACTCCCAGTGCTTGGCCCTGCACAGTCCTTGTCCCCCACAGCACCTCACAGAGAGGGAGGGCAGCCAGGGCTGGCTGCAGCACAACAGGGGTTTAGAGTCATTATTAGAAGGGGGAAAAAAAAGGGATGAGTAGGAAATAGTGTTACTTCTCATTAAAACAAACCAGGGGTTTGTAAATAAGGAACATCTCATTGAACAGTTCCTGAGGTTTTGTTATTAACAACTGTTTTATATTGTTTTATTGAGCCATTGTTAAACACCAGCAGGAGCAGGTGGGGGGGGTCAGTGGTTTCCTCTCTCGCAGCTGCTGCATCACTGGTGCCACGTAGAGCCAAGTTTGGCTTTCTAAGGAAACAAAAATATTCATTTCCAGCAGGTTATTTATTTGTGCTGGAGCAAACTGTGAAGGCCACGTTCCTGTGGAGTGTCAAGGGGGAAACAGCTGATCAACAGCTTCAGGGAGGGAGGAAGGATTTGTTCCATCTCAGAGTAAAAGGCGTCACCATCCTCCTCAGGTCTAGTCTTGGTGCCAACTTCTCTTAAAACCCTGCAATTCCTCTCTGAAATGTGGTGCCAGCAGCAGATTAAAGCTAAATTAGGGTTCTCCTCCTTTCCAAATGCACTCACCCAGGAAATAAATATAGCAGCAGGGAAGCTGGGCTGGGGCTGCAGATCTGACTGGTCCCATCCCAGAGAAACCCAAGTCAGGTACTTCTCCCAGCAAAGGCTGGGCATGGAGGCAGAGCTTCATTCTCCTCGCTGGGATCATACAGCCAGGCCATCACATCACTTGGTACTCAGCAGGCATCAAAATACCAAAAATATCCTGGAATCATGGAATTTCAGACTGGTTTGGGATGTAAGGGATGTTCAGGATCACTCAGTTCCACCCCACCATGGGAGAGGCACCTTCCACCATCCCAGGCTGCTCCAAATCCCATCCAACCTGGCCTTAGACACTTCCAGGGATGGGGCAGCCACAGCTGCCCTGGTGTTCCAGGGCCTCTCCACCCTCACAGGGAAGAATTTCTCTTCAATATCCCATCTATCCCTGCCCTCTGGCAGCAGGAAGCCATTCCCCTTGTCCTGTCACTCCAGGCCCTTGTCCACAGTCTCTCCATCCTTCTTGTGTGGTTCCTTCAGGTACTGAAAGGACACAATTAGGTCACCCCAAAGCTTCTATTCTGAACAACACCAATTGTCAGCCTTTCCCCACAGCAGAGCTGCTCCATCCCTCTGACCACCTTGGTGCCTCCTCCCCTGGCTCCAATCCAGTTTGACACAACTTTTGTCATGGTACTGGAAGGCCCAGCAGGGGATTTTGCACAAGCACAAGCACTGAAATCCAGCCAGTTGGCTCTCACTCTCAGAGCTGGGCCCCAACGAGAAAGATAAAGGACATTTATTTTCAAACCCTTCATGCAGTCAGGCACAAATGTGACAGAAACACGGCTGGGAATAGGGCACAAACAGCAGTGAAAGTTTCCAGCCCTGCTGAAAGTTGTTGATTTGTTGTTCAGCCCCCACATGTGTTTGGAGGGGGATCTATTTGTTAGGAAAAAAGAGTATTTTTGGCACTGGGGGTGCCTTCTCTGGCTCCACAAGTTCCCTCTCATGGGTAGGGAGAGTGGTACAGGGTTAACTACAGAAAATAAAAGGTTAGTGGCATTGTTTTGTTTTGTTTTCTTTTGATTATATTTATTTTTTCAAAGTTCAACCGACATCAGAAAATGGTGTGGAAAATCAAGGGCACCTATCAGGAATAATCCCTTTGGAAATGATCACTTGCCTCATCCTTCACCTGCTTGTTAATGACATCATGAGGAGATGCCAAACCTTTCAGTTGTGAAGCCAAACACCATCTCATTGAGAAATTGGGAAGTGGTTATCGTTTTGGGAGTAGTTCTTTTGGAAACAATTACAAATCACCCAAGGGACTGAACTGTGTGATTGCTTAATTCCTGATGGAGAAAAAACTGACAGTTATTCCTCAGCTGCTGAAAACAGATACACAAAAATGCTTCCTTAAATTTAAAAATATATAAATTTTCAAATGCAGTCAGTGCTCCAACTGCCAGGCTGGGGTAAACTCCAGCAGCAGAAGGGCTGGAGCTGCCTTAGAATCATCAAATCCCAGAATGGTTCATGATCACCCATTCCACCTCCTGCCATGGGCAGGGACACCTTCCACTGTCCCAGGGTGCTCCAAGCCCCGTCCAGCCTGGCCTTGGGCACTGCCAGGGATCCAGGGGCAGCCACAGCTTCTCTGGGCTCCCTGTGCCAGGGCCTGCCCACCCTCACAGGGAAGAGTTTCTTCCCAACATCCCATCTAAAAATCCCCTATTTTAGTTTAAATTCCTTCCTCCTTGTCCTATCACTGTCCCTTCAGTAAAAAGTCACTCTCCTGTTTTTTACAGGCATTTGTTAAGTTCTGGCTTTAACACCCTCCCTTTAATGCCCAAAGTGTGGACAGACTGCTGAGGACACTCTGGGAAGGCTCAGCTGGGGCTGCTGGGAGCAGGGACACCGGGGCTGGGTCCCATTGCAGCACATCAGCACAACCTGCAGTGTATTTTTAAATCCTTCTTCCTGCTCCAGATTTGCCCAATGCTCAATCCAAGCCTACAACAGTAAATAAAACAGCGCCAAGAAATGTTTCCCTGAACTGGAAAGAGCTCATTTATTCTGCTAAATTGTTCACATAGTTCCCAGCAGAGCACTGGCCAACTCACACCATCCAACTGTGGGCTCAGCCCCGCTGCTGACTTGGGATTCAATCCCTGCTATGCAGCTGCCCTGGGGAAGATAAGTTCCATGCTCTGGCGTGTGTCACCCTCTGCCAGCAGCCTCAGTGCAGCAAACAGTCCTGGGAGGGTTCACCCTGCTGGAGGTGAACTGCAGGAACAGCCCCTGCTCCCACCCCACTCCCAGCCCACCAGGCTGTAACCTCTGAACTGCTGCAGTCCTCACACCCTGGAAAGGCTTAAACTCCTCTGCAGCTCCATTCCTCACTCACAGCTGGGCTACAGCAGCACTGGAGGTACCTGGGGTGACTTGGGTAGGATGGGAAGAGGAAAATACTGCTTTGAAACAAAGCTGACACTTGGATGACACAAAAGAGGCCCTGAGGTGTCCTGACCTGCCCCTTTCCTGTGTTAAACCCCTTATCAGAGCAGGGAAACTCCTTCAGCACCTCTTAAAGAGCCAACACAACACCCAGTGGAAACTTCCAGCTTCTCTTTACAAACTGAGAAGGAAACCTGCAGAGCAGAACTGTACTTTTTTAGCAGGGCATGTTCTCAGTCCCAGGTACTGCTGCTGCAGAAGTTCTTCCTCCCGAGTGTCTTCTGGACACAACCAAAACGAAAGGACCCATCACGAGATTGGGCTGAGCCCACAAATCCCCTGCTCCCCTTCTCAGCCCCACAAGCACATCTGATGTGACCCATGGCCACAAACAAGGCAAGTGGAAAGATCATTTATGCCATTATCTGTCACCATACCCAGAGCCATAGCAGCACTTTAGAGGGCCTGGACTGCCAGCAGTGACTGTTCCCTGATAACACTGAAACTGCAGCAGCAGAGCAATGGAACTTTTTTCTTGGCTGGGGGCATCCAAACTTCCAGGGAGTGAAAAGCTTAGGAAAAGGTGTCCTATTGCATTTCCTGAACAGCAGCAGGCTTTTGTTTTGCACATGGAAGTCTGGTCCTACACAGCTTTTTAAAGGCTTTAGTTCTTCTCCAGTCTCAAGTCTCAGTAACAAATTATTTGGAGCAGGAATCTTGAACCCCTGAGGACTCAGAGCAGGAATCTCGTTGTTTACACGGGTAAGTGGGCATAGAGGGGTTTGGTCAAAGCTTTAACTTGATAAACCACCAGACTGATTCTGATTCGAGGAAACCACTCACATTCCAGGGAGGGACTTTGCAAGCAACAGTTCTGCACCCACTTCGTGCTGATGAAAGGAAACACACGGTTTGTAAAGGGCACTTGCAAACGCTTCCAGGCTCTTCCCTTGCAGACTGTTCCCTGCTCCCCTCGAAGAGCAGTAGCAGAGGCTGCATTGTCCAGATCAACCCTTTCCCCACCCCTCACTGAAGTTCCCTCACTGCAGTTAAAACTCAGTTAATGAGTTCCCTGAATTCCACTTATATCTAACAGTGTCATTCTAGAGCTGTCACCTCGCACACAGAGATGCTCCCAGCACCAGGCACTTGGAGCAGAGCTCCAGGACACTTGGGAGCTGCCCCAGGTGTGTCAGGATGCAGGAACCAAATCCCCTCTCTGCCTCTAGCCTGGCAGGGACCCTTGAGGAGACCCTCAACACAGAGCCAGGTGCCCAAAGGATCCTCAGCTATGCTTGCCATAAAGCTGCTGCTCACAAGATTCCAAGTGGGAAAGCAAAGGGTGGAGTGGGGAAGCCCCACAAGAGTCTCCTGCTCATCCTGAGCACGTTCCCAATTCCCCCCTCCCGTGCCCCCAAGCTGACACATGACCTCCATCTCACTTGCTGACACGGTGCCACCCTGTGGGAAGGAACCAAGACTCTTCCAAGCACAGAAGGCACAAGACTGGGCACATCCCTGTGCCAAAGGACTTGGCCCCTCTGCTCTTCTTCCCAGCACAGCCCAGCAGGGCCAGCCTGGTCTGCTGCCACAAACACTTCAACCACTAAACCAGAGCCACCTTTCTCCATGTCCTCTCCAGTCCTGTCCCGACCAGGACACAAGGAAGTCCAATCTCTCAGTCCAGCAGTTGGACACTAAGCACTGCCCAGGGAGTGGGAACAAGGGTTTCAAACCTCTCCAGGCACTGCAGGAACTGAGTTTTCTCTCCACTTCCTCAGCACATTTTCTAATCACTGGGGTATCCCAGGAAATCCACATCAGCGCTTCCAGGAGCTGAGGGAGGTTTTGATTTTGTTACTGAGGTGTGTTTTTTTTTGGTTTGTTTTTTTTTCTGAACACGAGCTGTGTTTGATTGCTGCAGAGCCACGTCATTGTCCACAGGCACTGCCTGGGCTCCTAGCACAGAGGAGAAGTTTCCTTCCCATCTTCAGAGAGATGCTCCACGATCAGAGTGCAAGGATTTCAGACACAGGATCCCAGCATTCCAGCTCTGTCCCCAGCAGCTCCCCCACAGCCAAGGCAGATCCTGCTCGGAGACACTCCCTGCCCTCCCTCCCTTTGCTCAGGGGCTGAAGTTTCCCTCAGTGCTGGCCCGTGGCACCAGGTGAACTTCATTAACATGCAATTAAACCCTCCAGTAATCTAACTTGGTGTCCCTCACACAGTTCACCACAATTAAAATGGTATTAAAACAATGGCAGAAAAAAGAAACCCAAACTTACTGCATTATATAGCAGGCAAAGTTCTCGGAGATCCTGGAATGACAACATGATCCACATAAAAGCACTCTCTAAAGTGCAGGCAGGTTTGTCATTCACAAGTCTAAGCAGGACAGAGCAACGCACACATCTCAAGACAACTGTTGCTCTCAGAATTCTTATTTATTAAGAGCAGAAAGGAAATTTTGCTTAAGTTTTATACATAAAAAAGTAAACAGTAATTTTTTTTTCTTATAGTCTTTTCCACTGAAGAAAGTTGAGAAATAAGTTGTCTTTTTAGATAATGTTTATTTAAAAAAATAAAATTAATTGACAAAGATACCACACTATTTTGCATGCCGGGCACCCCTTGGCTCACAGGACCCTTTCAGCATGAAACCGCTTTGTCAGCAATGCACGAGCAAAAACCACCCCAGCCTGGCTCCCACCTGGCAGCTGCTGCAGCCACACAACTTAGTGAGATATCTCTGGGTTTTACCAGCTCAGGTCTTTAGTAAATAAATTCCAAGTGGACACTAAACAAGTATATCACTAAGAGATGATGAAATATTAAAATTATAAGCAAGTCAGATTGCAGCTGTAATTATACTACATTAGAAACTTCAGTTGGTGGGGATCCATTCACCATATAGAGATTAATTTGTAATCAAGGTAATTACAAAGACAGAGCATTACTCCCTGCATGCTTTCTCGGGCTTGGAACCAACAGAGTTGACTACGTGGAGAGTTGACTAGGGTGTACTTGAAATTCACTCTCTCAGGCAGGAGACTAGTTAAGGAGTGTTACTGATAACAAAGAAGAAAAGTTATACAACATTGATTATTATCAATTACTTTGTTCTTATCTGCTTTTTGCCTTAGTCTCCTACAAGTCTTCATCCATTCTGTAGAAACCCAGCTCCTTCCCCATTCCCCTGCTGCAGCTCCCATCCCTAGTGGTGGTTTGAGTGCGTGGGGCAGCCCTTGATGCGGAACACGTGGATGTGCAGGTGGGCAGCGATCTGGTTGCACACACTGACACAGTATCGGAGCAGGTCAAACAGGGACAGGATCTGCACAGGGAAAAAGCATCCACAGTTACACCACATGTTCCTTGAGTGCCACACAAGGGTGTAACAGCCCACACTCCACAGCACTGCAGCCCATTGAGCTCAATCTCCAACTCTGGGAATAACCGTGGAACCACACACTGGCTGGGGATGGAAGAGACCTCAGAGCCCATCCAGCCCATCCACTATCCCAGGCTGCTCCAAACCCTGTCCAACCTGGCCTTGGACACTTCCAGGGATGAGGCATGCCCCCCTAAAGAGTTTCTGGGAATGCTGGGCTTCTTTCCAGCCCAAGACAAGAGAGACTCTTAATTCTACAATCAGAGAGTGGAGAAGAGTTACAGCAGCTACACAGATACTGTGAAATGCCCCATTAACTCTGAATGGTGATAACCACACACACAAGGTCTTTTCACATCACATCACAACACAGCTTTGCTAAAAGGTTAACACTGTTTTTGTACATTAAACTCAAGCATTTGATAAGCCTAGATGAGCTGAACTTAAGATCTTTTTCCTGATGGGTGCTGGAGTCATGACAGACATTCCAGAGCTTAAAGCACAGCCAGAGCACCCCTGCCCTGCCCATAACAGAGCCTCTGCTAATGAGACAGCAACTCTCATCTGCAAAATATTCTAACCTAAGACATGAATATTTGATATAGTGCTTTAAAATTTTTAACTATCACAGAGTCATCAAGGTTGGAAGAGACCTTCAAGATCAAGTCCCACCATCACCCCAGAGCCACCATAATCACCCTTAACCCATGTCCCCAGGTGCCACATCCAGACACCTCTTGAGTACTTCCAGGGATGGGGACTCCATCACTGCCCTGGGCAACTTATTCCAATTCCTGATTAACTCCTTCAGCAAATTTTTTTTTTCAAATATCCAACCTGAACCTCCCCTGGCACAGCCAGAGGCCGTTCCCTCTTGTCCTGTCCCTGTTCCCTGGCAGCAGAGCCCAACCCTTTCCTGGCTTCCTCCTCCTGTCAGGGAGTTGTGCAGAGCCACAAGGTCCCCCCTGAGCCTCCTTTGCTCCAGGCTGAGCCCCTTTCCCAGCTCCCTCAGCCCCTCCTGGGGCTCCAGACCCTTCCCCAGTTCTGTTCCCTTCCCTGGACACGCTCCAGCCCCTCAATGTGTCTCTTGTCATGAGGGGCCCAGAACTGATCCCAGGACTGGGAGTGCCTCAGCAGTGCCAGCACAGGGCACCACACTGGGCCTTCTGAACACACCATGGCTGTGACAGCCCAGGGGTCATTGGCCTCTTGCCCACCTGGGCACACCTGGGTTCATGTCCAGCCACTGTCACCAGCACTCCCAGATTCTTTCCCAGCTTCCCAGCCACTCTTCTCCCCACCCTGAGCATTCCATGGGGCTGTTGTGACCCAAGGATGGGACCTGGCCTTGGCCACGGATCCAGCCTGCCCAGACCCCTCCAGCAGATCCACATCCCACCCTGCCTGGTGTCCTCTGCAAACTGACTGGGAGTGCCTTGATCCCCTCACCCAGACCATCCCTAAAGACAGTGCCCAGGACTATCCCAACACCAAGCCACGGACACTGTGACCCTGCTCAGCTCTGCACCAGCTTCAAATCCACCCTGTGATGTTCCTTCTCAGTCCCATCCCCTCCAGGGGACTCAGCTGGGCACAGCCAACACAATGAATTAGTGGCAGAGCTAATTAATAAAATGAGCCTGGACTCACCAGGGCAATCCAGAGGACAATATATTCATCAATAAAGCTGTTAAAATACTGGTCAAGGAACAGCAGTGCTGGGCCTATGAATGCTGTGTCATACAGATACATCTCACTCTTGGTCATATGGGCAACCTGCAGTAAAAACAAAGAGAAGTTCAAGAAATAAACATGTGCCAGCCAAGGCCCAAGGCAGAGTGACTGCAGAATACACAAAGCCAAAACAGTACAGTTTGAGCCACATTACTGCAAAATATCAAATACTCAAGTGGCAGCAACAATATTATTGAACCATGGAGCTCCACAGCTACAGAGGTGCAAGGTCTGCAGATAATGTAGCACATGAAAAAAAACTATCTTGTTTTCCAGCCCACCTGTTCCTCCTGCCACAAACCAAACAGTGAAATGGAAGCACACTGGTAAATTTTAAAGTTGAGCCTGGAAACAAAAATTCACAGCTGCTGGAGCTTCAAAAGTCAGGGACACTTGGTGTTCCTCTCTCTCCACCTCTTTTTCTCCCATTCCATAAGGATCACCACCTCTGTCTGGTTACATTTTCATGAACATTTTTGGTGTTCAAGTGTGATCTTTCCACCTCCCTACAGGCACAGCACCCATGCCACATTCCATCCTCACTGCACAGCATGAGGGTCTGGTAAGAAAGAAACTTTTCTTCCACTGTGAGCTTAAACTCTTCCTCCACTATGAATTTGAACTCTTCCATTTCGAGTGAAGTCCAGCACTAACCCAGTTCACAGCAGCCCAACAGAGGCCTGCAGAACTGGGATGGCATTTGAGGCAGGGGCTGTTTAACCCTCGTTCATTGACACCTCTGCCCTTGTACAAACCTGTTAATGATTTTAACTCCTATTTCCCTCCAATTCTTTAAGTTAAACCCTCAGGAAGTGTTCCAAACCTCAGCAGCTCCATCACCTCCTGTCCTTGTGACAAACCTTCCTCCTCTTTGCATCTGAAGGGGATTCCAGCCACCTCTGTTCCAGCCCAGCTCTTCACACATGTGCACAAATACACTGCAAAAGTGTGAATTAACAGCTGGGGAAGGGAGAGAAAACTCTGAGCTATCTGGTAGTGCCTGTGCAAGCACAGCATCAGCTCCAGGTTTCCACTGCCCTTTCAAACAGAAAAAGGCTCTGCTGCACCTCCAGGCTACTAAAAGCAAAGCCCGATTATCTCTTCAGCACACAAACAAGTGCAAGTTACTCAGGGGAATACCCAGGGAGCTCCATAATCTACAAAAAGTTCTCCTGCAACCAGACTTGGGAAGGTTCTGGCACACTCACCACCAGTTTATTTGTAATCTTAGCAGACACAAAGCCAAAAGTCAGAATGTAGAGGCAGGGGTGCCTCTCAAAGAGCTGCACAGCAGATTTCTTGTAGATCATTGCAGCCAAGGCGATCACTGAGCCAATGTGGAGAAAAGGTGAGAGGACACTCGTTCCCTACGGCGAGATTGAAGCATGAGGTTAATCAAATGTGCACATTGCAAAGAAACCTCAAAGAGCCCTTCACGTGGTGAGCAATGAAGGGTTAAAAATAAAATCACATTAGAAACGTCTTTCTGAATGCTGGTAAAAGGAACAAAAAGTGGTGAAACTTGAGCAGGCAGCAGCTGAGAATGTGGTGGAAACTTTCTGATGCTGGGGAAAAATATCAGATTTTAGGCAGCAAGAACACTGCAACAGAAGGTGCTTGTGCAGACACCTCCACTTGTTCTTTTACATTGGTAATATGAATAATAGATCTTTTAGAAGAATCAAACCCAGAATCTTCTTGGAAATTTTCCTTCTGAATGGATTTTTGCACAGGATTTTTCTATGAACTCTTCAGAGAGGAGTGTATTTGTATAACCTGGGTCTCATTAATTCAAAAACAAATATCAAAGTACAATGAGTAATTTTATTCAAAAATTTTAAAATTCTGATGCCTAAATCTACTATTCTCACACACACAATATTAATTTGTTTTTCCCACGCCAGCAAGGAGCTGAAGGGAAAATATTTCCCATGGAGGAAGGATTATGTCAAATACAAACTGTGGCTGAAGAGCCTCCGTGCTGAGGAGGACCTGGCAGCCCAAGGTACTCACTGCTATAGTGGATCCATTTTTGCCAACTCCACCCGTGAAGATCACACCAAAGTAGTTTGTACAGGAGAATATGGTTCCTGCCACAGTACAGAGAGCTGGGAATATTTTCATCTGAATGTTCAGTATTGGAATCTTAATGGAAGAGAGACAAGAAGTTAAAATATGCACAAACTCAAATTTGGGTTAATATTTCAGGTGCACTCAAACACTCCACTTTCCAACACAACGTTTGCTCTTTACAGAATTTGACATTCCTAGAGATTAAAATGTATTTTCCAAAAATCCTTCCATGAAGCTTCCCAGAGAGCCAGATTTATGTTCAGTTACCAGAGAAGAGACACCAAAAGCAGAAAAATGGACAGAAACCAAGAACTTGCTCTAAATCATCCCAGGGAAGAGAATCATCACCTTTCCTGAAGCTGCAGTCAAGATCAAACTGCAGAGCAAGAGCCACTTGGGATGGTCAGATAAACCCCCTCAAGGACTGGATCTGATTTTCTGGGCAAGGCAAGGCAAGCAAAGAGATCAGACAAGTCAGATCAGAGTCAGTGACCCAGGAAGGATGAGGTTGCTAAAAGAGGGGAGAACAAGCACAGGCAGTTTCGAAAGTTTCCTTTGTTTTTTAACAGTCATTTTTAAAGAAGAACAGGAAAAACTAGAAACGAAGAAGAAAATAGTCCAAACTAAACCACAGGAAATATGTTATGGGAGCAAGGGTTTAGAGATAACTACCCAAAACTTCCCAGCTCTATCTATTCAACTACTAAAAGCTCTTCATTTGGGAACTGAAGTCATGGCACTCAACTGAATAAATGCTCGGCTCCCCAATGAGTCCAGCCAGGAACAGAACTTCAAAGAAGCTCAAGTTTGCTTCTGTTTTTCTTTAATTATGCTCTCAGAGCAGCATTCAGCAGGTAAATCATGGAATCCTGTGAATTGGAAGGGACCCATCAGGAGCATCCAGTCTAACCCCTGTTCCTACACAGACACCCCAACAATCCCACCCTGTGCCTGAGAGTGTTATCAAAACACTCCTGGAGCTTGAAGATCATTCTTGAAGATCCTACGTTTTCTATTCCATTCAACAACTGAATCCCTTGATCTTTCCAGGGCATGATTAAGAGGCAGAGGAGCTCTAATCCTTCATGCCTTGTTCAGCCCACTCCCCAAACCCCACCCAGTTTTATGACACTCAAATATATTTCTCCCCTGCTAAGGCTAAAAAAAAAAAAAAAAAAAAAAGGCATTTTCTGAAAGACTGTAGAGAAAGAATAAAGACAAATAAAGAGAAGGCTTGAATTGCCAGACTGGAGCACTACTTGTAATCACTCATTAATGTCAGGAGGCTCAGGACTCCTTATGCTCTTCTAAAATCATGTACCTCTGCTGGCCTCTGCCTCAGAACTGATACTCTGGCATTTAAAGAACGGCTGAATTGGCTTTTACAAGCAAAAGGAAACAACTGCATACAGGAGTCAAAACACATTAAGGCTGACATTTCCCTGTGAACTCCCAACTACCACTAAAACACTGGAGAAGGATGCTCAGGGAAGAAGATAAGGCCATACTGTTTTAACACCCAGTTTGGCCAGTTTTCTTAACACCCTCCTTTTGGCCTCCACAAGCAGCTCCATAAGTGTGAAACATGCCTGCAGAAAATATTAATGAGAAACAGCCACATACAGAAATCTGGCAGAAGAAAGCCAGAGGAGTGGATTAAAAAGTCAGCACCTGCTGAATTTCTCCACGTACAAAATGGGAGCAGCAAGGCCAAAAGTGGGAAGCAGCAAAATCAAGCAAATATCAGATTATTTTTCTCTCTGAGTAGAGTGAGACAGCGAAATGTTCCTACAGAGTGGCAGTGTAGCCCCTGAATTTTAACTCAGAGGACACTGGAAGACAGTTGCAAGGCTTCCCTGTCTGGTATTCCATTTATCACTACAGTCCCTGCAAATATTCTGCCTTTCCTGGTGATTCCAGGAAGTTACATGCAGGCTGAACTTCCCAAAAGCAGGTCAGTAATGCAGGGAAGTATCCCCAGTCACAGCTTTTGCAGGCAAATCATGTTCTCTATTAAAGCTTCTGGGACTGACTACAGAGGGAAGGCTGCACTGCCAGAGAGCTGCTGAATGCAGGTAAAGCTTGGGAAAGCAGCATTACAGGTTGGACAGAGCTTGGAGCAACCTGGTCTCGTGGAAGGTGTCTCTGCCAATGGCAGGGGGTGGAACTGAATGAGCTTTAAGGTCCACTCCAAACCAAACCATTCCATGATTCCAGATTTTGTTTGGGAAGAGCCCAGGCATGGCAATAACCAAGTGGCAGCAGGGAACAGACGGAGTCGGGAGCAGTTGCCAGAGCCAGCATTAAAGCAAGTCTGGAACATTTCACCGGAAAATTACTGCCAGGATTCCAGAGTACATTCCCTCCGAGTTTTGGGCAGCACAAATTAGGATTTTAAAAGTACAGTTATGAGGAAATAGGCCAGAGTAGAGCCCAGCAGCAGGAAGGAGCATGTAAGAGACCACATGAGCAGACACAGAGCTGCTCCCTCCGGGAATTCCTCCTGTCACCAATCCCAAAATCCCACAGCCAGCTGGGCAACTCAAACCCAGGAGTCCTTCTCACAGGGCTGGATCCCAGCTGGAGTTTGGAGCTGTCCAGATCCAGTGCAGTCACATCTGCACAAGGAACAACTTCCAGCAGGATGAACTCCAGCTTTGTGCTCCCAAAGCGTTTGTGCCTCTTCATATTCCAGACCCTGTGGGAGAAAACTTCAGCAATTGCAGAACTTTTCTTGCTTCAAGCAGGAAAATCAACTCCAAATAATCGATGTTACTAGTTACCCTAAGCTTCCTTGCTTTACTTGCATGTCCCAAATGATTCCAGCTGTGATACTCAGCGTCTCACAGGAATTACCCAGCTCCAGGGGCCTGGGGAGCAGCATTTAACAGGCTTTGAAGAGAATTTACACTGCCAGAAAGGAGGGAACCAGGACAGGCACACATAGTTCCATGGAATAAAGGAAAGGTAATGACAGCAACAATTGCCAAAATCCACAACTCTGCATTTCACCTGTTCAGAGTGTTTTGCTTTTCCCATGAAAAGTGGACTGTTTGAGTACACAACACATTTACTCCGTATTTCCCCGAGACAGAAGCAAATAAAAAATACCAAACCACCAATTTTGCAGTCACATCAAGTATTAAAGGATTAGAGAGGGCTGGGTGAGATGGGGTTGTGTGATTTATTTTGCTCTGCAAGCAGTAAATAACATTTATCTCTAAGTGAACACAAAATCTCACTCGTTGAATTAAACAAGCTTGTCATGGGAGACCTGATTAAGGCTGTTCTCTGGAGAAATGTTCCATTAAACCAACCAAAATAGTTCAGTATTTTTGGGAGCTGCCTTAGGCAAATGCTGCTGCAACCCAGAACTTCTAATAGATGCCAATATTCTGCTGAAAAGCTTATTGAAAAGGCTGTTAGAGAGTTATTTAAGCTATTTTAAAAAAGAGACCAATTTCTAAGCTCACATGAATACCACTGAATTGCACCAGAGGTTGCTGCAGCAGCATTTCCCACCCCCCTTTTTTTTTTAAAGGAATCTGAGAACATGAATTGAGAAATTCTCTTTGTAAACACAGAATATTGAATCATAGCTGCATGGGAATGTTTGCCACACTGATATTTTTTGAAAACTTGGCACCAATAAGGTGATGTGTAGCCTTATTTTTATTTTCTAATCATTCCTACCCACCTTTGTTCCCTTTAGATGGTATTTACTTTGCAGTTTATATAATTAATTAAGGGCTTTGGGTTTTTAAGCCTGAAAGCACAAGCAGCAAAATCAAGATGGCCACGATTAGCTCATTTGGGATCCTCTCCACATGCTGTGGGTTCATTGCACCCATTACATGGAGCAGATTAAAAATTCATCCATTTGGGGGTGAAGCTTCTCAGGGACTTTTGACCATCTCTTGGCATTACTGAAATCAAGATTTCTTTCTCCTTAAGAACTGCATTTATCAAATACAGAGAGAAGATTGATAACCAGGAAGAAAAACTAGGAAAACCTTACAGGAAATCAATGCTTTGGATTTTATTTCCAGTAAATTTATATCTTTTTAATTTATGTATGCACATACATGCTTTTCTGTGGACAATGTCATTTTGATAGCTCAATGTGGCTTCAGTAATACTTACTATTGTATTGTACTATTATCATCATTATCAAACTGTCAGTTGACTTGGCCTGGTGAGCCTATGTTATATATAGATATATACACAGATACAGATATATAAACATCTGCAGCCAGGCAGTATATATAAAACATCAGCCACATTCAGGCTAAATTGTCTATAGATCGTTTCCAACTGCTCTCTAAGAGTTTTCCCCAAATCCTCATCCCAGTTTAATATTCCTCCACTGTTTGTTGCATGGAACTCATTCAGGTTTTGGCCAGGATTTCACCAAAGTTTAAGTTCATGCAATGTTTGATAGCTTTCTACCTGCATGGAAAAGTTATAAAACAATCTTGTGTTAATGCCTCTGGTACAGCCAGAACCCACAGTTAATTCTGTGGGATCTACACTCAAAAATCTGTTTCCACTTAGGAGGAAAAGTGAAACCAATTGAAACTGTCCCCAGATGTGCAGGAATCCTTCAGTGACCACAGGATTATTACAAAGGATAAAGTAAGAACATGAGCAAAATTACCAGAGATTGCCAAAAAGGTGGTCCTCCAATCACTGCCAGTAAATGCATGATTATTATGAAGATTTGTACTTCAGTCACATCAATTCTGATTAGGTATAAAAAGCCAAAAAAAAAAAGCAAAATTATTCAAAGCAATTTCAAGTCAGTTATTCGCAAGCTCAGCAGCGCAACTCTGTCATGCACAGTATAAACACCCCAAAAGGCTGAGGAAAAGAGGAAAAACTCACAAATAATTTGAAAGGCAAAAATGTATTTAGCTTTATTGTTCAAATTCAGAG
Source organism: Lanius collurio (assembly GCA_020086605.1). Classification (NCBI taxonomy): domain Eukaryota; kingdom Metazoa; phylum Chordata; class Aves; order Passeriformes; family Laniidae; genus Lanius; species Lanius collurio. Next base: position 1,371,183 of record JACBWW010000084.1, read on the forward strand.
TGATGTTGTGCTATACTTCTGTTTTACTTCACTGCAATAACAGAAATCTATTTTATCAACAGGAAACATTGAAACTCTTCACTGCCCAGTGGCAGCTGCAGAAATAAAGATTCAGTTTTAACCTTGTCCACCAAAAAAAAAAATTGTATGGATGATAAAATTCTAAAAAGATATTTTTAATCCCTATTATATTCCCTACCCTGTTTTAATATGAATATTCCCTGAATAGCATCAAGCTTTGAAAAGAAACACAAATCCCTAAATGTTTGATGGAAATGGTGCAGTGGCAGCAAGAAGAGAAGCCACTTCTGGTTCCAGCAGAGCCAGGATGTGCTGCAGGAAAGGATGGGAGAAAACAGGGAATTTATGGCTTTGTTTTAAAGAGCATGTAAAGGTCTTGGGGATAGAAAGAGGGAAAAACAGATGTACAAATGAATGACAGAAATAGGAGTGCATAAAAATACAAGTGAAAAGAAGAGGATGGACTTGCTGGTGTGATATATATATACATACATATATAGGGTATATACACACATTGTATATGCTATAAATAGACACATTTTATCTATCTCTATATATGCATATAGATGAATGTTATATATAAAAATACATTATATATAACATATATATTATAGCCATATAATAGTATCTTGCCCTGAGGTGCTGTATCAAAAACAATCCTTCAAGTCAGTTTGAAACATTTCTGGCTTATCATTATTTCCAATTAGACACTTCTGCCTAGAAAACTCCAAATCACTTCGTGCACACACAGGCTTTGCTGTGACAAAACCCTGCTGATATCACCTGCACAGGGAAGGAGCATTATTGGGTGGGCTTTCCTCTGTCTGCCTTCAATGAGCTACAAGACCATGGAATTTATTTTAATGTCAGCTCATTGTTTCTCCATAGACTTTGTTCCAGTCTGGGAGTGGATCCTCTCATTTGAGGATCTCCAGTCTGGCCAAAATATCTTTGTTTCAGCAGCAGACCCACATGCACAAGGGATAATTCTGAGGCTGCACCTAAATCCCATGGAAGGCACCCCCCGTGGCAGGGGGTGGAATGAGATGAGTTTTAATCTCAACTCAACCCATTCCATGATTCTTTGCTTTGTCAAAGACAAACCTGGAGATGGGACACTCAAGAAATAACCTTCGGGGCCCTCCTATATTCAATTTGCTCAATAACAATCCTGCAAGGCAGTCACAACTGGCTGGGGGAAAAACTAACTTCCACAGAGGAAAGGATGTTCTAAAAGATCTCTATTTTCAGTCCTGATACAAACAAATGGAGCCACTGATGTACCTTGCAAGAAAAAATAAAAATGCTCAGCAGAGAGACATAAACCAACTGATTTAATGCAAAGAGCTTCCTCCCAGCCCTTGGAGTCAGGATGGAAATGTGTTCTCAGTGTGTCCAGCCAAAGAGTGGCTGGAGCAGCTCCACTCCAGGAGCACAGCAATGTGTTTTAGCCCATTTCACTACTTCTGTCAATCACCTAAAGAACAGAAAGAAACTGAGAAAGTTCACAGAAACAGTAACTAATAACTCATGGAGGTAACTCCAATTTACAGTTTTCCTTGGATAGGAAACCAGGTTTCTTTTGGCAGCAGGAATCTTATGCACAATAAAGTAATGTCGTGTATGGAAATCCAAGATATTCTGCCAGACAAACCTTTGCACGAGGCTGAGAGCCCAACAAATACATGGGGAGCAGTGCCTGGAGTGAGGTCAGGGAAACAGTTTTATCTCTACAGAGCCATGGCACAACCTTTACTCTCCTGCCCAGGGCTCTGCCCTTCCAACTCAAACAGAAACAGCATCAGGCAGCCAATGATATTTGTCAAAAACTCCTCTCTGACTTACAGTAAGAATCTCCTATTGCAGAACAAATACGACTCTTAACTTCAGTACCACCTTAATATTCTGTATTTTTAATACTAAATGGCTCCTTAAAACAGAAGGCAAAAGCATTAAGACCTATGGAGGAGAAACAAAGCACCAAACTATCACCTAAGGAAAGCATAAATTCTTAATCCCATGGAGGAAAAAGGCCTGGGAACATCCCATGCTCATTAAAACCACTGTCAGATGACTTAAAATGATAGGCTTGATATCACTAAAGCACATGTCTGATGTTGGAATTATTCAATGAATGGATGGATGTCAAGTGGCCTCTAGACAGAAATGTAAGAATTCAGGAATCTACAGCCCAAAGCTGGAGCACAGAAGGGAACAACATCTGGCAGCAGAAGCTAGAGAAGGAAACACACCATTCCTCTCGGGGTTTAACTTCAATTCAAGGCAACTGTGCAACCACAGCATGAACCAGATTCATCTATGGTGCTGCTACATGGAGCAGTCATCCTACCTTCCCTAAAATCCGACCATTTTCTTCCCCAAAAAACACCTGCTCACCTTCCCTCCTTGGCCAGTATCAGCTCCTGCCATCAGTGGGGTCAGGAGAGTGGCTTGGCTAAAACGATCCAACCAAAAGAGAAGAAATTCCTGTCCCAATTCCCAGCACATCAGCTTCCCTGGTGGCTCTTTTCATGACCTCAGGAACGCTGGGAGCCCTGAGGAGAGGCCAGGGAAGGTCTCAGACTCTGGAAGCCACAGAATCCAACACTGTGGGACTGGGCAGCTCCAGAGTGGTGAGGAATAAATGGGAATGACAGTCAAGTGGATTGCTACCAGCCTTCCTAAAAGTCCTAAACAACCCCTGAAATGAAAAATAAGTGGAAGAATGCCACTATAAACCAAAGCAACAATGGTTTTGTCAAGAGAGACATGAGCAAAGGAATATCTGCACTGCCTGGAAAGCGTTAACACATCAGGTGATCCAGAAGACATTCTTACCCCTTAATGATTAACTTGGATTTATGCACTGTGTCCAGGTAAAATGAGCTAGCAATCAAAAAAATCCACAAAGTGCCTGGGTCACCACATTGTTTTTAAACTCTGGTAGAGCTGAGAAGTACCCAATAAAATGGGAAGGCAAAAGCAGTACTGCAGGAAAGCACTTGCTCAGTTTGGATGGAGACCAACCAATGCCTTTCTTTTTGGTGGGAAATACATCCAGCTTGCTTTAGTGGATGGGGAATTTTATTTGCAAAGCAGAGTGATAATGTTCCTGCTCAAATATAACATCATTAGTACCATACTTTATTCGACATCAAGTTCCATTGCATATTCAAGTGACTCTTCCATGGTAAAGATTAGAGAAAACATAATTTTAGAGTAATGGATCATTTATCAAATTATAGTAGAAAAACAAGGGAAAAAAGCAGAAAATAAGGGAAAGGCCTTTGTTCCTACAGATTGCCTCATTTCATTACTATAATTACATTTAATTACACAGAAGCAGATACCATACACAGAACTGTAAGAAAGGAAAACCATTTCAAAGCAAGAAGGGAATCAGCCAGTTCAAAGATTCTATTTTCAAGTTTTGTTTGTATTTATTTACTCATTTAAATACTACAGTGGAAATTTGAAGAAAAAACAAATGGGAAGTGCAAGCAACATGAATTCTGCAAGTGGTTCTTAAAGCCTCTGAACTGGGATATTTTTATTAAGTGGGTTATTTTCAGGCATCACTGGAGCCACACTTCCCTCAACATGACAGCTTTGCTGCCTGATGTTTCCTGACAACTGAGTCATGTCAGCACTGCCCAGACACCGACATTGTGCACATTAAGTCCCATGAAATGAAGAAAATGAAACAAACCCTTTTCCCAAGACATTCCCACACTACAATAGATGGACGGAAAGTTATTGTATGAGTTCAGTGGACACAAAGAATCAAGTTCCAAAAATCTCTTCTTCAAATAAACCAGGGCCTTTTTCATCTTCTGCAAAATAAACAGAAGACCCTGAACAGAGGTTTAAGATCACCAGGAACATCCAGGCGAAGAACAAGAACAAAGAGCTGATAAAGACAACAGAGCAAAGAGCCCAGACTCAATATTTAAAAACCAGAATGCCCAGACAGAACATCCAATGGCAAGGCTGGGGAGAACACTGAAAATAATGCTGATTCTGCAGCAAAGTGATGTTAGGGAAGAGTAATAACCAGCAGTGCTGCAGAAGGCAGGGACAGGCTCAGGCAATGTCAGTGCTGCACTGGGGGGTAAACCACGGGCTGAACCCCAAATATCTCAGGATTTAATTCAAATAAAGTCAGGGAAGCATAAAAAGTGTGAATTTTTAAATGTACATTTCAAGCCCTCACTCCCTATCTGCCTAAATTCACAAGAGAGGAGAATTCCTGCAGAGGCAGCTGCAATTCCTGGGGTGACACTGCCATGGATTCTCCTGCACACACTGCAGTGTTTTCCTCTATTGACCCTCCTTTCCCTGTTGTGACAAACTAAAATGCAGATTATTTGCCAGTCTACAAACCTGTACAGTCTTCCCACATAAGAGAAGATCCAGAGAACCCAGGCTGGTTTGAGTTAGAAAGCTCATCTTGTTCCACCCCCTGCCATGGGCAGGGACACCTTCCACTAGCCCAGGCTGCACCAACCTGGCACTTGGAGCACCCTGGAATGGTGGGAGGTGTCCCTGCCCATGGCAGGGGGTGGAACAGGATGAGCTTTAAGGTTCCTCTCAACCAAACCATCCTGGGATTCTATGAAAATGCCCTGCCTGGCCCATCATCTCACAGCCCACTCCCCAGATGGCTGTAAATCCAGTGTCACCAGTATCTCCTGGGATGGCAAAGGCCTCCTGTCCCAGGGGGAACTGCAGATGGACATCTCCAGCAGCTCCAGGCCCTCTGCACCTGCCCTTCCTCTCTCCCATCCCATGGCAAATTGTCCTCATCCAGTTCAAACAACTTCTTTTTATCACCCAATCTGAGTTATTTCCACCCCACAGCTATCACACTAGGGAATGATTTCAGAACTCTGAGTGTTTCAGAACTATGTGATTTGATAATCTTTTATCAAAGCAACTTCTTGGTCAGTTGAGATGTTGACATCACAGGTGAAAACCTTGATTTAAGGTCTTCCTTCCTTTGGATTACTGCCAAATTACCATTTTCTGACTCTATTTCCAGCCTTTCATGGATTATGAACAAAGTATTTAAAAAATTAAGTCCCTGATGCCACCTGACTCCCTTCAGATCCACCCAGCTCCCAGGGTCAGCTGGAGACACGTCAGGAGTTACCAGACTGCTGCTGGTGCTGCATCTAAAGCAGAGCTGGTAATTCATCTTCCTAAGTAACCTCCTGAAAGCAGAGATTTTGCTGAGCTACTACATGAAAAAACAAAAGAACTATTAGAAAATAATTAGCATCAACACAAGGTTAACAATGGGTATGTAAACCAACCACCAAAAAAAATAACCTCACTTTTATTTAACATCTGATGCAGTTCTAAGAAAGAGATCAAGAAGCTATTCTTAAATCATCAAATATTTCAGGAGAAAGTCCAGGCTAAAAATTCATCAATAATAACCATAACTATGATATGTTTCAAGGAAACTAACTCATTCACTTTTAGTGATAATATTTTATCGAGAGGGGACCTCACCCATATACAACATGTTTGAAAAAAAAACCAAAAGAGGCAAAATAAGGAAGAGAAAGTCCTTTTTAAGGCCAGCAAACTAGAGAGGAGAAGGATTTATTGAGCACAGACATAAGGAAAAGCACTTTGAAAATAAAGACAAGAAGGAAAGGAAGTTACTTCTTCATGAAGCTACAAGCACAGGGATCAAGTGGCACAGCTTAAACCAGACATTTTTAACCACCAACTTGTGACTTTTTAAGTTATTACACAAAACACAGTTCCCTAAAAGAGTCAAGAAATTCTCTTTTTTTGGTGGAAAGGTATTGAAATGGCAGCAACAAAAGTTTCTTTAAAGAGTAGTTCCAACGACATTATTCTACACCCACACTTCGAGCTGCTTCCTGCTTGGCTTTTAGGTGAAGCCAAAGCTACGATAAAATAAAAAAAAAAAAGTTTAAATCAAACCTTTGTTGAACCAGCAGGTTTTGCTTTGGTTTCAAGTAAAATGTGATGCTCTCAAAAAAAAATCTGTTTTCACTTAAATCCAATTTTTCCTACTTGTTCAAACATTTTTCCTCCTTGTGTTAAATATGAAAGCACTGGTGAAATCCCCCAAGAAGCTGCTTTGCACAGAGCAGTGCATGACAAAGGTGCTGCCCTGCTCAGTCCATGCTGCTGCCAGGTTAAGGCTTTACCGTGTAATTCCAGAACCAGGGCCCCAGCGTTCCCGTGAGGAGCTGGATTGCTACTGTGCAGAGCATGGACTCTGTCACATCAAATCTACGTGTGAGGGAGAGAAACAGTTCAGAACATCCTCCTGAGCACTCCTCTGAAGGGCAGCCATTAAAACATCTTCAGTCAGGGGAAGGGTGATTCAAAGGGCAGGTCAGGGAAGGGATTAACAACCATAAAACCCAGGAGTACTAATGAATTAACAAACCCATTCCAACCCACACAGTACTTTATGCATTTAAATCTTCATTTAGAACTTCTGCAATTTACAGTTTTACCGTATCACTCCAACACGTGAGGAAAACCAATCATTTGGTGTGTGCATGAGGGAATAAATGAAATTCCTTGTTCCGAGTCAAGGTGAATAAAATCCATAACCAAGCACAATCCAGGACTCTCATCTCCTGACCTCATGTTCGTGTCTCCAAATGACACTGAATATATGAATTCTTTAGCTGAAGACGCTCCTGCATGTTTCAGTGGAGCAGAAATGCAGACTGTATTTCAGTTTGACACCTCTGACAGAAAGGAAGAAGTGCTAACTTCCTTCCTTTGCAGCTCCGTTACAAATAATGCTCTAAGAAGTGACCTCTGGACCCCTGTTCAGGGGGAATCACACTCCATTCTGTATATATTTATTTTTCACCCCTGACAGAAAGGGATGAAAAAATGTGCTGGAGACAACAGAGCCATAGAAACCACTCTTTCTCCCAATACAGTGTCATAAATCTGCATTTTACCATAACAAAAGGATTTTTAAATGGGATGAAATTAAAAAAAAAAAAAAATCAAATCATCTAGCTTAAAAAGAAAATAATTCAGCAGCAGCAGGTTCAGCCAGAACACAGCTCCTGTTTATTGCTGTGCTTATCACAGTATGCTGGAACAGACACCCACCATGCCAAGGGATCAAAAACGGGCAGCACAGAAAGGTCATTGTGGCCCCAATGCCAGGGCTCAGGTGCAGTGATGATGTGCAGACCCCAGGCTTGAGGAGAGGGGCCACTGAATGTCAGCCTGATAAGCATTTTCAGTTTAATTATCACAGCACAGTAAATAGCTGGGAGAGGTAATAGTTGGTCTTTTACAGAATACAGGAAGAGAAAGCTCCATGTCCAAACTCCACAGCTACTTTGGTGCTTTACAACAGCTGCAGTTTCTATTCCTTTTTCCTACGTTATTTTAGGTGATATTTGTAATTCAGACATAGATCCATTTTTTAACCATCATCTGGGAAGTTTAAGAAGGGACATCGACCTCAACATGTGCTTCACTCCCCAGGGATGCTGGCACTGACAATCCCTGCGCCTGCTCTGCTGGGAACCCTGTCAGGCTGCTCAGTCTGGAGCCAATTAGCACACAGGAGATTAGTGCTGCATCCAGAATGTTCCCTTGTCAGTGCAAATTTATTGAGTGTATTCCACGGGCAATTCTTAAAAGGCCCTGTTTGACTAAACAAGTCATTAGACAATTCAAGAGCCACCAGTGGCTCAGGGCTCAGAGACAGCTGCAGTCAGTCCCCTCCTTGTGCTACCAAACTGAATTCAAATTGAGAGATTTCCTGAGAAAATGATCCAACGACAACAGGAAACAGACACTTACACTGGAGATGGCCCTGAAATCAAGTCAATCACTAGCAATACAGCTGATCTAATACAGCTTTTTAAGGCTGTGTGAATCTATGGGGGAGGTTTGTGCACCATCCTGCCCCCTCCTCTCCAGCACACAGAGCTTCATGAAAAAGTCCCAAATCACAGCAGAGAAGAAAAACACTCCTGCCTCAACAGAAAATAGAAGTTACTGGGCTGGAAAACTCACAAGGATCCATCTACCAGTTAATGCTCTGGTCTGGAAAATGATGATTCTTCCATCTGTCTTGTCCATATCTACTGAGCGTGCAAGTGGGATTACTAAGGCTGGGCAATGAACTGGGAATCTGAGCAGGAAATAAAGGACTGTTTTCTTAATGGAACCATAGCAGCAAGAAAGAATGTTCAACATCAGAACATGAGAGAAAGAAAGGCTGAGAGTCACATGCTGGAAGTGCAAATGCTTAGTTATAAAGTTATTAGAGCTTTATCCTAACTCATTCCAATCCAGCAGTTTCACTTGGATGCAATGAAATACAATAGGATGAATAAAGCAAACTGTACAGAAAAAATGAGAACATGAATTAGAATTATTTCCAGCACCAGGAAATTCATGTTGAGGGAAAAATAATATTAAAAATGAGCCATAAGACCCTTTCCTTGTTACAACACACCTCCAATACGTAAATTTTTCCTTCTGCTGCTCACAGAGCTAAATAGAAGTTGCACAGGTCAGCCAACAGCCACGTGCTTGTTATGTTGTAGTTCACTATTTCACAGAGCAGTGAGAACTCCAAGGATTTATCAGAACAATCAGGAACAGCATCTCCACATGTGACCAGACTTGTGGGGAAGGAAGAGGAGGAGGATGTGGAAACCCCCGCCCACACCTCTTCCGTGAGCCCTCGGCAGCTGCACAGGTTTCTGTGATGCTGCCATTGCAACCGAGAGAGCAGGAGGTGCAGGTTACCAGCACCAAACTTCACACCTACCACAAAGACACTTCAACAAGTCCTGCTTGCAAGCACAGAGAAGCCAACACCGCCTGACATCAACAGAGGCTCTACTTAGCCTCAGACTGTCCTCTGCAAATAACCTGGGTGTAAAAGTTCTCCAAGAAAACCTTTGGAAAAACTCCTAAAATGGAAATAATCCCCATTATGCTCTGCAGTCATGGGGATTATTGCCTTATCTCAGAGTGAAGATCCTGAGGCTGTTCCCAGGAGCAAGAACTCAATGTGCTAAACTCTGACTTGGAAGGCTTCCATCCTTGTATTTCAGTATTTGGTGTGTGTTGTCTATCCAAGACAAAAAACACCAACTCCTCCTCTGCCAAGGCTGAAGAGGAAGGCTGGCTTAGCTGCTTTCTGAAAGCCAGCCTCGTTTCCTCACCTCTCCTTTGGACCTGAGTGGCAGGAGTGGTGACAGGACTCAGGTGAATCAACCCAACCTTCCCCCCTTCCTGAACCAACTCATTATCTCACAGGCTCTTGGGCCTCTACAGCTGCTCCAGAGTCACTGAACAGGAATGTTCCCCAAAATTCTCCAACTCTCCTCAAGAAAGGCTGTTTTGCTCAGCAGCCTGAATTCTTTTGCTTTCTCTGGGGATTATTATTCAAACAGCAAAATAACCATTTTTAACTTTTCAGTTATATGAAAGCTGGTAAAAACTGATTCTTCCTCTCTTATTTATGATACATCTTTGTGAAGCCTCCTTGGAAACTAATTTCCATCTCATTGTGTCTATATTTACACATATATACACAGATATAATTCCTACCATCACCAACTTTTAGTATTTCCATTAAAAAAGGTTGGAATAAACCAGATAATGCAGGAGAAATTCTGGAGACCATGGTAAAGCAACACACTTACGTTTCTGGATGGACCCTTGAGTGCTCAGTGCCCACTGGGTTTTTTCTACAATAGGATTCAGCACCTCCAGCACTTTCATCAAAAACAAGTGCACCAGGACTTTACCTGAGCAGTTTGTGTCTCATGCCTCTAAAAAAACACCCAGGTTGGACAAGGGGGAATGGCTTCCCACTGCCAGAGGGCACGGTTAGATAGGATATTGGGAAAAAATTCCTTCTTCTGAGGGTGGGGAGGCCCTGGCACAGGGTGCCCAGAGAAGCTGTGGCTGCCCCATGCCTGGCAGTGTCCAAGGCCAGGCTGGATGGGGCTTGGAGCAACCTGGGACAGTGGAAGGTGTTGCTGCCCATGGCAGGGGTGGAGCTGGATGAGTTTAAGGTCTCTTCCTACCCAACCAATTCCATGATTCTGTGACTCTGAACTGTGCTGCAGAATTCAGCTCTGACAGGGATGGATGGCTCTGACCCCCTGGATGTGGCCCCTGCAGTCAGGCTGTGCTCTGACCCTGTGCAGCTGGAAACACTGTGAGCCTGCAGACACCTGCTTCTCCTCCTGCACTTCCTGCAGGACCAGGACCACTGCTGAATCCAAGTGGGATAACCCTGGATTGGAGAAGAACCAGGTGATCACACCTGGGCTCCAGATAACATCAGGAAAACCCTTTCAGGATTTGTGCACTGTATTTCCTAATGATCTGTTTTCTGCAGCATGTTCCTGAAGTATCAGATCTGCTTCCACAAGGACACAAGAAAGCCCATTGGGTCTTACCAGTTTGATTTTTGGGATATGCAGGAAAGAAGTCTGTTTCCAAAGCAGAGGTGCCCCAGTGATGGCACAGCTGCCCCAATACAGGACTCAGCTCATCCTGTGCTGCAGCACAGCAAATCCACAACCCAGACAAACCAGTTCCTGTGCTGGAAACCAGGTCAGGAGAACCAAGTCATTATTTGGGCTGTTTCAATACTGAGTGTCTCTCTGCCATTAAAAATCACATTTTTCTTTTTCAAGTGTGCCAAGTATTCCTGTTCTTCCATAAGATCATTCCCAGATCAGGTGTTTAAGTAAAACTTCTGCATTTGCCTCTATCCCTGCTGTTACCTGCTGCCTTTGCACTGCTGCTATCATTACAGTGACTCTCCTGGAGCCTGCCCCACTTGCCTGAAGACACTTCCTGCTTCCTCCTGGGGAATTTTTAAGCAATACTGACCTCTAGCTATTTATTTGAGCTGTTCAACCAACACCAGTTGCTTTTTGAAGAGTGCAGTGTTTGCCAGGGTCTAATGGAATTATGTGATCATTTGAAGATGGAGACAGATCACAGGACCTTACTGACTCAACTGATTATTGTAAATCCTGGAACAGCACAGGGGACCCCCCCCAGCTGTCAGGGAGAAGACAAAGAACCGACACAGCTGATGGATTCAGTACCTGGGCCCAGCTGAAGTTCTCCTCTTCCACCTGCAGAATTCTGTAGGAATCTTGCAGAATGGATCCCATTTCCTCCTCCCTCGGGGGAACTGATCTTGCCTTGAAGTCTGACATGCTCTGCTCTGCCTCAGGGACTTGCCAAGGCTGGTGCAGTGACACCAGACAGAATCATGGAATTGTTAATGTCAGAAAAGCCCTCCAGGATCATCAAGTCCAGCCTGACCACCACCTTGTCACCAGCCCCAAGCACTGAGTGGCACATCCAGTTGTTCCTTGTGCACCTCCAGGGATGGGGACTCCAAACCTCCCTGAGCAGCCCTTTCCAATGCCTGACCATTCTTTCCAGGAAGAAATTCCTCCTGATGTCCAACCTGAACCTCCCCTGGCCCAGCCTGAGGCCGTTCCCTCTCCTCCTGTTCCCTGGCAGCAGAGCCTGACCCCCCTGAGCCCCTTCCTGTCAGGGAGTTGTGCAGAGCCACAAGGTCCCCCCTGAGCCTCTTTTTCTCCAGCTTGAGCTCCTTTCCCAGCTCCCTCAGCTGCTCCTGCAGCCCTTTCCCCATACACAAACCACACACTATTCCACAAGCACACACTTTGTTTGACACACTAATTGTCCTGGTTGTTTTAAGACAGAGTTTTCCAGCAAGCCAGGCTGATTCTATAACTGAACATTTCAGGCCTGTGTGGAAGGAGTGAAACAGAATTCTCTCCCTTTAGCACGCTCTGCTCTTCTCCAAGCCATTTAATTATTGAGTTCTCTCTGCACTGAAATACAATTTCTTGCACATATCTCATCACAAATAGAGTAAGTGATAACTGTCTGCTCTTTCCTGCTGCTTCAGAATTAAGGCAAGTCAAAAACACTGTCACATTCCCCAAAACATCACTACTACACCATCTCTGAGTATTTCTGAGAGTCACTACATGGCATACACAGACAGGAAAAAGCTCCTGCACACAAGGATCTTTTTGGGTCCTTTCAACAGCTGTCTCTGATCCCACTCATTCAGGATTAAGGATACCTAAGTCTGTGCACTCCAGTGAATCTGAAAGGGTTAATAAAATACCTTTTTTTCAGTCTTAGATAAGTGAAATAAAGGCTTCATTAAAAAAAGTGTCAAACAGTCAATCTGTTAACTGGATAAATAGTCTCATGGGTTTTGCATTAAAATGAACATCAGCTTATAACAGTCTATTAACCTTGTGATACAGGGCAAAAGAAGGAACAAATGTGTTTATTACACAGTGCTGTGTTATCTAAATTAATGATACACACATTTAGGTGATTATTGCCTGCTCTGAATTAGCTAAGTATTAACAGTCACCACACTCTTAGATTATAAGGCCAGGCAGAAAAATCTAATTTGTTGAAAAATGCCTCCAAAATACAGACTCCTCACAAAGGAATGTTCCAGTGAACACCAGCACTGACCCAAACACTCCTCTGCAGCACAACAGCAATTTGGGGGGGTTGGTACTTCCATCTGTAAAGTCAAGCACATGTCAAGGTCGGGCTTTTATGTTCTTTGATCAATAACCAGAAATCTTTGATTATCAGGACCCTGTAAAGTTCAAAGGGAGCTAAAAGCATTCAGACTTTTGGTACAGCATGAAAGTGAGACTCCTAAAACAGGAAAATATTTGAGCCACATGTCTTATTTTAAAGATTTAAGTACCAGCATGGGATAGCTGGATAGTTTTAGTCAACCTGCTTCAGTGTAGTCAGAGTGGGAACAGAAATCTAGATTTGCTTCTTCTCTTCCTCCAATAGGCATTTAAAACTGATCCAACATCTTAAATTTTTGATCAGAAACACAGAAGTTTCTCAAGAGAATCTACGTTATTGAAACAGTATCCTGCCAATAAAAGCTGTCATATACAAGAGGCCAATAGCTGTACTGTTTTATCAGTATCTGGATACCTACAGACAAGCAATTATAGACCATAAATAATTCTATTAGACATTTGTATGTACTTGCTGTAGAATTGTTTCAAAATCCCACAAACTAGTGGCAAATTTCAGTTTCCAGATGCAAACAAAAAATTCTGCAGTGCATTTATTTGAAATATATTTGTTAACTCTATGAACACAAACACAGAATCAATTCTTAACATAGAATACATTTATTTCCCCACTAAGGTTAGAGAATCCCACAGCTCATCAAGTCCTTGTGTTGCACCTTCCACCCACCCTCATCCAGCAGGAAACAGGATTTCATCTCCTGACCTTCTTGGCATTGCAATTTTGGTTTCATTATGGACAGAACCACAATGTGCACTAACCAAAAGGGATTCAGAACTTTAAATGGGAGGCACAGCAGCAATTAATACAGTGTATTTTAAGAGTTATGGTTAATATTAACAATTAACTGCACATCACAATCAAGCAGTATCAAGACAGAGTTCAATGAATGCTGAAGCCAGACTGCCACCAGCTGACCAAAGCATTCCAGTCTTGGGATAAAACACCAGGTACTTTCCATTACTTATTTAGCTTTACATCACATCAAAAGCTCTAATTAACTAACAGGCCAAAAGGATATTTTACCACTCCTAACGCAAACTATGGGACACTGACTAATAATTACAGATCCAACAGCTGCCACAAGCTCTAAGGGTGTCTCTATGGATATAAACAATTTGCTACTGCTCTGAGGAGCTGCACTGTGCCCATGCAAGGTGCAATTCAGGAGAACAGGGTGCCTTTCCCTTTCTCTCAGCCAGGTACTTACATGCCGAAGCGCAGCGTCCCCGAGACGTACGTCTGCCAGTGCGCGCAGTAAAACATGAATGTCCCAGCAAAACAACAAAAGAACATCCAGTCAGGGTTGGTGCCCAGCTGCACAGCAATACAAGTTCCCAAAACCACAAAGACTGCAGAAGAAAATCAGTCACAGAGTGAAAAGGGTGGATGTGTGTAAGGATCCTCACCAGAAGCAAAGCTAACAACAGGGCCCAGAGGAGGGACAGTGAGAGGGTCATCCTGCCATGGTCATTTCACACACATAAGAGATTAACACTTCCACTTGAAAAATACCAGGCTGTACAATACAAACTTCAATCCATATCAGTTATTAGAAGTCCTCAATATTAAGGGTTTCTAAGTCTTCTACAGTTTTTTTCCCGGTGATGCCCAATCCCATTAAAGGACTTGAATGATTTCTGCAGCTGCAGCAAGTTTTGGGTTTTCTCCTGCATTTGCCAGACATTCTTCCCTGTTTTCTGAATTTTTCTGATGCCATTAGGAAAATTGAAGGTCTGGATCCATTCAAGATGCCTAACATATCTACACTTTCCCCTCCACCCTCTCCATACACAACTTTGAGAAAGAATTCATAAAATTTAAGGCATAAGACCTTTAGAATTTAAGGAAGCCAAAACACCCAATCAGGAGTTGGACTCAATGATCTTGTGGGACCCTTGCAACTCAGGATATTCAATGATTTTACAACATTTTTCCAATGGGTTTAAACTTCAGGCTGGCTCAATGAACTCCACCTACCCAGGAACTGACTTGGACAACTCTAATCTTAAACTCTGACTTGTAAAGTCCCACGGCTTAGGCTTAGATCTGTCTTGATATCACTGTGTATCAAGTCAATATGAAATAATACAGCAGAGTATTCTGACAACTTCTTACAGAAAATACTTTAGAACCAAGACTCTGCTAAAGCATCAAAGAGAAGTGCTGGCTCAGATTAGTCACATGCTTTGTTTTGTTTTCAGTGTAATACAAGAGAAGACATTCAGCTGATCCAGAGCACTGTCTATGGAAAGAAAGGTGACTTTCTTGGTTGAAAGTGATACATTCAGCACTATCAGTTGTCCTTTCTTCAGTAAAAAAGCTTTTTTATTGTATTGTAGATTTGATCCCTGAAACAGAGCCATTTAATCCTCCTACTTCAATTAAAAATGACAATACCTGTGGACAGTGAATCACAGCCATGATCAAAAAGCTCTCCTAATGGAGTGCTGCTATTTGTCCTTCTTGCTTGTTTTCCATCTATAGCATCCAGGGACTGGTAGATGAAAAGGCCACAAGCACAAGCTATATATGCCCACGGAGGTGCCTAAGAGAGAAAGGCAATCACAATAAGGTTTAAAAAAATCTTTAGAAAAAAGAGAGCCTGCAGCTGGGCTGTCCCACAGCCTGACACAATAGTTTTCCCTTTGCACATACATCCTCCTCACCCGAGGCCCTCTCAGCAGCTGGTCCTTGCAAGGACAGACAGAATGGGCTGTGACATGTGGAATGTAAATAAACCAGTGACACATTAATAGCTACAGCCCCTGCTCTAAAGGGGGAAGCTGCATCGTACAGCTGGAAAAACTGCAATACTACATTTGCAAAGTAGTGTACAACAAAACCCTTGTTAAACAGATGCAAGTTGTCCCAGTGGTTTCAGAAACTCAGGAACTTTTAGCCCCCGCCTTTGTCACAAACAGGGCTCATCTTCACCAGCCCTCCACCACTCACCAGTTGGGAACTGTGTCACTGCCAGTGACTCTGAGTCCAAAAACATTTCCAGAGCTCTGCAGCACAGCCCTTCCAACACCAACTGCTCCCTCCAGTACGAGGCACCAGCAGCTTTGCCAAATCTATGTTAAGAACCCTTAATAGTCACGTCCATGATAGAGCAGTTTTCACTCTGACAGAAACACAAACAATTCCAAAGCCCTGCTAGAGCAAAGATCACAATCCAAGCTTTTCCATGCTTTTTGAAGCATAAACCCTTTAAGAACATAAAAGCCAGAGAGTTGCCATAACTCCACCTCAGTTTACATATCCATAAATCAGATATTATTGGCTATTTTGCAATCTTCACATTTGACACACTTTACAGAAGTAAGCATTTATGAGCAGCTTCATTTTACAGACCACACCAACAAAATCCAAATAAAGCTTAATCAAGCTGACCTGCCTCTCATAAAAAGCCCTGGAGTTCAGCTGGTTTTGGCCAACACAACCATTACTAATTTACAGCACATTGACTTAAATATTATTTATTTCCTTCTACAGTTGCATTGCTCCCACATTTACCAAAACAGTTCATTCTGCCCCAAAAGCTGCCATTGTGCTCTGCTTTCAGCAGTGTCTGTACAAACAGCACAAGAAGAGAAAGGGGAAACGTGTCACCCAAGAGCAGAGCACCATATTTAGCCTCAGAATTCCACCCCATTTTTATCCCTCATGTACAGATTTTATCTGCCACAGCCAAGTCATATTGCATCACCCTGAAGGTTTCTCTATAAACTTAAAAATCAGTCTGCTGGCTCTCCTTTCTTAAAAGCTCCTTTCATTAGCAGTGTAGGTGTTTCCACTTAGATCTATTTATATTTGAGTAAGATTTCACAGCTTCCTCTCTATCCAGATAATTTTCCTTTTTTTTAACTCGGGTACCATTCCATCAGTCAGCACTTTTCCTCCCAGCTAAGCAGGAAGTATTTGCATCTCCTTTTCTCTCTGGCTGCACAAGGCCCTGAGTGAGGCTCTGCCCTGGCTGCACCTTTGAGCAACAGGAAGGGAGAGTCACTCTTGAAAAAAAGCAGAACTGAGGCTGAGCTACAAGGAGGAGAAAATTTACATCAGAAATCAATAGTGTTTGGGGGGGGAGGAGGAGGAGAAAGTCTGTTCCTGGAGTTTCAGAGCCCCATTTTCTTCCCCAGACAGCTCCTTGACGCTTAAAAAGCGCCTCCCTGGTCACGCTGTGCCATGTGGCAAATCAGATCAAGCTGAAAGCTGCCTCAGCACTAAGTTATTTTTCAGTTCAAGTGAGGATAAAATCTCATTCACGTCGCATAAAGTACTTCTCAAATTGTTAAACACCAAACAGTGCTTTAATACAGCAGCCTGCAGCTAACTCTGACTCTCTGAGTGCAGCTACCTGGGAACTTCAGAAGTTTAATTACCAACGAAAATACAACTGTTCTCCAAATTCTAAATTCTGCTCTGGTTCAGTGACCCAAACCAGCTCTGGGCTCCTGGGAGTCTCGCTATCAAACCGAATTTCAGAGCCTGAGCCCCCACATAGCCCTGCTTAGAAGTAAACATGAGTTAAACCAACCCACACCACAATGCCACAGCCTGGAAAAGGAAGTAACTGCTCCAAGTATTCCTTGCTCAAACTGAATAGTCACTGTTTGTCTTACACCTGCCAAATTCCACAGGTTATTGTGAAACAATCTATTTCAACAGATATCTAGCAGAGGTAAACATCCCTTCCTCATGTCATATGTGAAGCAGGGACGCAGTGCTGACTGTTCCAACCTACGTGGGGTTTTGGAGTCTGGTGGAGAACAAACTGTGTCCTGCTGGATTCCCAATCCCAGCTGGGAGACTTGGCTAGGAAGGAGTTCAGATATTTTAAAAACTGGAACTCTTGAGACACTCCCAGCTATTTGGTGTGTAACACATTTCTAATACCCTTTCTCAGTATACACACATAAAAGCAGCTTTTAAGATTCAACATTCAAGTGAAAGCTTTTCCAGCGCACAAAAATGAAAGTCTTCAATTGCCTTATGAGGTAACTGGTGACAGACGGAAGTTGAAATGCCTCAAAAGGACTTTTGTACCCCTGATATCAGGTTAAAATAGTTCTGCTTAAGGCAGGTCAGGAACTTTTAGTGCATTCAGAACAAAGAATAAAACCACTGACTTTTACCTGGCCTCCTCACAGCATGGCCACAGGTCAGGAACACAACTCCATGTTCCCACAGCTCCACCACACCGTGCCAGGACACAGAACCAGCTGGGGCCCAGGAAGGTGTCCCTGTGGCTCACTGAGCTGGGTTTGGTCACATCACCTTTGAGGTCTCAAGCAGCACCACTCTGGAGCTCAGTGCCTTGGCTCTGGTGCAGCCCCAGCATGTCCAACCCACCCAGTTCATGTGGCAGCTCAGGTCCCA
>JACBWW010000084.1:1399165-1431457 GCA_020086605.1 Lanius collurio
GGCCCTGGCACAGGGTGCCCAGAGAAGCTGTGGCTGCCTTGTGCCTGGAAGTGTCCAAGGCCAGGCTTGGAGCAACCTGGGCTAGTGGAAGGCCATGGCAGGGGGTGGAATGAGGAGGGGTTTAAAGTTCCTTTCACCTCTGGGACTCTCTAACAGATGTCGAGTCACACAGCCTGACAGGGAGTAATTGAGGGCAGGTATTAAAGTAATTTTGGGTCATTTCCTCCATGTCTGCCTCGCTAATTGTTAATGGAAGCTGGAGGCCACCACAGCCACCATCAGTTGCAGTGTCAGTGCAGGGACATGTTCTATGTCAGCTCACTCTGCTGACATGGTGTTGTGACACAAGGCTGAGAAGAAAATGGAGTCACTTACTCATAGTGACCCACTTGACCTTCTTCTGGCAGCAACAAATCCAAGCCAGGTAGTAAAATGTCAGTACTGGTTTCTAATGATCCTCTAAGAATTTCAAAATTAATATTTCCAGATTTAATTATGTTTATTTATGATTTCTTCTGTGAAGTCAGTGTTCACTTTGAGTTTGCAGGAGAGGACTGAAAGCAATATCAAACTGCTGTATGGGAAGCAGCCTGCCTCAAGGAAAGCAAAACTTCAGAGACCTCATAGTAAAATCCTGGTAAACCTTTGAGAACTCTCAGTAAACCCTTGAGAACTCTCAGGAAATTTGAAAATCTCAGTAAACATTTGAGAGCTCTTAGTAAACCTTTGCATTTGGTTCTTCACAGTGTCAGGAGGCAAAAGTCAACCCTGAAATGTGGTGGTTCCAGCAAGGCCTCTCGTTCCTGCCCGTGGCTCTGGTTGTGTGGTCAGCAGCATCCTTTGTGTTTTCCTACATTACTGCAATTGTCCTGCACCATGTTGACCCTTTGGTGCCCTACATCAGGTCAGTGATGTCCACCCTGTGTCAGAGCACTGAACTGACCCCACTCTGGTGAATTCTTACCAACTCCAGACTTAAATATCAGTTCTTACCCAACATCTCCAATTCTAAAGTTACTGTTTATAGCCATTATTTATATATATATATATATGTATATATATAGTAATAGGTGATATCAAACTGACAGAAAGGGAAATTTAGATTAAACATTAGGAAGAAATTCCTTCCCTGTGAAGGTGCTGAGGCCCTGGCACAGGTTGCCCAGAGAAGCTGGGGCTGCCCCATGCCTGGAAGTGCTCAAGGCCAATTTGGACGGGCTTGGAGCAACCTGGGATGGTGGAATGTGTCCCTAGTTGGAATGAGATGAGCTTTGAGGTCTCTCCCAACCCAACCCATTCTGGGATTTGTGTGTTACTCTGTTTAAAGGTGTCTGGTTTTGTGCAAAATTCTAAGCTTTGTCTCTGTGAACATACCCTTAAAATGATGATGAACAAGGGAACTGGGGGTGCCTCACCACACCCCTGCTCAGAGTGAAGCCTCTCACTGTCACCAGGTTTGTTGCACCAGTAAATCCATACTAATCTACACTGCCAACTTCATTCCATCAAGCTGATATATATAACTCAAGCTTTGTTCTTTCCGTTTTCCATGTTCTTCATTTTTCTGATGTTAATCCTTTTTATTCCCCATTTATGGAATCCAGGTACTCTGAGCATGATCATTCCCTGCTCCAAGGCTGGCTTGTCTTTACCATGATGATTTCTACAGCTCTAAAGCCAGCACAGCATAGTTTGAGTAATGAACAATTCAGTGAAAAACATATGGGAGGGTTTTTTTTTACCTTTCCTTTGTAGACTGAAATAAGTAAAGTTGTGTTGGAAGTATTTTTAATATAGATACAGATAATATACGATATGTATCACTCCATTTATCTTTTCCAGTGATACAGGGACAATACCACCTGAAAGATGCTTATTTGGGATCATGTTAAATGTTTCAACCTTCTTGGGTGAGTACATAAAGCTGTTCCATGGTGAGCTGCAGGCAGTTCTGGAATGCAACAACTTTAAACAAGTTAATTTCCTTCTCCAGATCATTAAACAGCCCAGAATTCTCACTCAAAAATGAAAGACTCAGCAATAAATCTCAATTATCTTAAGCAATTCAAAGTGTGTGTCAGGATGTTATCCACAAATTGCCAGTATGGCAATTGCAGATTCTGGAAGGGCAAGAAATGCATTTAAAAACTATCAGAAAAGTAAAAGCAATAAAAATGTAAATTCAAGGCAGTCACCTTACCTGTGCTGCAACACTGGAGGGGGGAAACAACCTAATATGGCTTTTAAATGAAATAGATCAGAAAAATATATTAATTTGACTTGTTTGCCATTATATTGTTTCAAGTTTCACTTCCAGCCTTTCAGCTTTCCTATTTCAGTGTGCCCTAAAAAATTCTTATGTTGTAAGAGTTGCCTCTGTCACTCAGCACCTTCCCAGGTGAACAAGGACACTGCTCCCCAGCAGGGATCTCACTGCTCTGCTCTCCTTGGCAGGGATGGCCACCATGTATGTCCGGTACCAGCAGGTGTCTGCCCTGAGCCCAGAAAAACCCAAGATCCTCAGGCTGAATAAGCTGGGCCTCCTGCTGGGATGGCTGAGCTGCTTTGGACTCTGCATTATTGCCAATTTCCAGGTTTGTGCTCTGCCTGCACTGCTCTGCTCCTGCCAGAGCTCTGTCTGTTCTGAGGTACCTGATAATCTGGAGATTTATGGAAAGCAGCTTTCCATGGCAAACTGGTTTTTTTGTCAAATTCTCTACAGAAAACGATTAGAAAATACAAGGTTTGGCTTATAATTTGTTAATTATTCCTTATTTGTTGTGGGACTTGTGAGCAGCTGCTCATGACATTTCAAAACCTTCATAACCCCTAAGCTTTGCAGAAGCCACACTTGGATCTCCTTCCAGGTGGGTTGAAAGCCTGAGATCCAGATTGAAAGCCCACAACTGTGGTTCAGGAGAATCAGGTATCAAAAAGTAAAAACTTGTTACAGCTAGAAGTAAAGCCAAAAAACCCACCCAACCCCACAAGCCCAGCTCTGGAAAACCTGCCCTCTTGGGTGGATTTTTCTTCAGACCTTCTCAGATTCTTGAAAATTCTTCAATGTTAATTCTTGTAATTTTCTCCATCCCAGAGTTGCTTTTTTTTTTTCTCCTCAGTACTTTCCACTCCAAAAAACCCAAATCTGATACTCTCACCTATCATACCATGAGCAGGTCCCCATCATTGGCTTCACTTGCCAGGTGGATGTATAATTCCCAGCCTTGTTACATTATTACCTGATGGATTTTGGGGCTCTGTTGTGGTGCCTGTAGCCACACAGGCAGTGGTGTCACCTTGGGCTCCTGCTGCATTAGGGACAGGAAAAACCAAAGAAGAAAAGCTCACAGAAAGCCCCACCTTTTCCCTAGCACAGCTCCCCAGGTGCTTCAGCAGCCTCTGTCTTAGAAACCTCAGCACTTCTCATTCTCGGCATTTTTTCTTTTGGAGGCCTCAATCTATTTACTATTTTCTAGACCCCTCAGAGCTCCCAGCCTCCCATTCCACACCCACCAAGGAGAATCCTCCAGGCTCTGCTCAACTCCATGATTTCCCTCCACTGCTCCTCTAGAAAGGATTTTTCTACTTTCAGTGGATTTCACAACAATCAAAACCCGGGAGGTGCATGTTAATTTGATAACAGTTTGTAACATTTAAGCAAAACAGAAGTTGGAAGTGATGCACCTGCATATCCCAGGGATGCTAAGGACTGGTTTAAAGGCAAAAGGAGATTAATCCCCCTGAAATCCACTGGTGATTGAAAGCCCCAAAGTGTAAAAATAGAGAATTTCTCTCTGCTGACACGTCCCTGCACTGCACATGATTTTGGAGCACACACCTTTGCAACCTGCTTATTTCATAAATAGAAATTTTCACTGTGGATGCAGCACTTAAAATTCATTTATGCATAGAAAGTGCACAAGGAAAAGCTTGATCTTAAGAGTTACTCAGTAAGATACATGGACAACCTCATGTTTTAGGGCAGAAAATATCTGCACCATTGGGGTGCAGGAGGCTGCCGGGCTTTGCCTTGTGCAACAGGTCAGATGACACATTTTGTTCCCTATGTCAGGGTCCTGTGCTGAGCTGGGGATGAGGAGAAGGGACTGAACACACATGAGTTTTCAAGGCATATATTTTAGTAATTAATTTTTAGTTGGGTTGGTTTTTGTGGAGTATCTTCTAGTTTTAGTTATTTTTGCTATTTGACAGTTGGTTCTCCTGGTGGTGTTTTTAAGTATTGCTGCTTGATTGAACCTTGTTCCCTCAGAGTATTCCAAGATACTAATTTAACCAACAATCTTTATTCAAACTAGAGTTAGGTCAGAGAAATGCAAAACTTCATTATTTTTAATTCAAAATTGGGTACTAGAATTGTGTTGTCTGTCCTGTATTCCATAATCTTTCATAGACACACAGGTTCCTGGGGTAGAAATATGGTCACTCCCATTCCCTGCCCACCTGCAGGGATTCTCTCACCTGATTCCTCTGATATTGTCTATATATGAGAAGAGCTCTCACAAATTCCTTTAGTGAAGGTACAGCTGTGACCTGTAACTTCACCACAAGAACTTAACAAAAGCAGAAATGCCAGGCTGGCAGGTTCTGGCCTCCAGACATCTTCCAATGGGGCTTCCAAGAAAAGTCT
This sequence comes from Lanius collurio, assembly GCA_020086605.1. NCBI lineage: Eukaryota > Metazoa > Chordata > Aves > Passeriformes > Laniidae > Lanius > Lanius collurio. Next base: position 1,403,814 of record JACBWW010000084.1, read on the forward strand.
CCTGAGGACTGGCACAGTCCAGAACTGCTTAGCTTGGGATGGGAGGTCACTGAGGCCAGGGGTTTAGAGAAGAAAATGAAACCAGGTTTTCACAGGCAGCGCTTGCTTTCCCTAGAAATGCATCCTGTACTACATCCACGTGCTGGGAGCCTGCCTGACCTTCGGAGTGGGGTTCATTTACACGCTGGTTCAGACTGTCCTGTCCTACCTGATGCAGCCAGAACTTCACAGCAAAGACATCTTCTGGGCCCGCCTGGCAGTGTTCCTGTGGAGCTCCTCCAGCATTCTATGCAGTATCCTTTGCCTGAGTGGTGGCACCAAAACCCAGCAGCCTCCACAGGATTTACACCCACTTGAACTGAGCCACCACCGTGTGCCACAAGAGGCCTGTCATTCTTGATTTTACAGCCTGTAGTGTGCCCTGTTCTGTATTCCAACCTGGGAATTTCAGAGAAAATGATTAATTCCTTTAATGCTTTTAATATCCCTCCTGGATATTAAAAGAAAAGGTAAGAAGGATGGTTACCACCCTTTCTCTTCCCCTTTCCTACTGCACAACAGAGACTGAAAACAGGAAAATTAAAAGTTTATCCCAAATAGGTCTGACTAAATAAGGAAAGATGGGGCCAAAGTGAAGTGTGCTTAAGGGATGAGTGGTTTCAGTGGGGGAAAAAACAGGTAAGAAATAAAAGTGTGTTCCTGAGGACAGGAATGGTTTAGCATGTTAAGAGCTGGATACAACTTAAAAAGAAACCCAGAAAGCAGCACAAGAGGAAATACTCCAACAGACCATGTGGAACAGGGCTGGCTGTGCAAGCTGACCCTGGAGCAGGGATGATGGACTGGCACTTTCCAGAGAGACAATTCTGGAACACATTTCAAGAGTGTTCAGGGGGGAATTTGACCTCTGATCTGCTCCCTGCTCATCCTGCAGTTCAAAATGCAAGGTATTTCTGACTGGCATTCCCTACCACCTTCCCACAGCATCAGAACCCATCATCCTCCTTTAACTTTGAATTCTAAGTGCTGAAAGCTGCTGTGGGGTTCAGAGAAAGAAAGAAACACAGAATGGTTTGAGTTGGAGGGGCCTTCTTCTCCTGCCCTCTCACAGGGGGAATCAGTTCCAGTTTTTCCATATATTTATATACCAAATGTGGGCAAACCGACCTAGAAATAGAGGCCTTTTTCCTCTCCAGAATCATTGAAACAGTCAGGAAACCACACCAGAATAGTTCCCCTGCTCACCACATCAGACCCCAACACTGGATTTAAAAATCAAACTCAGTTTTTGTGTCAAACAGGAATACACCAAAGCTTCTGAATTCCTGAGATGCAAGTTGCAAAACCCATTGCTTAAACACTCTCTCATCTGCAGCTGTATCCAGGCCACTGATTTAATCCCCACCAATCCCACTTATTTCCAGGCTGGCAGCCAATAACACTAAACCATAAGTCCCATTTCCCAAGGTTGGAGCATCTCACTGGGCTCCCTTCTCTGCTGCTACAGGGTTATAGAATCTGCAAGAGTCAGAGGTGGAGGGACAGTGGGGCACTTGTTATCCATCATGAAGGACCCTCACCTGCTATGGGGGCTTGGCAGACAGCAAGGAAAACGTCCAAGAAACTTGGAGAATTGTTGTCCCTAACAGAAATTTTTGGTATTGGCAAACAAGATTTTCAGCTTTGAATAGTGAGGAACCAAACTGGGGGGAAACTGAGAAGGAACAATATGATCTGCTGCAAGTTAAGCTCCTTTTACAGATGCCAAAAGCCCACAAACCTCAGATCTGTAGAGGTTTTTGTACCAATGGGGTCTAACCAAAATTATAGGGAAGTTGTAGAAATAATGATGTGTACATATATAACAATGAAAGGGGAAGAAAAGGGAAATTATTGTTCTACATTAACAGCTCGTAATGTAATAAGGGAAAATGGGGGCAGGGAGAAGTCTGTGGCCTTGGGTGAAATGGTTGTAACAGGGACAGGAAGACAGAAGGAAATGTATTTTGTATCAGCTCTGGGGTTATAGCAGGGCCGGGGCAATGCCCATCCCCTGTGCTGGCACTGCTGGGGCACCTCCAGTCCTGGGGACAGCTCTGATCCCCTCCTGACAAGAGACACATTGAGGGGCTGGAAGGGAGCTGGGAAGGGTCTGGAGCCCCAGGAGGGGCTGAGGGAGCTGGGAAAGGGGCTCAGCCTGGAGCAAAGGAGGCTCAGGGGGGACCTTGTGGCTCTGCACAACTCCCTGACAGGAGGGGGCTCAGGGGGGTCGGGCTCTGGGAACAGGGAACAGGGACAGGAGGAGAGGGAACGGCCTCAGGCTGGGCCAGGGGAGGCTCAGGGTGGATATTGGGGAAAATTTCTTCCAGGAAGGGGTGGTCAGGCCCTGTCACAGCTGCCCACTTAAGGCCATGTTTGTGCCAGGAAGTCCAGCCTTGTTCACCACCAAAATTAATCTTTCATATCAGGAGGTTCTTGATGTTTAATCTCATTAACCAATGAAGAAGTTAATATCTTAATCCTATGAAAATCGGGTTATCTGTAAATTAATGATCCGAGTTTCATTTGTTGTGTTGCAGGAGCACTTTCTTGGGTACCTTCTCTCTGTAAGGTGTTGAAAAAGTGACATCAAACACCCCAGAACGATCCAGGTCTTGGACTAAATGGGGTATCATTGTCACATGGGGTGAAATCCAAAGCAGTTCTCAAACCTTGATTAAAAGGGAAACAGAAAAGTCAAATACCCTCTTTGCTGCAAGTGATACAGAATTCCAGCCTGTCTCAAAGCAGGAATTCAGGGTGATTGAGACATTGAAAAGCCATCAGAGAAAGAGATCTCAACTTTTACTGAGGTGGGGAATGCCAGTAAAATTAAATTAAGTGCTCACATAGGATTATAGCTTAAACACTTACATGAGAGTGCTGTACTTGATCAGAGGAATAATGAGAGGCAGCACACAGAGAACAAAAATAATGGATTTAGGTTCAGATTAACCTTTCCACGTGACAATTACCAGTGAGTTGGGACAAGCTACAGGCTGAAGGGCACAATGTGAACAGTCCATGGCACCATTACTGCTCCTCAGGCTGAGACCTCACAGCCTCAGCTCAACACAGTCTGCAAGTTCCACATTCCTCATTCTTGGCCTTGAATCTTCCTTAACCTCTTCCTTCAGTGTTTGTGTCCTCAGTTGTGTTGTACAGTGGTCTGTATGGACAGAACCTGGTGCAGAAGCTGCACTGGGACCCCCAGGAAAGAGTAAGTGATTGGGGGGGAAATGGAGACCAAATCCATCTGGATTTGGAGGGACAGGTGAGAACTTCCTGCAACTCACCACACAGACTGGGGTGGGAGAGAGCTGTGCCAGCCAAACCAGCCGCAGCTCCTTGGAATCATGTGATCCCAGGCCAGTGTGGGTTGGGAGAGAAGTTAAAGCCCATCCAGTCCCACCCCCTGCCATGGCAGGGACACCTTCCACCAGCCCAGGTTGCTCCAAGCCCCATCCAACCTGGCCTTGGACACTTCCAGGGATGGGGCAGCCACAGCTGCTCTGGGCACCCTGGATCAGCACTTGCTGATGTTCTGTTCTCACAAAACTGGATCTTTAAGTGTAACTCTAATCTGTCTTGCATCTTGAGGAGGGCCTTCCAACTTCCCTTCTCTTTGTTAGTTGAGCTCTGGATTGAACCTTCAGGTTCTGCAGGTGGGTATTAAATTCCCAGTGGACATCATCCCAGTTGGAGCAGGTGCTTTCCTGGTCATTCTCATTCTTCAACACTTCATTCTTAGAGACTCCAGATACAATCAGGGATTTTGGTCTCCAGTGGGAATAGATGTGGATGCAGGATATCACATAGCATGTCACATGTCACAAGCCATCCTTGTGAACTGCAAGTTCCAGAGCAGTTTTCACACAGATTTTTTCCCCTCTTTAACACAGGGCTACACCCCCCACATCATCAGCACTGTCTCTGAGTGGTCACTGGCATTCTCCTTCCTCAGCTTCTTCCTCACCTACATCCGTGACTTCCAGGTAAAATGAAGTTAATGTTCTCTTTTTCTGAATAGCCCAGTGTGGTGCAGCTGGGAAGCCTTAGATTTTGTGGAATCATGGAATCAGTTTGGTTGGTAGACGACCTTTAAGGTGATGGAGTCCAGCTGTTAACCTGGCACGGGTCAGTTGTCAGGGTGGAGACCCATGAGCAGCTCTAAGTGACCCCCATAGAGTCTGTCCCTGCTGTGTCACCACAGCTCCAGCATCAGGCTGACCCTAACTGGCCAGACCTGTCACAGCCACAGGGGCCTTTTCCTCCAGGACAAGGTAAATGATGGAGCCAGTCCAGAGCACAGCTAGGAGCCAGGCACATGGTTCTGAGCTGATCTATTGGTGTTTCCAAAAATCTTTTGTATTTCCTCTGGCCACTGAACTTCCCAGTGCCAAGGCAGTGAGGAGCTGCTCACAGGGACTCCCTTTGCTTTCCCTCCACAGAAAATCTCCCTGCGAGCTGTGGTCAGCCTGCAGGGCCAGACCCTGCACGAGAGCCCACAGAGCTTCCGGGCAGAGGAGCAGGCGTTGCTTGTAGCAGGGAGCATCTGATGGATGGAGAGAACACAGCAGAACTCAGGAATTTAATAGCAGTAACAGCTGAAATTTCTAAACATCTATTTTATATTTTAAAAAAGTATGAAGTGATTGTCTTGTTTTTGACATCAAGGGCTTTGCTATTAACCCACAGCAATGCAAATGTTACCAGTACTGTGAAAGAGTCTGTGACATTTCTACATTTTCCAATGTCATGAAGGATTAAATGAAGGTTATTATTGAGTTTTGTCTCCTCATCTCTTCCTCCACATACAGTTTGACCTCCCTCACCCTCCTCTCTCCAGTGCTCCTCAGGCCAAATCCTTTTGGATGGCAGAGCCTCCAGCCTCACCTCTGCTCCCCTTGGGCCTAGGGGGCTGATCAATGCCCTGCACTTTGGGCCAGATGGGATGGACCCCAAAGCCACCCCATCCTTTGAGCAGCCCATAGGGAAAAACCTCTTCACACCACAGCCTGCTCTGGAGGTCAAGAGGCAGCTGAGCAGCTCCTTCCTGCTGGCAGGGCAGCCCTGTGCTGGCTCTGGAGAGGAGTGATGGGGAGCAGCAGGAACCACAAAGCCATGGAATCCCAGAAGGGTTTGGCTTGGAAGGAACCTTAAAGCCCATCCCATTGCACCCCCTGCCATGGGCAAGGACACCTTCCACTAGACCAGCTTGTTCCAGGCCCTGTCCAACCTGGCCTTCCCTCCGTCCCTCTCATTGGCAGTTGCTGGAGCTGACAGGCAGGTTCACCCAGGAATTCTCATGCCAAGCATCCCTGTTGCACAGGTGGAAGAGTTGGCCAAGGCAGCCCATGTCCTGTTCCCTCCAGAGCCAAGAGCTGTCCCTTAAAACACTCCAGAGGGCAACCCTTGTTCTCATGTCCTTGACATCCCTGGTGCTCCCTGAGAGCCTCCAACCCAAGCCAGCTGCTCCTTCCTCCAGCTGCTTCCAGCAGCTCCCCGAGTGCTGACAGCCCTTTTTCTAACCCTAGGGAGTGTCTGTGTCCTCCAGGGGCCGAGCTCCATGAGCCTCCCAGACACACCAGCTGGTTCCAGGGTCAATCCACAGGGACAGCCTCCCACACTCTACAGTCATGCCCAGACCGAGCCAGAAGCCTTAAAAGCAAACATCTTTAATTCTACCAAAGTACAGCAGATTAAGGAGATATTTGATTGCACACAGACCTACTAAGTACATCCACAGCTGCCTCTGAGCCCTGCTTGGCAGGAGTAGCTCAGCTCCCTTCCCAAGTTATTGCTCAGGGCTTGTACATGAGCTCCAGCACATTTCCTCCCACACCAGAATCCCTTATGTTGGCATCTTCCCTTCCTGGAGGGGCAGGCAAAGCACTAGGAGCTGAATTAATCTAAGTTGGAGGCCTCCTGGAACTCCTAGCATTTCCCTGGGCAGCTTCTTTCTCCCAGATTTAAATGGGATGTCTCCATCCCTGTTACTACCTTTCCAGCCTGGTTCAGCTGGAGTTCAGACAATCCAGAGGGTGTAAACAAACTTTGGGGCCAAAAGGTGCCAAACTACTGAGGGTAGTGGGGCAAGAGGACAGGTGGGTGTGATTAATGTGGAATCACAGAGACCCCTGGGCTCTATGGCCTGAGAAGGTTTCCCAAGTGTTGTATTTTAGCTGCTGATGAATCCTTAGGGATCCCAGCCACCCTTGGAGAGCTGCACACTGTGCCACGTTTCCTAAACAGGGAATAGGTAAACCCCAGTTCCTGATTAACTGCTTCCATGTAGAAAATGTGACATTTCAGCTGAGAGAATCCTTTGCCTCCCTCAAGGCTCATTAGACAAATGGTTTAAGCAGGAGATGGTCCCAACAGCAATGGAATCCCTGTGGAGAGGAGGGAGAGAACTCTTTGCCTGGTACGATGGGAAGAGAAGGAAAACCCCCAGCTGATTGATTCATGTAGCTCTCAAGGAGGATCTAGAAGACATCTGCCTGCTCACAGGGCTTTCCTCACCTCCACTGCTTTCTCCCTGGATCCCTGTGAAACATGGAGACGTCATTCCTGACAACAGACATCTGACGTGCTGCTCCCAGAAGCGATTCCTGCCCCAGAGAGCAGGAATTTCTCTGTCATTTAATGTCACTGTGATGAGCCAGCCAGGGCAGACTGAGGTTTAGGTTGGACATTAGGAAAAATTTCTTCCCCAAAAGGCTTTTCCAGCCCTGGCACAGCTCTCGGGGCAGTGTGGAGTCACCATTGCTGGAGGGATTTTAAAAAACCATGTGGATGTGGCACTTGGGGGACAAAGTTAATGGTGGCTTTGGCAGTGCTGGGGAACAGTTGGACTCCATGATCTCTGAGGGCTTTTCCAACCTCAAAGATTCTGATTTTACTGCCCAAACCAGTACATTCCTGGGTTTACAGTTAAACCTCCCAAAGCCCCCTCACTGCTTCCCCACCAGCCCAGCACTATGTGCCAGGATTCCTGCTCATCTGCAGATCCCTGGAAGTTCAGCCCTGGAGCATCCAACTCTTCTCTGTTTAACAACCTCCTCAATGCCCAGAAAACCGTTTCTCATTCTCTCAGCCTTCGCCGAGACAGGGATGAGCAGCACCAAGGAGCAGCTCCCCACTCCCAGCTGCTCCAGAGTTACACACCCGCCATGAATCCCAAATTTCCCCCCCCTTCTCTAAAGCCCCACCAACAGTCATGATCGACGGTCTGGGTTGGGTCCCACCTCCCACAGAATTACCATGTTTGGAAAAGACCTCCAAGATCATCCATCCAAGTCCACCTCACACTGCCACTGTAGCCCCATAACCCCTAAATCACATAACCCAGCAAGACCCAGACACCCTCTGAAAAACTCCAGCAATGGTGCCTCCACCAGCTCCCTGGGCAGCCCCTTCCAACCTGACCAGCCCAGCACTGAACAGACTTACAGGGTCCATTAACACACCTGAATTGCCCTGACCAGGCCCCAGGGACCTCCTCACAGAGTCATGGCCCACGAGCTCCATGTGAGCCCAAGCTTGGGCACCCAGCCCTGGGCTGGGCTGTTGTGGGTGGCCCTGGTTCAGCTCTGCCTCAGGATTTATTCTGTGGACAGTACTCAGATCTCAATTCACAGAATCCCAGAATGATTTGGGTGGGAAGGGACATTAAAGACTATCTCATTCGACCCCCGTGTCATGGGCAGGGACACCTTGCACTGGCCCAGGGTGCTCCAAGCCCTGTCCAACCCAGCCTTGGACACTTCCAGGGATCCAGGGGCAGCCACAGCTGGTCTGGGCACCCTGTGCCAGGGCCTGCCCACCCTCACAGGGAACAATTCCTTCCCAATATCCCATCTAACCCTGCCCTCTGACAGTGGGAAGCCATTCCCTCTTGTCCTGTCACTCAATTCCTTGTCCCAATTCCTTCACCAGCTCTCCTGGAGCCCCTTTAGGCACTGAAAGGGGCTCTAAGGTGTCCCCAGAGCCTTTTCTTCTCCAGACTGAACACCCCCAGCTCTCCCAGCCTGGCTCCAGAGCAGAGGAGCTCCAGCCCTCAGAGCATGTCCATGGGCTCCTCTGAACTTTCTCCAGCCCCTCAACATCCTTCTGCTGCTGTTGGGCCCCAGGGCTGGAGGCAGCTCTGCACTCAGGGGTCTCACCTGAGTGGGGCAGAGGGGCAGAACCCCCTTCCCCTGCTGCCCATACTAGGGGATCAGCCTAGGGTTTGGGGGGATTCTGGACTGGGGCATATCCAGAACTCACCCACCAATGTCCCCAAGTCATTCTCCCAGGGCTGCTCCATCTGTTCATCCCCAGCCTGGATTCATCCTGGGGTCACCCCAACCCACGTGCAGCACTCAGAACTTGGCCTTGTTAAGCCTCCTGAGATTCCCATGGGCCACTTTTGAGCTTGTCTGGGTCCCTCTGGGTGACTCTGTCCCTCAGGAGTGTCCCTGCCCCCTCAGCTCAGTGTCATCTGCTCAGGGCGCCCTCAATCCCTTAATTTGTCATTAATAAAGATATTAAATAATGCTGATCCCAGTACAGTCCCCTGAGGGTCACTGCTGGTCACTGATGTCTGTCAGGACTCTGAGCCATTGACCATGACCTCCTGGATGTGACCACCCAACCCATTCCGTATGCACCTGACAAACCCATTAAACCCATCTCTCCAATGTAGAGAAGGACAGTGGGGGGGAACCGTGTCAAATGGTTACAGAAGTCCAGAAAAATGACATCTGTAGGCCTTCCCTCATCACTGATGGAGTCACTCCTGTTGAGCTTCTCATCCCCCAATGCCCCCAGGTCCTTTTCTTCAGGGCTGCTCCGTTCATACCCCAGCCTGGACTTGTGCTTGGGGTTGCCCTGACCCAGGGGCAGGATCTCGTCCTTGGCCTTGTTGAACTTCATGAAGTTCACAGGATCCCTTCTCTCCAGCCCATCCAGGTCCCTCTGGATGCCCCATCCCTTCCCTCCAGCATGACCCCACCAAACATCTCACTGTCAGCACCGTGCTGAGGGTGCCTCAATCCCACTGTCCATGTCACCAACAAAGACAGCACCGGTCCCAACACTGACCCCTGAGGACACCACTTGTCACTGGGATTCACTTGGACATACTTGTCTACAGCTGCAGACCACAACCCTTTGAGTGCCACTGTGGAGGTGGATCCATGTCCCTGTCCCCAGGTCACGTGTGTCCCATATCTGTTGCTGATTGGGTGGTTTGGGTGCCTGGGAGCTGGGGGGGGAGAAGGTCCAAAGAGTCTGCTGAGAAACTCCGGCCATGCGGCTGGAGAAATAAAATCATCCCTGAACATCTGCAAAAATCCTGCTTCATCTGTCCTTCCAACTCCATCGCCGTCATATGTATTGTTGTGGGATTCCCCTCACTGCAACAAATGGTGGAGAATGCTGGAAAACGATCTCTTGAGAAGATAATTTGTGAGTAACTCTGGATATTTCTTCTTACTTTCGTTTTGATGAACGATGGAGGATTCATGGAAGGACTCATGGCTGTCCGAACCACAAAGACATTTACCTTAAGGTATAAAAATGTTCTGGAACAGCAATATGTAGACTGTAGCTTAATTCAAGCTCAGAAAGTGCTAAGACACCTTTTGGTATGGCTGTTTAAAAACTTCTTCTATGTTTCTTGGGATTTGATTCTTACCAAGGACTTTTGGAAGAATGTTTGGACACAGTTAATTTCTGAATCAAAAAATATGCTGATGCAGGACTATTTCTGTGAATATTACCTGATTTCAGAGACTGCTGAGCAATATGGGCTGTGTCCCGCTGCTGTATCAGCAGTGAACACGTGGTTGAGCAGCCTGCGTGTTGCAGGGGGCTCCTACGCCATCATGGAGACCGCGCGGCCCCAGCCGAGACCGCCCAGTGAATTGCAGGTGGCGGCGAGAGAGCTCCTGTGCGTGGGAGAGCCAGTGAGGCCAGGCACGGCAGGAGACGGGGCGGCGGCGAGAGCGGAGGTGGCGGGAGTGGAGCCAGGAGCGACGCGGCAGCGCAGGCCCAGCGGTGTTCGGCCTGAGGCAGCGGCGAGGGCGGTGGCGGCTGAGGTGCGTCCCAGCAATGGCTGCCCCGTGCCGCGTAGCGAGCGATGGTTCAAGCCCACGCCCCACACCGAGAAAGGCGGCGGCGATTGTGGCAGTTGCTATGGCGACCATGGCGAAACACGCCGAGTAGAGCCAGAGGGGTGTGGGGGTGCGAAGGGAGCCGTGCTGGCCCACGGCCACACAGCCAACGACAGCAGCAGCGGCGGCAGTGCCGGCGGTACAAAGCCGTGCACACGCAAACGCCTCACAGGGTTCGGCCGTGCAGCCACGCAAATGCCTGGACAGCGTGGAACAGTCACGCAGAGCTCCAGAGGGGGAGCAAGCATGGCACCAAATGCGGCTCCGCCCCACACACAATCCTGAGGAGCCGAGACCCCGAGACAGGAACCCGCTGGCGGCCCCGGTGGTCCCGGCTGCAGCAGCTCCGACGTGAGAAAAAGGGAAAGCAAGAAGAAAAGAACTTGAAAAAATGCAAAGGTTATTGCAACTAGGGTTTTTGGAATTGTAAAGTGGTACAATGTAAAGAAAAATTACGGTTTCTTGTTAAAAGATGATACTGGAGAAAATACTTTTGTCCGTAAATCTGCTATTGTGAAAAAGAACCCCAAAAGTGATGTTCCAAACTTAGAAGAAGGAGAAAGAGTAGAATTTAACATTGTGCAAGGAAGGAAGGGCCCACAAGCTGCATGTGTTACAGGTCCTGGGGGTGCACCTATGAAAGGTAGTAGATATGCTGGACAATATCCCCATAATCCCTGTTCTTTCCCCTATGACACTTTTCCATTTTATCTCATGTCCTTTTATGCCCCATATTTGCCCAGCCAAAATCTCCCTTTCTGGCTCCCCTCACAAAACCAGTCCTTTCCATTTGCCATTAATCCCTTTGCATTGCCGATGAGGGGGATGAAAAGGAGGGAGGGAAGAAATTAACCATCATTTCTAAGATTCCAACAGGTACAAAAAGGAAAATCCCTTCCTCAGTTTCCATCTGAAGTGTGCTCATGTTCTGTCTCCCTTCTGGTACTCCAAAGGAAATCTGTTTGGACATTTGAAGATTCAACACAGTGGCTTCCTTTCCTTTGAAATTCTTTTGTTGTTTATCCAACTATTTCCCCTGTTATTTTATTTAATAAGAAAGGGTGAATTGTGGAGGTGGGTCCCTGTCCCTGTCTCCAGGTCACGTGTGCCCCATATCTGTTCCTGATTGGGTGGTTTGGGCGCCTGGAGCTGGGGGTGGGGGGAGAAGGTCGAGGAGACTGCTTGGAAACTCCGGCCATGCGGCTGGAGAAATAAAATCATCCCTGAACATCTGCAAAATGCTGCTTCATCTGTCCTTCCAACTCCATCGTTGTCATATGTATTGTTGTGGGATTCCCCTCACTGCAACATGCCACCATCCAGCCAATTCCTTACCCACTGAGTGTTCCACCCATCAGATCCATGTCTCTCCAGTTTTGAGACAAGGCTGTCCTGCAGAACAGAGTCAAATGCTTTGCACGGTCCAGGTAGATGATGTCAGTCACTCTGCCCTCACCCACCAGCCCTGTCACCTTGTCATACAGGGCCATCAAATTTGTCAGGCATGATTTGCCTTCAGAGAAGCCATGTTGGGTGTCACCAATCACCTCCTTATTTCCCATGTGCCTTAGCAGTTTCCAGATGGATCTGCTCCATGATCTTGGGATTTGATTCTTACCAAGGACTTTTGGAAGAATGTTTGGACACAGTTAATTTCTGAATCAAAAAATATGCCGATGCAGGAGTATTTCCATGAATATTACTGGACACCAGTGTAACTGACTGGCCTGTAGTGCACTGCACCTGCCTTATTTCTCTTTTGAAAAATGGAATCCAATTTCCCATTTTCCAGTCAGTGGGAACTTTACCGAACAGCCACAACTTCTCAAATAGGATGGAGAGTAGCTTAGGAACTTCCTCTGCCAGTTGCCCCACGATCCAGAGATGCATCTCATCGGGTCCCATGGACCTGTGCACCTTCATATTCCTTAAATACTCCTGAATCTGACCTTCTCAAGTCCAGAGAAGGGAATAGAGCTGGTGGAGGGTATTGAGCACAAGTCCTATTAGGAATGGATGAGGGAGCTGGGAAAGGGGCTCAGCCTGGAGCAAAGAAGGCTCAGGGGGGACCTTGTGGCTCTGCACAACTCCCTGACAGGAGGGGGCTCAGGGGGGTCGGGCTCTGGGAACAGGGAACAGGGACAGGAGGAGAGGGAACGGCCTCAAACTGTGCCAGGAAGAATTTCTCCACGGAAAGGGTGGTCAGACATTGGAAGGGGCTGCCCAGGGAGGGGATGTAGTCACCATCCCTCGAGGTGTCCTGGAGACAGCACTCAGTGACAAGGTGGGGACTGGTCGTAGGTTGGACTCAATGACACAGGTTTGACTTGGTGACCTTGGAGGGCTTTTCCAACCTTAAAGGTTCTGGGATTCTCACATTCTCCCACTGTGAACAGTTCTTCCTTCTCCCAGTGCCTGCCTTTGTCCCTGTGACTCCGGAGGTGTGACTGGGTCACTTCTGAGTGAAGACTGAGGCACAAATGTCACTGAGAAGCTCAGCCTTCTCCATGTCCTGGGTTAGCAGGTGTCCTGTTTCCTTCTGGAGAGGGCCCACATTTTTCCCAGCCTTCTTTTTATCACCAATGTACCTATAGAACCTTTTCTATTGCCCTTGATGTCCCTGGCCAGATTTAACTCTACCAGGGCTTCAGGTTTCCTAACCTGATCCCTGGCTGCTCAGACAATCCCTCTGTATTCCTCCCAGGCTGCCTGTCCTTGCTTCCACACTCTGGAGGCTTCCTCTTTGAGTTAGTTCAGGAGCTCCTTGTTCACTCTCACAGGCCTCCTGGAGTTTTTGTCCTTGGGATGTGTTTCTCCTGAGCTTGGAGGTGATCCTTAAATATCAACCAGCCATCCTGGACCCATCCTCCCTCCAAGGCTTTATCTCATGGGACTCAACCAAACAGATCCCTGAAGAGGCAAATGGCTTTCCTGAATCCCAGGGCTCACTGTGTGCCCTCCTGGCTGCCCTGAGGATCCTGAATCCCCCATTCCATGTTCCCTCAGCCCAGGCTGCCCTTGAGCTTCTCACTCCCCACCAAGTCATCCTTGTTGGTGAGCACAAGTCCAGCACAGCTCCTCTTTTTGCTGGCTCCTCTATCACCTGGAGAAGGAGTTTATCCTCAGTGCATTCCAGAACCTCCTGGATCAATTATGCTCTGCTGTGTTGTCCCTCCAAGAGATACTGGTGTGGTTGAAGCCCCTCATGAGGAGCAGTGTTGTGAACATGACGCCGCTATTGTGTCCAGAGCTTCATCCGATGGGTGTTCCTGGTACAGACTCCCTGAAAGCCACCCCCAGGTGGCTTCCTGGGCTGCACCCAGCAATGCCCAGATCTGGGTCAGTGCTGGGCTCGGCTACCTCAGGTTTAGGTCAGACTTGATGATCTTGAGGGTCTTTTCCAACCTATATAATCCAATGATTCTACATCTGGGACAGACCTCTGTGAAGATTTGTGCCTCACACAGAAGTGGTGCCCCTCACATGGGGCTGTGGTGAGTCTCCAGTACAGGAGACAGGCACAGGGGCAGTCCTGGCCAGGGACTCCAAGGCGCCAGGTTTGGCTGATGTTGGCAACTTGCCCAGCACCATCTTTGCTTCCTGATGTGTTCTGCCCAGCACTCACTGCTGCCTCTGCTGCTCGCACTCTGAAATTCCTAAAAGGTCTTCCATTGGTTCTTCCCAAGTATTTGCTTGAGGTAACAGTTTTAGTTCATATCCTAAATCCATGGATTTCGTACGTACTTAGCACAGCACTCCCAGTGTGTGACACCTTCCTGCCAGCCCGGACTGCACTCAGGCCACCATTCCACGTTCCCTCAGCCCAGGCTGCCCTTGAGCTTTTCATTCCCCACCAGGTCATCCTTGTTGGTGAGCACAAGGTCCAGCACAGCTCCTCTCTTTGCTGGCTCCTCTATCACTTGGAGTTTATCCTCAGTGCATTCCAGAACCTGGTGGCCACCAGTCACCTTCACTCCAGGGGTGACAGCCAGCATTCCCAGAACTCTAGTTCTTGTCACAGACTCTTCATAGATCACGGGAGTTCAAGGATGAACAGAGCAGTAAAATCCAATCCATGCTGCAGATGATGAGTCTGGACGAGGAGCAGCTCCAACAGCCTCAAGGTCCTTGGCCATCAGAAACTCCTTTGCTCCTCTTGACACAACTTTCCCCCATTGGCACATCGAGAGGCTTCTGTTGGCTCTCAGATCCCTCCAACTTTGCACTGATGTTGTTCCAAAGATCTCTCTTCCATACTTACTTTCACTCTGTTTTTCTGAACTGCACCAGGCGTTTTCCATCACTATATTGGACATAGCCCATTCACCTTCTTCCACCAAATCCTGGTCACAGTTCTTCAAAATTTTGCAGTGAGGATTCTTCTCCCAATTTTGAGTATTTTATTGTCTCTACAAAAAACTCAGGCAAATGGACTACTTTGTTAGGGTAAAAGAGGTTCTGAGAGAACGATGGTGCATCGTAGAATGCCAATGCTGGAATCCTCCAGTGCAACGAGAGGGTAAGAGAACTTGGCTTCATTATTTTTTTGGAGATCATTGGAAAATAGAGGGAAGACATTTGTTAGAGCACAGTAAGTGAGCAAAGCCTGTTGGAAGAGTATCTACCAGGTGACTGCAGCACCAGACACAAGACACAAGGTTGCCTCCATCCTGATTCCTGATTCCCACCTCATCGTTTCAGGTGGGATGGAGTCAATGTCCTTCACAGCAGCCCAATGTCATGCTCTGTTTGGAATTTTGAGGAGACTGCTGATCACACCCCCATGTTTTGAGGAGAGTTCCCACAACATCCAGGTTTTCTCCTTCTCTCGCTGTGCACCCGCCAGGCTTGGGATGGAAAGGAAGTTGGGAATGGACAAGAAGCTGGGAACAAACACAGCCTGGACAGTCTTCCCAGACTGATCAAAGGGATATTCCATGCCACAGGAGGCCATGCTCAGCAAATAAAAGCTTTATGAAAGCAGGAGGGTGGAGGGACATTTCTGGTCACGGTGTTTGTCTTCCAAGCAAGCACTGCACACACAGACCCCAGAAATGGCCGATCTTCTGCCTGCAGACAAGACGTGGTCACTGAATTCCTGATTTTGCTTTTTGTGCAAGCAGCTTTTGCTTGACCTGTTAAACTGCCTTTATCTCCACAAACAATTCCATCCTTCCATCTTCCCCCCTCCTGCAGGAGGGGAGTGATTGAGTGAGTGCACGTCTGGAGTTGGCCAAGGTCAATTCTGTCCCAAAACACCCATTCCATACTCAGTGAGCCCATGGATACCCACAGTACCACCCTGACTTGCTTGTTCCACCACACTTCCCTCCTACTGAGCAATCTCAATCACTGCAGAGCTTATTTCCATTATTCCCCCTCTCTCCTCATCCACCACTGTGCATCTGGTCCATCACCTTGGTCTAGGCCAAGCTCTCCCCATCCCTGTAAGTGTCCAAGGCCAGGCTGGATGGGGCTTGGAGCAACCTGGGATAGTGGAAGGTGGCCCTGCCCATGGCAGGGGGTGGAATGGGATAGGCTTTAAGGTCCCTTTACACCCCAAACCCTTCTCTGATTCTGTGATTTTTTCAGAGCAGGAATTTCCTTTTTCTTACCTCATAAAAACCTCTCCTGCCTCTTCAATCCACTGGAATTTTTCACACTGTCAAAACGTACATCATTAAGGATCATGGGACTGAGACAGTCTAAGCTCTCCAAGAAACATCCATCCTCCACCAAAACTGTATAGATAAACTGGGCATCCACGGGATAATAAATGAAAACCCTGCAGATGAAAATTTGATTAAAATAAAACAAAACAGGAATAAAAACGAAAATAAGGACAGTAACAAACAGCCTCCCATGAACACAAATCAGGCATCAGAGCTCTGCTGGGAATGGTGGTGTTTAACATAAACATCAACAAACAAGAACAAAACAATGACAAACTCTGCCAGCAAAAAAAGTTATTAATTGGTGGAAGGGAAACTGAAAAACTGCAGAAGGAACCTGCAAGGATCAGAGACCTGAACAACAGAGGGCAAGGAAAGGTGTCCCTACACATACAACAGAGCATGGTGGCAAAATACACACGAAGTTCTATAAAAATTAGGATGTAAAGACAGTCTGAGGGCACATCCCCTCCTACAAGGCAAACTAAGGTACCATCAACTGATGGTGGCAAGAGACGTGTTCAAACAACAATAACTTAAAAGACACTCATTGAGGATTGTTAAAGATACCACCCAGGGATAAAGAAGTCTTTTAGCTTCAAGAAATTATTATTAACAGAATTCTGTTTAAAAAAATACATCCCACCCTTCCAAAACAACTCCACAACCACATTTCCACATTGCACAGCTGGCCATGGCCTTATAAAGGCTCATAATAATGACAAGGAGAGCCATGAATCCAAACTGTCACAGGGCTCCTCCTGCCTCTGTCTTCACATCTGCAAGAAGTTTTGTATAAATATCTGCATTGTTACTGCCTAAAGTCTAATTCACAGATCCTTTAAATAGCATTTATTAACCACTGACTGTTGACCTTTTCTGAAAATTGACAGTTTCCAAGAATTCATCAAAATTCTCACACACATGAGGAAAACAAACAAAAAAGTATCTACAGCTGGGGTTTGCAATTTGCATTTGGGTTCTAAGAGCCAGGCCATGGAATTCGAAAGGGGAAAGTTTATTTGCAAATACAGAACCCCCTCTATTCATCATATGGGGAATATGATGGTAAAAATGCCCTTTGTGCTCTTGGATCATGTCCCAGAAGTAGAATTTGATGCTCCAAGTCTCTTATTTCTGGCATTTAACAAAAACCTAGAGTTCTCTAAATACACACATACTTAAACTTCATCTAGTTCTTCCATCTACCAGAAATATTCATTTAAGCAAGGGATTTCCCCTTGCAGTCACTGAAGAGGTGATGCACGAGGCTGGGATCCCCAGGGTGCCGTTTCAGCTCTGCTGCATTTCCCGACGCATTTCCTCCAGTGCCGCCTCCCGCTCCCGCAGGAGCTGCTTCAGTCGCTTGATTTTTTCATCCCGTATCGTCTCATCCAGGTCTGGGGGAGCCACAGGGAAAGCATCATCTCGGAAAGAACCTTCCAGAACTGAAGTATCCTCTTCAGAAGTCACTAAAACTGAAATCCCTGGGTGGGTAGCATCACTGTACCAGGGGAATGTGTCCTGCTCCGAGTCCCTCCCTCGGGACACTCCAGTGGAGCCGGTGGGAACACTGGGCTGTGGTGAGGCTGGTGGAGATGAAACACTCCTGTTAAGTGCACTGGAATCTGAGCTGGTGATTTCTAAACTCAGACTTGTGGCTGATTTGGCAGAAGTTCTCCTTCTCTTGCCACTGTCCAACAACGGTGAGGATTTTATTTTCCTTTTCCTAGTCAAATCCTCTTCCAGATCCACAATTATCTGCATAGTAAGAAACAGACAAAATTCACTTCTGTTAAACTAGGCATCAGCTACTTTATAACACCAAGTTCTCTAAGCACAAATTACAAGTTATTTGTGGCAAGCTTTTCAGAATTACTGCCTGGAAAAAGTTTCTTTCAGCAAAAGAACATATTTCTGCATTTGGTATTTTTCTAGTAAAGATTCCCAATTAACAGTTCCAGAACACTGAATTCCTTCCTTAGTCAACACTGCATGTCTGCCTTTCCTGGGCATGTCCATCATCTCCTGTGGCTGTTTAAGTTAACAATACCGCAAGACAAAAACTTTCTAATTTGATGGGAAAATTCAGTGTAGAAGAATTATTCATATCTACATTTCCAAAACTTCAATCTGAGCAGTAATGTCCATTATCAGACTAAATTCCTCCCAGACATTTTATTATTTGAATCATGGAATCATATTCTGGTTTGAGTTGGAAGGGACCTTAAATCCCATTCTATTCCACCCCTGCCACGTGCAAGGACACCTTCCATGAGACCAGGCTGCTCCAAGCTCCACCCAACCTGGCCTTGGACACTTCTAATGGATGGGTTAAAGATAATGTTAATAGTAGCCATGGATCTGCATAATTATTAGCACTGAATTAGTAAAACCTGAGAAAGTCTTTGACTGAGTTGAGTAGAATCACACAGAAGAAAATGTGGCTGAACAGAAATACTTGGATGGATAAAATCCTTTCCATGCATTAACATGGAAGTTCTTCCTTCCAGAAGTACCCAACCAATGGCAAAGTTTAAACCAACATTTGTAATTCTTAAGATTGGACAGATCCACAGCTAAATTTCTTTTAACAAACCTATTCCTCTGCCTGTACCCACTGCACTGCTAAACAAACATAACCACCTGCAGAGGTTTAAATATAAATCAAGATACCAAGGTCTGGTCCCTATTCCAACTAGGACCATGATCACCAGTAGGGACAGTCTTCTCCAAAGCATTTGTTATTCGAGTTTCCTCCAGCAGAACCCAAAAATGAGGATAATAATTCCTAGAAAGTGCTCGAATCATACAGAAATCTCAAACAAGTTACCACAGAGATCCAAACAACTCCCGACTCTCCCGGTGAATCCAGAGGTGGGAGGCTCCAAACACCCCCAGCTCCGTACTGACTAAACAAACACTGCTTTCTGAGTGTGTTTAGCACTGAAAAATCCCAGATACCTTTTCCTCTTTAACACATTCCTGATGATGATTCGTTATTTCCACATCCAATGAGGATGCACTGCAAGAATCCTTTTTCCGTTCCAAGCTGTCACTGGAACAAACCCTCCTTTCTTCTGGATTCTCACAGAAGGCCCTTAATGGTATTCTCGTAAGGTAAACTCTCTCCTCCTTAAAGATACCAAATTTTTTCCTTAATTCCAAGTATTGTTTCCAGTGTGGGTGCTCTTGGTGTTTGGTTTTAATAACCTTTCCCGGTGAATCCATCTTTTCACATTGGATCTGAAATACAGAACAGTGAGAGAGCCATCAATCACTCTCTCACTCTCTTTCTCTACATATAAATAGATAAAATATATTAATATACAAAAAATAGGTACTAGAAAGACAGGTGAACATTTATTTTGTCAGCCATTCTCCAAGAGCTACATTTAACACATGTAACATTTAATACAGGTAAGCCAATTTTGATAAATTATATACAAATTATCATAGGTCTAACACTTCTTATTTAACACTCCAAGTACATTGTCGAACATCCAGAAAATGTCCAGGCCAACCAGCAACCACAAAAATAAAAGAAGCAACAAGAGAATCACCTGTTCTACTCCTTCAAAGTACCAAAGAAAAAGGAATGAAGAGCAGGCAGTGTCCTTACTCTGCAATCCAGGGGTTTGCAAATTTAGGGACAAAAGCACCAAATTTGCTGAGATATTTCTCACCAAGGTTAAAGCAAATGCAAATGCTGACACTTGGCATCACACAGCACTGAAGAAAATAAATGGTATTTCAACCATTTTTCAGGTGAGGAACAAAAAAAAGCTAAGTCTTACAGTCTGTTGCAATAATTAAATGTCTAAAATTCACAAAACTACACTTGGCTGACATTTCTGTTCTGCCTGGACAACACAAAGGAGTTTCAGAATGATCTTTTTCTCTAGAGACAAATTCATCCTGGCCTCTGGAGCTACTAAAAACATGACCACCAAACCTGCGTGGGGAATTTGTGGGATTGGAGGTTTACAACTTTTAACATATTTTCAACATTATGATCTTAAAAGAGTGTGTCAATGCAGCCATTAAGGATCTGAAGAGTAACTTCTGCCTGACATGGACCCAGGAGTGAAGGAGGTGGATCCCTCCCCACCAGGGCAGGGGAGGAAGGAAACAGCTCCTGCCCGTGGCTGTGGGAGCTGACAGTGCTACACCAGAGTTGTCTCTGGAGGACAAACTCTGCTCTTCCAACTTACTCTCCTCTTGTGGAGATGCAAACTTGACTTCTCTACCCTACATCAGCCCTACAGCCCTAAGGTTGTGCTGTGAGCGTGTGGCATCAACATCCAAGAGCCCAAACCATGAACAGCCTCCCTGGAGTTAAGTTATTGCTGATCATTTATCACAGGAGGAAATCAAAAGCCACTTTTCCTCTGCCCCTTTCTTTTCTATGCATTTCTCACTTGCACATTTCTCACGTGCAAAATTATTAGGAAATAGGCCATTTATTGACTAGAACCAACCTTAGAGCAGCATTTCCAGGATACCTGGTTACAAAAATATGTGACCTCATCAAGAGCCATTTTATCCACCTAAAACCAAGACCACAGAACCGCTGACCAGACACTGAGGTGGCATGTTTATGATTTATTACCTTTGGCCAGTCTTCACTGACAGCACATTCCTGCTTAGCCTGAGCCCCTGCTGCTCTCGGGGAATGACTCAGGTCTTTGCCACTTTGCCACACACTTTCCTGCATCCCTACTGCTGGAACTGGGATAGCTCCACTGCAGGAAACGCTCTTGGTGAAGGGCAAATTCTGTCTCTGGATTACAGTGGGATCCTGCTGATTAGCATTTGGTGTCAGCAGAGCTGCAGGTGTGGATTTTAAGTCATTTCTTAAGCCAATTGGTGATGAATTTTTGGAGACTGTACATGGTTTTGGGTCTTTCTGAGACAGCACGCTCACTCCTTTGCTTTTTGACAACACCAGATTGACCACTTTACTGGTTATTTTATTGACTTCAGTAGAATCAATTCGCTTGGGTGTCTCCTTTTTAAGTGAAGCATCAGAAGAGGAAGATGTTTGTTTGTCAGCCTGGGCTGACAGAACATCAGAGCCTCTTTTGGTCAATAAATAGACTTTCCCATTGTACATGACCAGAGCATTATCTTTTAAAGGTGTGATTTTGGTTTGGCTTCCACTAGGACCATTAGAACAGAGTGGCAAAATATTTGCAGGATTAACTTCTACATTCTTCGTGTCTGACAAAGTTTTCAGGATCTTGGAAGCTACATTATTTGAAGACTTTACAGGGATAAGACAAGCTGCTGAGAGCGGGGCAGTTTCTTGCACAATCCATTTCATGGGAGTTTGCTGGCACTGCTGCCCCTCGGATGTGACTGGCCCAGGAGAAGAACCAGATCCCTTTTGGGCAGCTGTCACTATCAGTGTCTTTGAAACTTCCGTGGCAGGTTTGGGGCAAAAGCTCTGCAAATGCTTGGGCAGGACTTGGGAGGTTTTCACTGTGTTCACGGGTGACACGTAAATCACCGTCGGCGTTTTTGTACTGTCAGCCCCTCCAGACACGTTGGTGGCTGCAGCTGCCAGGATTTTTTGCTGTATTGCAGGTGGCAAAAGAGATGCTGGGACAGATTTCACTTCTGCATCAGCTGGAATCTGGAGGTGGTGTCCAGAGGGCAGCATTGGAGACTTGACAGTCACTGGGACGGTTTTGGTGTTCACCACCATGTAGGTTGTGCTGCTCTGGTGAGAGGAGCTCGTGATGGCCACATTCTGCAAGGACACTCCATCCATGGACACACAGCTGCTCTGGCCATTGGCAGCTGCACTTGGAATCAAGCTTTCCTTTTCAGAATCTGTCCTAACACTCTCCTGCTTGTCTAATGTCCTCGTAAGAATAATCTTTCCAGGATTAGGAGGCTGGAAAATAGGTATCTTAACAGATGAAGGTGCAGCAGTATTGCCAAGCTGTGTCTTAAAAGTAAGATGGACTGGGCTAGAAACATTTGCATTAGAATTATTTGGCATGGCTGGAGACTGAACTACTGGCACAAAGCTTCCAGAAGTTTTAGAAATGGGAAGCAATTTCAGAAGGTTTTTTCCATCTGGTCCCGTTGTCTGAACGACTCGGTACATACAGCCTGCAATGCTTAACAAAGAAAAGGGAAAAGAGAGAAAAATGAAAGGCAGTGTAAGTGAACAAGCATAGGTACTTTAAGTCAAGAGCATCAGTGAACTCTACACCCACAGCTGAAGCAGGTTAACTCCTGAAAAATGCCTGAGTTAAATTTTCAGGAGCTTCTTACTGACCTACCCAGGTTTCTATTTCAAGACCATCTCAGACCGTCTGAAAATAGTGTCCAGCTTCTACACCCCAGAGTAGCAAGAAATTAAATCTTTTTCAGATTAAAAGTAAGTTAAAAGACCCCAGAAAATACCTCACATTACCCTCCTCTTCCCCTCACAGGGCCTTTCATTCTGAAAATGAAACCACTACCTCCCAATTTCCCAGAGAAGCCTTATTTTTCCCTTTCCCATCTCCCTGTTACTATTTATATCCCTCCTGAGTGCTATGAACTATGAATTTCAGGAACACTTCAGGAGAATACAGGGAGAGTAGCTGCATGGCAAGATGGAAGCAGAAACTACTTCAGACACAACAAAGGAATTTGGAAGCAGGATGTGTTTATTTTGTGGAACAGGTGGCTCCTGTGCCTCCATTGCACCTGCCTGGCCATTCTTGAGGCAGATACAGACCACAGAGGTGGTTCATCCTCAAAGAGATGGAAAACCCTCAAATGATACTGGGTTATAAACATTTTTGAGAACAGAAGTCTAAGTGTAGGAAGAAAAAAGGCTTTAAAACCAAGGAGGAACACAAGGAAACAGCACCAGGGATATCTGGAGAGAAAACAGATTTCTTGCAGGTGAAGGTAAGAACTCACCAAGAGACAGACAGATCTTGTCAAAACACAAGTTAGTTGTGACTGCTCCAAATGCCATGATTTTTTGAGTCCATGGCAGGATAAAGAACCTCTCCCACTCCAGGGGAGTTTGCCCAATGCAGGCTCTTCTGCAAAGAACTCCTGGACTCTGAGCAGAACAATCTACTGCCCAGAGCACTGCAGAGACACGTGTGGGCAAACAGAGCTGCCCTCACTGAGAAAGAAGAGACCCAAATCACTGGAAGTTGTGACAGCAGATCTAGAGTGATTAAAAAGCAGAGCTACCAACTCCACCTGGAGTCACCAAGAGCACCCCATCCATCCCATCGACTTCCTATGTCAATAAGCACCTTGAGACCATGGACATGGGAATAGTTCCCAGTCCCATCCCAATGACATCAGTGCTGTGTTCTGCTTTCTGTCAGGTAGTTTTGAAATGGGATTTTTTTTCTGTCTTTTTGGGCTTCTGACTCAGCTTGGAGCAGTGCCTGAGAGAGCTCAGTCCTGTGTCCCACCACTGTGTCTGCTCAGGAGACAGCCAACCTTTGCCTTTTCCCATCAGGTGGGAAGTCACAGAAATGCTCTTCCCTCCCAAAGGCAGGAAGTTCCTGCTGGGAGTCACATTCCCCTGGGGGCTGACACAAACACCCCACTACTGTCTGCCCAACACACAAAGCCATCAGATACGCAGAGCTTTCCTTGCTGTGACCTCAGAATTAACTCCCACACTCAGTGTTTTGGTACAATGCCTCATTTCTGGGCACAGTGCATGAAAATGGAGATTTTTACATGAGGTATCAGTGCAGTGGGCAGGAAATTCTGCAGTATTTTTTTTTAAGGTACTGAAAATTAAAATATGGGCATTATATCACATGGTTCCTAATGGAAGCTGTCACAGGAGGGCTTATGAGCAAAATGGAGTTGGATGTTCTGGAATCAGAAATGAGAGTTGAGATGGACTAGCTCTGATGGACAATCTGACAGAAAACAGTTTTCCTTAAACAAAGAGGAAGTAGAAATATTTGTGTGTTTGAACATAATTAAAGCAGAGAAAAAAGACTTTTGGAGCACATTAAACCTCCCAGCACTACTGACAATGCAAACGAGGAACAGCAGCAGCTCCTGGACAACCCTTTGTGTCTGGTCTGTGCTCTGAATCTCTCAACACTTCTTTAATAATTCCATCATCTACAGCCTCAACTTTGCCTCTATATATAAGAAGGAAAAGCAAATCCAGAAGGAATTTTTCAGCAAGTCCCACAAGAGTGGAACTGCTGAACAGAGAAACAGGCACTTACCTGCACCCCAACTAACTACGTCTGCAAACTGGCACCAAGGGCAGAAGAAACCTCCAAAGAGGCTCTTTCCTCCACCTGTCAAAGCAAGGGGACACTTCTAACTTTTGGGCAAGAGGAGGGGGAGAAGATCAGAGGGAAAGGAAGCAAGAAAAACAGGGAGAGATGAGTTGAAGATATATTTGCATCAGTATTTCCCTCGGCCAGTTTGCAGCGCTCACATCCTCATTGCCACCTGGACTCACCATTCACCTCCAGCTCAACAGACTTAAAAACTGGGTTTGACTGTGCTACAAACAGGAACTTTAAAGTAGATTGGGGAAAAAAGGACCAGTAAAAAATCTCATTTGCCTGAACTTCAGATCATTCTGCTTTCCATGATTACAGGAGGTAACTGTAGCTTTTTATCTCCATGAAAAAGTGCAAGACACCCCAAAATCATAATTTTCTGGGAAATAACATTCTTTAACTTGAAACTAATGTCAGGTATTTATACATTGGGAGAGTGACAAAAAGCTAAAGGATAGGCAAGAGAGAAGGAAAAGTCCAATGAGATAGCAAGAAGTGGAATTCACATAGATTTACTCAAACATCTACGACAGAGGAAAGGATCACTGCCCATGGTTTCAGTGCTCTACGTTGAAAAGGCTTCCTTGTAACAATTTCACATCATAAAGCCTTCCCCAGGGGATACCAAGAAATAACCACGAGGAAGTTTCATGTTACCAGAACAAAATAAAGCACCGTCTCTATACATTTTTGAGTGATGAAGAGGAGAGCTAGAAGTTGTTTTACTTCAGTCTCCAGGTCACTGCTCTTTGAATTAATGAATCATTAAGAATCTCTTAAGCCAAATGAAAAAAAAAAACTCCCTCAGTATCTCCTTTTTTAGGGTGTGAGATTAATTTAGTTAAAGAACAGGTTAATTTCTTTCCCTAAAAACAATTAACCATAGGAAATCTGTATCATGCCAGGTTGTCCTTGAGAATTTCTCCCATAGTTACTGAAGCAGTTTTCTTTCTCCTCTTCATCCTCCTTCACTTCTCAACCCCATAAGAATAAACCTCCTCAAATTTCATATATGAACACTCAGAAATAATTGTTATGATACTTTAGAAAGGCCTAAGGCAGATTCATGAACAAAACTTGAGAGAAATAAGTTAATGGAAGAAGAAAAAAATGGTGGACTGGTAGAAATCTTATTTAACATCACCAGAGAAATTATCAAATTCAATAAAAACAACCAAATAAAATTCTGTGACATTCGCAGAGGAATCTGTCAATCAGATTACATTTTTTTGACCCAAAAAGGAGATTTCTTTTGGTGAACAGTCTGTGTGCAGCAACACCAACACCTCCCTATGGATGTGGCATTAAGGAGGGCAGGAAAGCAGAGAGAACAGAAAGAAACTGGGAGATTTATTTCTTTATTTACTTATTTCAAGACAGAAAACTAAAAAGAATAATCTACATTTCCTTCAGTTCATCAGAATTTCTGTTTTCTTGACCAGACACACCAGTTAATTCTCTCACTGTTCATTACTCTCAGAAAGCAGCACAAAACACAAAATATTGAGTATTTAAACATTTACCCGCTGTCCTTTATACTTGCTTTAACAAAACACCCTTGGAATATTTTCAGAAAATAGGAATATTTATTTCTGCCAAATAAATTCATTCACCAGATCCAGTGCAACCACCAGCACGATTCCCACAGAAATCCTGAGTATGCCATAAAAAAGCACATCAGCAGAGGTTTTAGAGACAAATTGCTCAATTTTCCTGCAAAGTCATCAGAAGGAACAATCCCTCTTGGAAGAAAAGAGCTACTTTTCCATCTGCCTTCACTCCCAACTGCTCCTTTAGGCACAACTTTCATCTATAAATATGAATAAATAACCAGGGACTATGGGCCACTCCAGAGAACCAACAGAATTTATTTTAATGAGTTCAGTTGGATCCAGAAAGTGGCAAAGTAACAATTTATTGTCAATTGGAAATGTGCACCCAGGGACAAAGTAAAATTAATTGATTGTAGTTGATATATATTTATTTTATATAGCTGCATCCATTCCAGTGATTATCTGAAAATTGTAATAAAATAATAATAGTAAAGATAATATTAAAGATATAGTAACATACAATCTAGATAATATACAATGATCATCATTATTATCATTATCATCATCTAAAGGAAATCAAGAAATTGATGTTGAATTTGGAGGAATCCTGACCAGAATTTCAGTTCAAGCCATCTCTAATGACCTAAGGTTTTACTCTAAACCAGAAGCATTCAATAATGGCAGAAAAACCACTTTCTGTTTGACAGTAATTGTTTCTGGGAACTCTTTCATCCACTGTGGAACATCCCCTGGAGTACAGATAATTGTGGATGTGCAAACTGCCAGGAAACACTCCCTGTGCTCTACCATGAACCACAGCTCTCCTGATCCATGACAGGATCCTCCTCCAGCCACAAAACCTCTGGTAGAATCTGTGACCATCAAAAACACACAACATGGATCCCAGAGCAGCCCTGGGAACCAGAAATCACCCAAAACTCATCCCTGAACACACAAAGCACCCTGAGAACTCCTGAGAGACAAGGAAAGGCATCAGGAGCCAAAACATGGCTTGAGCCACTGGGCCTGCTGAGCTCCCCAGTGGAAATCAGGAATGGAACCATGGGGAGCTGGGCAGCCTGGAGAATTCCCTGGGTATGATTCCAGCCAGGATAACCCAGCACAGTCATGTGGTGTGATGGTAACGAGGGAGCTGATCAGTAAAACTGCCTCAGAGAGTCCAGGGCGGGGAAGGGAGCTGGGAAGGGGCTGGAGCACCAGGAGGGGCTGAGGGAGCTGGAGGGGGCTCAGCCTGGAGCAAAGGAGGCTCAGGGGGGACCTTGTGGCTCTGCACAACTCCCTGACAGGAGGGGGCTTAGGGGGGTCGGGCTCTGCTCTCAGGGAACAGGGACAGGACAAGGGGGAACGGCCTCAGGCTGGGCCAGGGGAGGGGCAGGGTGGGCACTGACGAAAACTTCTTCATGGAAAGGGTGGCCAAGCACTGGCAAAGGCTTCCCAGGGCACAGGTGGAGTCACCATCTGTGGAAGTGTTCAAAAAATGAGTGGATGTGGCACGGGTTAGTGGCGAACATGGCAGTGCTGGGGGAATGGTTGGACTCATTGGTCTTTAAAGGTTTTTCCAACGGAAAAAATTCCATGACTGTGAAAGGTTCAATTCCTCTCATATCCCCACTCCCCGTTTCCCGGCTGCCTCCAGCACAGCCCACTCTCACCGCGATGTGGCAGCAGGGGCAACAAACACCAAGAGCCCCTGACACCAGAACTCAACCAGAGCTCAACCACAACACAACAAGAACTCAACAAGAACTCAACCGGCGTCGAGCCCGACACGTCACCGCACGTGGGGCGGGGCTGGAACCGCCCCCAGCCTGCTCCTCACTGCCTGGGATGGGAAAGGGAGAGGGGAGGGGAGGAAGGAGAGGAAGGAGAGGAAGGAGAGGAAGGAGAGGAAGGAGAGGAAGGAAGGAA
>JACBWW010000084.1:1446400-1534321 GCA_020086605.1 Lanius collurio
GTACCCAGTCATTTGTTGACATGGTAACATAGTATGGGAGAAAATTCCTCGAAAGGAAAAAAAACAAAAACTCCCAAACCCCAACAAACATCTAGTCACCCCAAGACACCTGGTCAGAATTTTTTCCTCGTGTTGAATCCACACACGTTGAGCAAGGTCTAACTCAGCTTCCTCTAAATTGCCAACCAGAGCCACAGGCTTCAAACAAACATTTTGGGGAGAACACATTTCAGGTGTCTCCTCTCCTGCCTGTTCATTTGGCATCATTTGGGTTTGACTTTGAGGTCTGGTGTCAGCAGAGACTTGTGTGCAGAGATGAACATATATTTATTTGTCAGATGTTGGTCCAGTCTGCTCTTCAAGAGTGTTGTTTGGCTCCTTGGTCTGACACTTCAGTTGGAAAGCAGCTGGACAGATGCATCCACTGTCTGTCAACAGGGATGTTGTGAACACTTGCTCTTATCAAATGTAGTGGGTTGAATCTGAGCTGATAGACAGATTTTTAGACCAATGGCGCTTCTCGAAAATTTGCTCATTTAAGCCGCACAGAAAGGCGGGAGTTCCTCTTGTTCCAGCCCGCCTGAGGGAGGTCGGGAGGCCTCGGAGCCTCCGGGCCCCGCCGGGCCGAGGCCCGGCCAAAGCCCCGGCCCCTTCTCCTCTTCCTGATGCCGCAGCACAGACCTTGGGCCGCTGGGGAAGGAGCCATCCCAGAGCCCAGACAGCTGCACCCAGCCATGGACTGCCAGACAGCTGCACCCAGCCATGGACTGCTGTGCAGCTGGGATCTTTCCAGAGCGGCTTCACAGGACAGGTGGGTCCCATTCCCCCACCCCCGCCTCGTTCTCCACATGGAGCCGGCAGGAGCCGGCGGGAGCCTCCTTTCTGCAGCCAGCAGCACAGAAAGAGCAAGGCTTTCTTCACCATAAAGCCTGAACAAGAACACTCTTCAACATAGACATTTCGGAGTCAGAGAGAGTGAGCCCTGTGAGACGGAGCTGAAATGGCGGCGGAGAAAAGGGGCGGTGCCGCGTTCCTCGCGCGGAGCTTAAAAATCCTTCTTGCATGCGGTGGTAAGAATCTGTAATATCTCAAACTGTTTGTCTCTGTAATCCATTTGAAGTATATGGGGGGATGGAAGACTTATGTGTGGCCCTTGAAGTTTGTGAAGAGAGAGTGCCTATGCCAGGCTATATAGAAGCAGTGAGAGGCTTTTAAGGATTTGTAGCTAAAAAAGCCTTTTTGTTCAGGCCCAAATGACCCATCCTTAAAAAAGGTTGATAACCCCATGTGATGGCCCAGGTGTGGCAGTGTGAAAAAACTGGTATTCTTTCATAGAAGAGATGTATTACACCACAGCAGATTGTTTCTTTCTGGGCGGGTCTGTTGTTAGAGGGCAGTTTGAGAAACTATGTGAAGCAAGAAGAAGAAACCCTTTTTTCCTTAAGCATAAGAAAGAGACCTTTTTTTTAAGAACTGTAACACTGACTAGAATCCTATGTTGTGTTATCTTTTGTGCTAGTTAAAAAAGAAGAGTAAAGCGCTGAGAAGAAGGGAGCGGGGGGAGGGTGTGTGTGTGTTTTAATTTCTTGTTATATCTTTTAACTTTTAATTCTGTTAGTAACAAACATTTTTTTTTTCTCTTGGTACTGCAACTGTTTAAGTGTGAACCTGTTTTTTTGCCTCGCAGCCATCTAGTTTCCCTCAATATTTTTCTTATTTTGTTTTCCTTATAAAGTAATTGATATTTTAGATGCTGGACGCTTAGTTGTGTCAAACCACAACATCAAATTTGCCACTGAGATACCATGAGAGGGAAAATTGGTGCCAAAATTCATCTGGAATCTTGAAAGCACCAAATGATGCTGAGTTGGACTTTACTATGGGCTCCTCATTCAATCCATGCTACATCCATTATAAACTGGTTTACAGTTCTCAGTGCAATATTTAGGATTGAGTCAGCAAAGCCACACCTGTCCTACAAGGGTGGGGCTCCACCTCTTTGGGGACTCATCTGAATTCATATTTTCCACCACATAAAGCAAATTTGTGTATATAAAGTAGTAAGACTGGTTAAATTCCCTGCCAGTTTTGCAGCTTGGAAAGGTAGAGTTGGCATTGGACATAGAAAAATCTCATTTAAGGTTCTTAAACCATAAAAACTGTCAGAGGGCAGGGTTAGATGGGATTTTGGGAAGGGATTCCTGGCTCTTAGGGTGGTGAGGCCCTGGCACAGGGTGCCCAGAGAAGCTGTGGCTGCCCCATGCCTGGCAGTGTCCAAGGCCAGGCTGGACGGGGCTTGGAGCAACCTGGGACAGTGGAAGGTGTCCCTGCCCATGGCAGGGGGTGGGACAAGATGGACTTCAAGGTCTCTTCCCACCCAAACCAGGCTGAGATTCCATGATTCCATTATTTAATTAAAATCAGACTTCATGAGGGTTCACAAGAATTTTACTTTCCACTTCTGATTTCTAGACATTAAGCAATCGAATGTTTGAAATTCTATTCAGGGTCCACCAAATCCTGGCTCATAGTGCTTATTTTGGTCAAGATATTTCTTTGTCCAATTCCACTCAACCACAAAGAATTAAAATTCAAAACTCATCCCAAGTCTGAAATGCCAATAGGCTGTTTGAGGATCCATCACCATCATGCTTGAAGTTTCAGGATTAAGAAAATCCAGATGAGTAAGAAAGTTGCAATTTTGACAGGACCATTTGGACCATGAAAAAAATAAATCATGGGCCTTGGCTCCACTGCCTCCCACCAGTGTTTACTGCACAAAGGAGGGTGATTATTGTTCCTGTTAATGAACCCAATAAAATAAGGAGTAAATGACTTGGAATTCAAAATCTCATTTTTTAAAGTGGTATCTCACTTAACAGTGTACTGTTATGAAAAACATTAGGAAACAGATTTCTGTGGTCTTAGAGTTTAGATCTGGGAAAGGATTTAGATTTAGCTCAGACAGCACATTTTTTTAGATAGAAAAACTCAGAAGATTTTATAAACTATCTTAAACTCATATCAAAGAGTAATACCCAGAACTTCTCCCATCAGCAGAAGCCTGAGAAAACATAGTTTAGTTATCCAGGAAAACCCAATCAGTCTAAAACTCAGCTATTTCTCCCATAAACATCCATCCTAAAGAAGACGGTGTTGACTGAAGGACAGGCAGTCTGCTCTCCCCTCTCTGCAGCTGCTGACAGTTCAAAGACAGCACCAGAGGCACCAGCCCTGCTCAGCTGGGGCCATGAACAGGTTTATTCCCAAAAGGATCGTCCATCAGAGGCATGGAGAGGTGGTTCCAGTTCGAGGGTCAGCTACAGCCTTGTGTCAGACATCTCCCTGGTAGCTCTTTGCTGCATCACCCTCAGCCAGGGAGGGCTGTTTGATGTCCTGCTCTGCAGCAGGGCAGGTGTTGGGACACAAATGCTCCAGCACTGGAAGAGCAGCACCACCAAGGGCAGTCAGAGCACAGCAGACCCTGTGCCTTGGAGGGACCATATTGAGGTGAGGGGGGATTTCCCTCTGCTGGCACTGCTGGCAAAGATCCAGCTGCCACTATCCAGGAGTGAGCCCTCTGGGATAAGGTTACATAGGTGTTCTTATTTTCAGCTCATGATTTCAGTCCTTCAACATCACCAGTGGAATTGGTTGAACTGGTGAATGTTGTTAATCATAGAATCAGAATATCGTAGTTGGAAGGGACCAGTCGAGTCCAATTCCTGTGTGTGCACAGGACCACCCTAAGAATCCCACCACGTGTCTGAGAGCAAAGGGACTTCCAGCAAGGGAAGAGCAGCCAGGTGGAGATGCAGCTGGGGCAGAGGGAGCAGGGCCATCATGGCATGTCCTGTCCTCAGGGACACCGAGGTGCTGCAGAGCCAGTGCCACTCCAAAAGCTCAGCTGTCACCATCATGTGTGACATGGCAGGATGCAGGGAGAGCCTGGCTGAGGCTGTCCTGGGAGCAGCTGCTTTGATCACCTTCGTCAGCCAAAGGAATTGGAGGAATAGAATCACAGAATCTCTTGAGCTGGAATTGACCCACAGGGATCATCCAGTCCAGCCCCTGGCCCTGCACAGACACCCCAACAATCCCACTCTGTGCATCCCAGAGAGCCTTGGCCAAACACTGCTGGAGCTCTGGCAGCCTCGGGGCCGTGCTCATTCCCTGGGGAGCCTGGGCAGTGCCCAGCACCCTCTGGGGGATGAGCCTTTCCCTGATCTCCAACCTGACCCTGTCCTGGCCCAGCTCCAGCCCTTTCCCTGGGTCCTGTCCCTGCTCACAGCGAACAGAGATTGGAGCTGCCCCTCCTGAGGAGCTGCAGCCCCCCAGGAGCTCTGCCTTGTTATGAGCAGTGAAACTTTTCTCAACATCCACAAGGGCAGATGGCTCATCAACTCCACTGAAAAAACACTGCTGGCAAAACACTAAAGCAGCTCTGAAAATGCTGAGTTGGACAGGGCTTAGAGCAATCTGGTCTAGTGGGAGGTGTCCCTGATCATGGCAGGGGGTGGAACGGGGTGAGCTTTAAAGTTCCTTCCAACCCAAACCAGTCTGGGACTCCATGAAAGGCTCCCTGGAGCACAAGTGACCCACAACAGATGACTTAATTTATGACCCACTCTCATTTCTGCCAACGGTGACTCAAACCAAAGGAAATGAGATCAGAAAAGACACTTAAAGCCCTAATTCACAAACCCAAATGAAAACTTTACAAGACAAGACTCATAAAGAAGCAAGAAAAAGATGAGAAAGAATATCACCTGGGCATAGAGAGAAGCTTTGGGCATGTTGGAGAGGGGTGAGGAAGTCAAGGGAGGGGCAGGAGTGGTGAAAAAAACCAAAAATAATAAAAAAAAATCAACACCATCAGATACCTTTCCCTCCTATAGTTAATACACCTAAGGTGACCAAAATCCAGCCAGAGCGACTTTGGATCATGCCAGGAATGCCCAGCAAAGATGCCATCCTTGTCTCCACACCCCAGTACTGAGAGATCTGCATCAGGTGCATTTGATGGGTCAATATCTGATCAATTCCACACCAAATCCTGCTGCCTCCAAGGTCAGATCCTCTCAGCAGAGAAAAAGATGCAGAGACAGATACACTCTGCCTGCCAGTAATTCATTTTGACAGAGCAATTGTCTTGGCCATGAGGTCACAAACCAGCTCAGTCCTTCCACGTGGCCGCTGGGGAAAGGACCTGGGGTGTTTGTACTGGCCATGGTGTGTCCAGCAGGACCATCCAGTGACTGTCCCCCTGCACCAGGCACTGGTGAGGCCCCACCTCCAATCCTGGAGTCAGTTTTGAGCCACTCACCCCAAGAAAGGCCTTGAGGGGCTGGAGCGTGTCCAGGGAAGGGAACGGAGCTGGGAAGGGGCTGGAGCCCCAGGAGCGGCTGAGGGAGCTGGGAAAGGGGCTCAGCCTGGAGCAAAGGAGGCTCAGGGGGGACCCTGTGGCTCTGCACAACTCCCTGACAGGAGGGGGCTCAGGGGGGGTCGGGCTCTGCTGCCAGGGAACAGGGACAGGAGGAGAGTGCTCAGCACTGAAAATACAAGACTGCAAGTTGCTCCAGGGAAGGTTTAGGTTGGATATTATGAAAAATCTCTTCCTGGAAAGGGTGATCAGGATGTGGTAAGGGCTTCCTGGGGCAGTGGTGGAGTCACCACCCATTAAAGTGTTCAAAGATTGTGTGGATGTGGCATCTGGGAACGGGGGTTATTGGTGTAGATGGCAGTGCTAGGGAAACATTCGGACTTCGTGATCTTAGAGGGCTTTTCCAACCTCAAGGATTCTGTTTCCATGATTTTGCTTCTTTCAGTAACTTCTCCAATGCTACTTTGTCAGCCAGAAGCAGAGGTCAGACTCCAACTGCACTTGCTGTTTCTTGCTCAAAGCCAGCTCCTTTGCAGGCCAAGTCCTGCTCCATCCAACCACAGACCAGACTGTGAAGCTGCTTTGCAGTAACAGGAGCCTCAAAGAAGCCTTGAAAGGGTGTGAGGCCCTGGCACAGGTTTTCCAAAGAAGCTGTGGCTGCCCCGTGCCTGGCCGTGTCCAAGGCCAGGTTGGACAAGGCTTGGAGCAACCTGGGATAGTGGAAGGTGTCCCTGCCCATGGCAGGGGGTGGGACTGGGTGATCCTTGAGGTCCCATCCACCCAAACCAATCTGGGATTCCAGAATTCTGCTGTACTACACAGCCCCAGGACTCAAGCTCAGGAAACACAAAACATTTCAAGGTAGAGACATTTCAGGAAACAAGACCAGCCCCTTTAGGGCTTGAAGGCAAAGACTGTGCCTTGAAACATGAGGCAGGAGCCAGCTCTGCACTCCTGGAGCCCCTGCACTGGGGCTGGGCCACAGACACAGAATCACAGACTCAGCTAGGTTGGAAAAGACCTTTGAGATCATTGAGTCCAACCTGTGACCTAACATTACCTTCTCAGCTGGTAATGGCACTGAGTGCCTCATCAAGTCTTTGTTTAAACACTTCCAGGGACGGTGAACCCACCACCTCCCTGGGCAGACAATTCCAATGCCAAACCACTCTTCCTGTGAAGATTTTTTTTCTATTATCTAGGCTAAACTTCCCTTGGCACAACTTGAGGCTGCAACTTCTCATCCTATCACTGGTCACCTGGGAGAAGAGACTGACCTCCACATGACTGCAGCCACCTTTCAGGCAGTTCTAGAGAGTGATAAGGTCACCTCTGAGTCTCCTTATCTCCAGGCTAAACAGCCCCAGCTCCCTCAGCCGTTCCTCACAGGGCTTGTGTTCCAAGCCCCTCACCAGCCCTGTTGCCCTCCTCTGGACGTGTCCAAGCGTCCCCATGCCCTTCCTGAACTGGGGGCCCAGGACTGGACACAGCACTCGGGCTGTGGCCTCACCAGTGCCCAGTACAGGGGAAGAATGACTTCCCTGCTCCTGCTGGCCACACTGGTTTGGATCCAGGCCAGGATGCCATTGGCCTTCTTGGCCACCAGGGCACACTGCTGGCTCATGTCCAGTCAGCTGCTGACCAGTACCCCCAGGTCCCTTTCTGCCTGGGCACTCTCCAGCCACTCTGTCCCCAGCCTGTAGCTCTGTAGGGAGTTATTGTGGCCAAAGTGCAGGACTTGGCATTTGGAGTTGTTAAACCTCACACTGTTGGCCCATCTATCCAGCCTGTCCAGGTCCCTCTGCAGAGCCCTCTTACCCTCCAGCAGATCAACACTCACTCCCACTTCGGTGTCACCTGCAAATTCACTGAGGGTAGACTCAATACCCTCATCCATGCCATCAATAAAAATATTGACCAGAACTGGCCCCAGCACAGACCCCTGAGGGACACCCCTGGTGACTGGCCACCAACTGAGTGCAGCACCATTCACCACCACTCTGGGCCCGCCCATCCAGCCAGTTCTTAACCCAGCAAAGAGTGCTCCTGTCCAAGCCGTGGGCTGCAGCTTTTCCAGGAGTATGCTGTGGGAGACAGTGTCAAAGGCCTTGCTGAAGTCCAAACAGACATCCACAGCCTTTCCTGCACCCAGCAGGCAGGTCACCTGGTCACAGAAGGAGATCAGCTTGGTCAGGCAGGACCTGCCCCTCCTAAACCCACGCTGGCTGGATCTGATCCCCTGGCCATCCTGTAGGTGCTGTGTGATGGCATTCAAGATGATCTGTTCCATAAACTCACCAGGCACTGATGTCAGGCTCACAGGCCTGGAGTTTCCCAGATCCTCCTTCCAGCCCTTCTTGTGGATGGGAGTAATTCCTTCAGGGATGCCATAAATGCCTTCAGGCACAGCAAGGAGCCCAGTGACAGAGGGAAGGGATGCTAAAGGCTTCAGAGCAGCAGATCTCCCCAAAGAAACAAGAACCACCTTGAAATTCTCTCTTCCATAAAGGGGGAGGCAGGAAGCCTTTCATTCTGGCCATCCCTGCAAGTCATTAGGCTTGCTGGAGGGCTGAAGTGTCAGGGAACATGGGCATCTCCAGGAGCTCGATGCCAGCTTGGAGCAGCAGGAGGGTCCTTGCAGCTTTGTATTTACACCTCACTGCCTTGCTGTCAGCGTGCTCTGCCCTGACAGGTCCTGCAGGCTTCCAGCAGCATTGAAAGATCCTGCAGTTTATGGCCTCCTCCTGGTGCTCGTGGTTCCCATGCTGCTCCTGCACTAGATCCCCAGATGCTTCCAAGGAGTTTGGATTGCTGCTGGAGCTCTTGTGCTGCCAGGTTTCCCAAAAGGACCAATGGATATCAATCATGATAACAGATTGCTCCAGAGCCCTTGCATTGTTCATGTCAGAAATAAGTTTTATTGCTTTCCAAAGCCAAAATACTACCTGCAGCCATGAAAACCACACTGCACTCCCCCACCCCCAAACCCTCAACCATATTTGACTAATCCAGCCTTGTCAAACTTCACAACAACACATTTCAGTGGGAGGGGAAATTTTTCCATGTGGTACATTATAGAATTAATCTCTGCCCTGCAGGTGTAGAGGAATTAGCCAAAGAGGAGAATTATGGTGATAAAGCTGTATATTAGTGATATATTTAGCAATTTAGTGAGATATTTTTAATGCTGTCCTTAAAATGCATAGTGATTCCTAATTATGACTTAAAAACTACACACTGCTGCACTCTGCTCTGTCTCCCCAAACTGGGGACTAAAATCACAAACTGGGAACTTAAAATAAATAATCTGAACATCCCTAAGTCTCAGTCTCTACAAGGCAAGCAAAACAAAGTCCTAATACTAATGTGCAACCACATTAATGTGCACATGGTCTTCTGACATTGAGATGAGTATTTATCACAAAATCTATTTAAACAGGTGCATGAAACACGTGGATTTGAAGGATGCTGCAGCAGCAGGCCCTGCCACAACCAGGCATCCCTTGCATTCACCCAACACTTCAACCAATGGTCCAGAAACCACTCAAAGATAAACAATTCCATCCAAAATAATTGCACTAACACTAGTCAAGATCCAACACTTCTCCTGAGGTCAGGTCACCAGCAAGAAGAACTATTAGCAGGGCAAAGTACAGAGGACAGTGCTTTGGTCAGCTCAGCTGGCCCCTGGCTCTCCCTTCTTGCCTTTTTCTGGTTCCCAGCAGGTGACCCTGGAGGGAATTTCAGTTTATTCGGTCGTCCTGGCCACTTTTCCTTTTGAAATGTTTTCTTCAGAGTAGTCACATTTTACCTTTATTTCCATGGGGTCATCTGCATCATCTATGGCGAGAAGAGAAGAAGGATTAAAGTTTGGAAATTCTGCTCTGACTTCAGTCAGGTGAAGATACAAAATATCAGGAAATGCTTCTGTTCATAGGCAACAAGAACCATGGAATCCCAGGATGGATTGGGTTGGAATGGACCCTAAAGCTTGTTTTGTTCCACCCCATGCCATGGGCAGGGACACCTTCCAGACAGCTCCAAGCCCAATCCAACTCCTTAGCCCTTACTCTATTCCAGTATCTGCTCACCTGTATGAGCTGGTTTTCATACTGAGTTGGGTGTTGGGATAACTCTTGGAGTCAGGGACTCTCAAGATTTTGGCTCTACCCATCCCCAGCAGCATGCTGGGAGCAACACTGAATCCCTGGTACCACAGAGCTGCTGGAAGAACTGCCAGCATACAGTGGTTATATCTGCACTATTCCAGCGTGCAACCTCCTGGACACATTCATAGGTATCCATTTCAGGGTTTGGAACAATTAATTCCCTCAGAGCAGCGAAGGAAGGAATATTTAAGGTTCGCCTCAGCTGCTGCATGTTGAGTTTCTGTAAAATAAAGAGAGGCTACTGTGGTCCACTGTTAAATGAAAAGGTATTTTGTCACTTAAATTCCATTGTGGAGCCAGGCTGGGAGAGTTGAGAATGTTCAGACTGGAGAAGGCTCCAGGGAGACCTTAGAGACCCTTCCAAATGGAGCTCCAAGAGACCTGGAGAGAGACTTGGGACAAGAGCCTGGAGGGACAGAAAAAGAGGGAATGGCTTCCCACTGCCAGAGGGCAGGGTTACATGGGATATTGGGAAGAAATTGTTCCCTGTGAGGGTGGGCAGGCCCTGGCACAGGGTGCCCAGAGAAGCTGTGGCTGCCCCATCCCTGGGTGTTCAAGGCCAGGCTGGACAGGGCTTGGAGCAACTTGGGATAGTGGAAGGTGTTCCTGCAGGGAGCAGGGGGTGGAAACTGGATGGGCTTTAATGTCCCTTGTCACCCAAACCAGGCTGAGATTCCATGTTTTACTGTGAAGGATTCCTCTGAGCTCAGCATAGGCCCTGGGATTTCAATTTTAAGAGCACAGGTGCCAAAAGTGGCACATCTGTGTGACTGGAAATACCTCATTAATTAATTACTTCAGGCTCGGCACAGTTTGAGTGTTCTACCTTTGCCTGAGAACTACCTGTTTGTTATCCATAGGGTTAAGCAATACAGACTACCAGGCCAAAAGGTAAATTTCTTGGAAAAACCCACCTCTCCAGAGCTTTGTGCTCAGTGGGAATCTCAATCTCTGCTATGGCTCAGGGCAGATCATGGTACCAAGGACAAACAAGGATGTTCTGGTTCACAAGAGGCATGGGCAGAGCTGCACAGATTTCTGCACCTTGCAGACACACCCAGCCAGCCTGGGGCTGGAGAGTCTGGGCAGGTGGAGAAGATCTGGTTTTGGGAAGGCATTTCTGCAGCAGGCAGAAGGATGCTCCAAGGGAAGAGGGAAGAAGAAAAGGCTCAAACTCTTGTTCTCCCACTTGGGACAGTGTTTTAACAGTAACCAGAAGAGCTGTGCGTGATGTTGGTATCCAAAGAGGAAAAGCATCCTGGAAAAGCACCCAAAGCCAAGCCCCAGAGCCCTGGGTTCCTGGGGACAGCCTGTGTGTCACAGCACAGGGAACATGGGTGCTGCAGCTCCTCTCACCTCTCGTGAGCTGGGCTGTTCTGTGCTGCTCCTCTCTGACCTGTTTCATCAGCTGCAGGTTATGGTCACTGGCTTCCTTGTGGTCCACCATGGGGAAGGGGTAATCCTGACCTGGACAATATGGAGACAGAGCCTTTACTGGACTCAGCAATGACATTTCCCCGAATTTAAAATACTTCCAGCTTTTCTTAAATGGAAGTGCCTAATCCTCTCCATCAAAGAGAAGAGCTCCCACTTCAACATAAGAGCCTTCAAAGATGTGTTAGAGCAGGAGTAAAAGCACAAGATGTTCTGATACTATTTAAAGCAGCCAAGCAGCCAAGATGGATAAATTCAAAGGCAAAAGCCTGGCGTGATCCAAGAGTTCTAGGACATAAATTCGAGGCAAAAATATGTACTCTGAAGTGAGACTCCAATAAAAATACATTAATGGAGAATGAACAGAAGGGAGAGTGTTGGATTCATCCATTTTCAGAAGATAAATGGCTTGGAAGTGTGATGCTGCCATCTCATACACATTTAATTTGGATAGTTAGCAGCAAGAAAATCCTTAGCAAGGAACGTGATTT
The DNA here is from genome assembly GCA_020086605.1 of Lanius collurio. Classification (NCBI taxonomy): domain Eukaryota; kingdom Metazoa; phylum Chordata; class Aves; order Passeriformes; family Laniidae; genus Lanius; species Lanius collurio. The sequence goes on from JACBWW010000084.1 coordinate 1,457,878, forward strand.
ACCTATGATACACCCTGCTTGCTTCTGCTCTTCTTCAGATGCTGTCCAGGGCTCGTAGATGTACTTGGAGGGAAAGTTCTTTAGTATAGGCAAGTATTTCCTACAAAACAGGGATAATAGGGGGGTTTATAATCCTGCAGGCAAATATCCATACATTCAGAGATGTGTAAACCAACCTGTGCCATGTTAATATTGATATTACAATCCATGGGAAAGTTCTGATTCATTCTCCACAAAAGAATTTGGTTTATGTTCTCAAACCTCCATATGTGATATCTTCCAAAAGTTGACTTTACAGCATAGAATAAATAGATCTGAACATTACTTCAGTTTTTAATCCAAAATATGGTGGTTTTTTAATTTTTTCACTGACATTTCATCCTAAACATTAATAAATTTAAAAAACAAACTGATTTTTAAAAGTTGTTGCAGAATGGCAAAGTCATTTTCTTTCCTACTCTGTGAGGTACCTCAGCATGAGCTTCTCCTTGGCAATACCCAAATGTGGACAGGATGGGAGGAAGAGATGTGGGGAAATGGAGCTGTTTGCTCAACATTAACACAGTGAGCTCAGGAAACCCTCCGTGCTTTGAGAGAGCCCATCAGCACCTTATGGAGACACAAGGAAATGACTCTCTGAAAGAGAGAAGACTCAGAGTAGAAAATAAAACCTATGTGTGTGCAACTGAAGGCTGGCAGGGTTACATGGGATATTGGGCTATTCCTCCCTGTGAGGATGGGGAGGCCCTGGCACAGGGTGCCCAGAGAAGCTGTGGCTGCCTTGTGCCTGGAAGTGTCCAAGGCCAGGCTTGGAGCAACCTGGGCTAGTGGAAGGTGCCTTTGCCCATGGTAGGGGGTGGAACTGTATGAGGTTTAAGGTCCCTTCCAAGCCAAACCATCCCAGAACTCTATGAAAAGCAAGAAACAAAGTGCAGCCTGGAACCAGGGAAGTTGTAGGAAATTCTACTCAAATCCTTTATAAAGGAGCCAGCCTGGTGATCAAACACAGTGCTGGAGGCAACAAGTGCTCAGCAACGAACACAAGTCCTGCTCAGCCATCACCTGGAACCACAGGCATCTCTCTGCTTCTCCATGCTCCAGTTTCCTCATGAGTTCAACAAAACCATTGCTGTAAGTGCTGTTTAACAGGGGTGTGTGTATGGGTGTCTTTCGAACTGATCCAGTTCATCAGCTCCTGCTGTCAGAGGAACTTGAGAAGTTCTCAGGGAGATGGTGGGCTGGCTTGTCCCCTGACCTGATGTAGTTGCCCTGGGGGTCCATGCGCTTCCCAAAGCGGACAGGGCAGAAGATCCGCGTGTACTGGTGGAAGAAGGCGCTGGCTGACAGCCACATCCAGTTTCCAGCGTTGATGCTGTAGTCAGCATCTAAAAGCAGCTCTTCAAACACCTGCACATAAGGGATGGGAAGAGAGAGAAAACCCCTCCTGAAATAGCTACACTGCAAAAACTAGACAAAACCAGGCTGGGAGGTGAAGGGTGGAGGTTGCTGCTGAAAGCACAACACTGTGAGGCCTGAACTGCTCACAGGCACACTGGGAATGCTCTCCACAAAGACAGAAGGAAGCCAAAGCAACCCAAAAACTCTGGGTTTGGGACCTGCTACAGACTGAGCATGTCTCCAAAAATCATGAGGATTTGGGGAAAGGAATGACCTTTTACCACTGCACTGAGTGACAACCCAAGATATTCCATAAACCCTGAGATCCACAGGAAGGCTCCCAATGAAACCCTGCTCTGCAGAAACCTCCCACCGCTAGACTCAGGCTGTGCAGGGTTTCTCAGGGCCAGGCAGAACAGAGGGAAATAAAAGCCAGCAGTGAACCTTCATTCCCTCTTCCCAGCTGATCCAGAGGTCCCCCCGTGTCAGGAAGCAGGCAACAGCATGCCGAGCCAGGTGATGGATCCAGCCTTCCTGGCGCAGCTGAGTCATAATGGCATCGATCCATGGGAACCCTGTCTGTGCCTGCAGCAGAACAGGAACATCAGTCCTCCCCTCACCCACTGCTTTCACAGAATCCCAGACTGCTTTGGGTGAGAAGGGACATTAAAGCTCATTCCACCCCCTGCCCCCTGCAGGGACACTTTCAACTATCCCAGGTTGATCCAAGCCCCGTCCAACCTGGCCTTGGACACTTCCAGGCATGAGGCAGCCACAGCTGGTCTGGGCACCCTGTGCCAGGGCCTCCCCACCCTCACAGAGAAGAATTTCTTCCCAATATCCCATCCAGCCCTGCCCTCTGGCAGTGGGAAGCCATTCCCTGTGTCCTGTCCCTCCATCCCTTGTCCCCACTCCCTCTCCAGCTCTCCTGGAGCCATTTTAGGCACTGGAAGAGTCTCTAAGGTCTCCCTGGAGCGTTCTCTTCTCCAGGCTGAACATTCCTAGCTCTCATAGCCTGTCACACCAAGACCCCCTCAAACTGCCAGCAGGGAGCAATCAAGGGAAGAGGAAAGCTCTGAGCTCCAATGCAGCTGCTGTGGCCATGCACCTCAGTACCGTTTTCCATTTATGGAGCCTCTCTACATCCTTGTACCAGCAGATCTGGAGGCAGATGGGGTTCCCAGCCATTTGGGTGAAGTTGGGGGTTGCTGATGCTACTGTATAGAAGAATTCCCTCCACAACAACTGCCCCTGGAGTGACACTGGGGGCAGAGAGTGGTGCTTTGCCTGCAAAAGACACAAGGTGACAGCTTCAGTTCATACATATCATTGCAGCATCACTCATTTTGTGACTGTCAGGCCTATAAAATAAAGATTTATCTGACTACAATACTGGCTTCAAGGCACTTTAATGTTCAAGTAAAGGCAATCAAAGATCTGAGGCAACGCTGTCTGGCCCAAAGCAAAGCCACATTGCCAGACCTCAGTGTTACCGCAAACATTCTCCATCCACCTTCCAAAACAGTGTCACACTGGGATTTCTTACTGTTAACATGTGTTTAATAACATGTTAACTGAATTCAGGTGGCTCAGCCATGTCTCAAGAGATAATCTTAAGATGGAGGCTCAGGAGGACCTTGGTTTTCTTGGGTTGGTTTCAAGCTCACTTTTCCTTAAGAATCAAACAAGATTTCTGAAAGTGATTTTGGTTTATGCTACAATTTAAACTTGTCTGAGACAAAACCAGTTGATTTCCAGAAACAAAACTGCATAAACTGATCAAAAACTTCCCTTAATCACAGAATCATCAGGTTGGAAGAGACCTTTAAGATCACTGAGTCAAACCCATGCCTTAACACCACCTCAGCTAAACCAATGGCACCAAGTGCCACACCCAATGTTTTTTTAAACACATCCAGGGATGGCGACTCCACCACCTCCCTGGGCAGACAATTCCAAAACTTTATCACTCTTTCAGTAAAAAACTTTTTCCTAAATCCAACCTAAATTTCCCTTGGCACACCTTGAGACTGTGTCCATGGTTGTTGCCTGGGAGAAGAGACTCCACATGGCTGCAGCCACCTTTCAGGCAGTTCTAGAGAGTGATAAGGTCACCTCTGAGTCTCCTTATCTCCAGGCTAAACAGCCCCAGCTCCCTCAGTCGTTCCTCACAGGGCTTGTGTTCCAAGCCCCTCACCAGCCCTGTTGCCCTCCTCTGGACGTGTCCAAGCGTCCCCACGCCCTTCCTGAACTGGGGGCCCAGGACTGGACACAGCACTCGGGCTGTGGCCTCACCAGTGCCCAGTACAGGGGAAGAATGACTTCCCTGCTCCTGCTGGCCACACTGGTTTGGATCCAGGCCAGGATGCCATTGGCCTTCTTGGCCACCAGGGCACACTGCTGGCTCATGTCCAGTCGGCTGCTGACCAGTACCCCCAGGTCCCTTTCTGCCTGGGCACTCTCCAGCCACTCTGTCCCCAGCCTGTAGCTCTGTAGGGAGTTATTGTGGCCAAAGTGCAGGACTCGGCACTTGGACTTGTACCACCAGACTGATAAACTAAAATCCTTGAATTTTCAGAAGGTTTCCCTGGGCTTCCATACTGACTCCACATCTGCTTGCTCCCTATTCATAGAATCATGGAATGATTTGAGTTGGAAGGGACATTAAAGCCCATCCAGTTTCCATCCCCTGCCCTGGGCAGGGACACCTCCCACTGTCCCAGGCTGCTCCCAGCCCCATGTCCAGCCTGGCCTTGGGCACTGCCAGGGATGGGGCAGCCACAGCTGCTCTGGGCACCCTGTGCCAGGGCCTGCCCACCCTCACAGGGAAGAATTTCTTCCCAATATGCCATCTAACCCTACTCTTTCAGTTTGAAGCTTCCCCTTGTCCTGTCACTACAGCCCCTGATGAAAATATGAATTTACAATATGAATATCTTGTTTCTAAAACTTAATTGGGAAGAGCTGCAGACATTCACAGGTGTTTCACACAACATGAAACCACTCCACAAATTTCATGGGATACTGTGAGAAGACATTAACAAAGCAGCATTTTGGATACACCAAGTCTCTACCAAGATGACCTGAGTGCTAAATCCTGCCTCCCATGCCAGACATGTCACAGTTCTGGAGCAATTATTACTTAGGAGCAATTATTTGCTTACCTGAACATAAATGTTTGACAGTCTATAAAAAAAGGTCCGAACTGACAGACAGCCCATACTGAAATATGGGCTCAGGCCCGTGGTGCTTGGAAGAAGGGAGTTTGCAATTGTCCTTGGTTTAGTAAAATTTGTCACCCAGCCCTGAAATGAAAACAGAAATCTGGGTTCAGGCAGCACAAGATTACAAATGTCCAGTAAAAAACAGAGGAAAGCTTTTGGAATTGGCTTCACTATCACAGGGGCTTGTTTTGATGTCATGCCTGGAAAACACTCCCACTTCCCAGAGATCAAGGAGAACAAAACCTGAGCCCAAGCTGCCACCCTCCTCCAAGCCAAGCTGGGCACTGACCCCAGCGTACCTGGAGCCACCACCATCCCCCCTGTGTTCCATCAGGGCTGACCTGGTCAGTCAAGTGTTGCTCCAGGCGCTGCAGCCCTTCAGTCTCCCCTCCTCTCCAAGGGGAAAGGCTCTCTGCAGAAATCTTCAAATCCACAGGGTGAGGCACCCTGTAACACTCAGCCAGGCCCAGGTCAGGGGCCCTACATCTCCTGAAGTGAGAGAGAAAACTCTTTGAAAGAGGCAACAGGAGCCAGGAGAAGGAGGCAGCCCCTGTCCATGGCATACGCCAAGTCTCCTCTGTCATGGTCCAACCAGAGCACAGCCAGAAATCCCAGGCTGTTCTCTCCTGGGGGAGGTCATCCTGCAATTGCTCCAGGGAATTCTAGCCTGAACTGGGGAAAGAGGAACAGTCCCACCAAGTTACAGTGCTCATAGCAGCTGCAGACCCACAGCTCAGACCCCTTTGAATTCCCATCCCCTACACAAGGCTCAGAGACAGCTCCTCTCCAGTTGCTCCCAGCAGTCACATCCATCCCTAGGAGGGAACCAAGAGCCTCCTCAAACCCTCAACACAATTATGGTGCTGCCTCCAAAGGCCACTCCAGATCCTGTGCCTCTAAGGAAAGGTCACTCTGGAGAGGTTTCACAGAATCCCAGACTGATTTGGATGGATGGGACCTCAAAGTTCATCCCATTCCCACCCCCTGCCATGGGCAGGGACACCTTCCACTGTCCCAGGCTGCTCCAAGCCCCGTCCAACCTGGCCTTGGACACTGCCAGGCATGGGACAGCCACAGCTTCTCTAGGCACCGTGTGCCAGGGCCTCCCCATCCTCACTGGGAGAATTCTTTCCAACATCTAATCCAAACCTGCTCTCTTTCAGTTTCATAGGGAAGAAGGCAAATCAGCTCCCTGGGCCACCCTGGCTGCTCGTTCCTAAGCCCACACCCCTGAGCAGCCCAACAACATCTCCTCAGCCTCAGCTGCTGAGCCTTCCCAAGGCTCTGCCCCCCATAAGGCTGGAAGAGCATCAGTTTGGTTTTTCTTTCCCACCCTGTAAAACAGATCTTTGTACGTACCTGGACAAACCTGAGCTCAGCCCTGCTGCAGACACCTACAGAGGTGGAGCCAGTGCAGCTCTCAGAGCACTGACATAGCTCAGGCCTGCTGGGAAGCATGTGAACCACTTATCGCTCATCAGCATTAATTTTAAAAGTCCAAACAAAGAAATTAGGCAAGAAAGGGGAAAAAAAGTGCTAGAAAAAAGATATAGGAGCTTATATATCCCAGTACTTACATGAGCCTTGTCACCAGACTGTCTGAGGACAACATTCAGGAGTTAACAGGACTCCCCCAAGACCCAAGCCTGGGTTGGTGGCACTGAGCTGAGGCCATGCAGGAGGAACCTGACATTGAATCCCAAGTACCTGCAGTCCCATCCCAGCTCTCTCCTGCCCCAGTCTTACCTCCCTTTGGATCACTGACCTCTCCTCATGCAGAGCTAAACACAAGACATCCTTGACTCTGAACGTCTTCTCAAGTCCTGGGAGACACAAGCTCAGTCCCTCTTTCCCATACAGCAGAGGGGAGAAGAGATTTAAAGCCAGGAGGGAACAGTAGGATTATTCCTCCAAACTTCCTGCATAAAAAAAACTATAGTGGTTCATCCAATTCCTGTCCAAACTCTTGAGAGGAAGGTAGAGCATGGCTTTGAGTAAATTCCCCAGGCATTCCTCTGTAGGAGTTTGCCATCTCTTAAAAGCTTTCCTCAAGGTGCCTTGCAAAAGCTTAACACTGTTATGGAACCACAGAACCATTAAGGTTGGAAAAGACCTTTAAATCATTTAATCCAACCATGATTTCCTGAGGTGTCCCACATGGTGGGAAATCTGCTGCACAAATACCAAAAGAGCTGAGTATCAGACCATTCCACTGTCTGCTCTCCCCTCCTAACAACAGTCACATCCCCTGTATCTATAACCCTCCGTGCACAGAAATAAAACAAGAAAAGGTCTAAAATGCATCGTTAGCATTTGGCCCTGGCTCTTCTTTTGGGCAGAGAAAGAGGCCCAGCAATCCCCACTCACTGGCTGATACCTACTGGAAGTCTTCAGCTGTGAGGTTTCGGACAGGCACCTCAGGGTCACCAAGCAGAGACAGAATGTGAAGGAACCTCTTGTAAGTTAATGGGGGACTCCCACCATTTAGGTCCAAAATCCTAAAAAACAAACAAGACCGCTTTTCACACAACAGAAACCGAGGAAGAAGCTGGAGCTGCCGGTGGACAGGAAGGGAACATCACACGCTAAAACAATTCCATTAGTGCAACTGATCGTGGAAATAATAGATTTTACAAGTAAAATTCCCCTGAGTGAATGTACATCTATCTCAAGAGCAGTTTTTCAAGATCTAAGACAACAAAACTGGGATCAGGATTCCAGCCATGGCTTCACCTGCACAGCCAGGACACACAGGACAGGGTGTGGCATGCCTCTGGTTACAAAAAACAGGTTCAGGGCAGTAAATAACTCTCATCTGTGAGCAATTACTTGTACAAACAGCTTAAATTCAAGAGAGGAATTTACACACATCCATTAATTTACATAATTTAGGGGTTTTGCACAACTGGAGTGTTAGGGCTGTTTTAGTTATTCCTATTTTCCTTCTTAGTAATTTCAATATTTTCAGTCATTCAGCACTGAGTAACAGCTTGGATCCAAGTGTGTCCAGACACCAGTGAAAGTTGATTGGAAAGATTTTGAAAAAATCTGACACCAAAAATTCTTTACCACATTTAACAGAACTTTTACGAGTCCTGTTAAATGTGTTAGAGAATTTCTTCCACTCTGTTTAAAAAAGTAAGTTTTTAGGTGAATTAAACTGCCCAAAAGGAAAAAGTTAACCAGCTCTTTAGGCTGAAATCCTGAAACCTGTGCACAATCTCTTCTGTTCCTTCCAACAGAGAAGCACACAAAGTTTCTCCAGCAAACAGCACCATGTTCACCTCAGCCAGTCCAATTTTCTCCAAGCGAAAATCCAAGACACTTGGATTTTTCTCTTCTAAAATGACCTCCCTGGAGACACTTGTGGGTTTGGGGCAGTCACATACCGCTGGGTATTGTACAGGCTGTGACCCACCAGGGAGAGCACCTCAAAGCCCAGCTCTGCCCCCAGGCGCCGGATGTTGGCCTCCATCTCCTTGTAAAATGGCTCCATCTCTGCATCCAGTGTCACTTGTGTGATATTCCACTTCTGGATGTGATCCCTAAGAACGGTCTCATACTCCCCTTGAATAACCAGCAAGCAGGAGCCCAGCTGGCCCAAGTTCTTGTGAAGATCCTCAAGGGATTGGAGCAGGAAGTGCCAGCGCAGGGCCCCAATGTGCATGGAGGAGGTCAGGAATGCCCTGTCCAGGATGTACACGGGGTACAGGGCCTCTGAGGACTCCAGGGCAGCCAGCAGCACCGGGTTGTCGTGGAGCCGGAGCTCCTTCCGGAAAAGGTGAAGGGTGCGATGCAGCATCCTGGCTACAGGAGGAAGGGAACTCTTGGCTTTCAGGATACCCAATCCCTATAAAGAACAAGGTCAATTAACAATTAGAGCTCAAAAAAATCCTCTGCAGTTTTTACTACAAATCTCTTGCTTTGATAAGTTTTCATGAAAAAGAAAAGCAGGAACAAGACCAAACCTCTCCTCTGGCCCCACCATTCAGCAGCAGGATCACCACCCAGCTCCACAGGGAATGGTCTCTGCCCCAAATGAGTCACTCAAATCCTTAAATTAAATCCCTCAATGAAATGACATCCAAATAACACTCACCAGAAGGAAGGAATCAAAACAGATGGAGCTGCCAGAGCTCCACTTAGTGCACAAAGACTTTTTAACCCCACAGATGAGGCTGTCAGCAAACCCTCTGGAAGTTATCATTTGATTTCAAAGAAGTCCACAGGAGCATCAGCGTATCAGAGACCTGGTACAATACTCCCTCTGTCAGGGGATTTTAGTAGGAGACATCTGAATTTATGGATTTCACAGAATCACAGACTGGTTTGGGTGGGAAGGGACCTTAAAGCCCATCCAGTTCCATCCCTGCCATGGGCAGGGAGATCTTCCACTATCCCACGTTGCTCCAAGCCTTGTCCAACCTGGCCTTGGACACTGCCAGGCATGAGGCAGCCACAGCTGCTCTGGGCACCCTGTGCCAGGGCCTCATCACAGGGAACAATTTCTTCCAATAACCCATCTATCCCTGCCCTCTGGCCGTGGGAAGCCATTCCCCCTCGTCTTGTTCCTCTAGACCCTTATCAAAAGTCTCTCTCTAGCTCTCTTGGAGCCCATTTAGGCACTGCAAGGGGCTCTAAGGTCTCCCCTTTTCTTCTCTACGCTGGACATCCCCAGGTCTCTCAGCCTGTCTCCAGAGCAGAGCTGGGTGTGATAATGACACAAAACTGCTCTTGATTCATACATTTATTCCCCTTTGAACCACTTCAGCTGAGTTCAGAGGGTTGTCAGGAGCACTGACCTTGGGTCTCAGGATGAAGCGGCTCAGGGTAGGCAGAGTGTGGGAAGCAGCTCCCAAACTCTGGCTGACCTTTTCAGGACAGTGGACTCAGCAGATACTGAGAAGCAAAGGAGGAGCCCAGCTGCCACCTCGTGTCTGCACCGAGCCCAGCAGCACCTCCCAAACTCGCTCTCCCATGGAAAATTGAGAAAGTTCAATGCCCACCTCCCAGGTGGGTCCCCACCGGCTGCTAATTTCAAGTGTTACCCTCAGAGGAGAATTAAGAGATTAGGGATTAGCAGAGAACCAAACAACAATCCTTAATCCAGCTCTGCTCTTCCAGCCAAACAGCTCCACTCACCCCCTCACCAACGGCTGCACCAGGTGACTCAGCCCTTGTCCCCGCTCAACCCACATCCAGCAGCTTTTCCATAAATCTGATTGGCTCCATTCCCAAATACATGTACTGGCAGCACCCAGACAAGCCCACTTTGGTACAACCCCCCAGTAAGGCCCCAAACTCACGAGCACAGGGTGCAGCCCAGTGCAGGGCTGAGATGTGTGGGGTGCCCTGCCCCCAGCTCGGAACTGCCCTGTACCCACTTCCTGGGAGAACCGGAAAAACAAGGTGACTCCCGCTGCTCAGGGGAGCACCCAGCTGGCATTTTTGGGTACTAAACCAGCAAAGCATGCTGGAAGAGTCCCCTGCACCCTATGCCCCAGCTAGCCTCACTGAGGGACTGCCCCAGTCAGGAACTCCGAGGCCCCCACAGCCTTTGGGGCTGTCCCAAAGGCTCCACAAGGTCTGCAGGGCCCCCTCAAATCCAGGGCCCCGCAGCCCCATGAAGCCTGTGGGATAACACTCACCCAGTGCCCCTTGGGCTTACACAGCTGAGACTGCTCTGAGCCCAGGGCTGCACACAGTCCATGGGATGGCCCCAAGATGTATCCCTGGGCTGGGGCCCATCCCATCCCTTCCAGTGGTGGCATCCCTGCAGGAGCAGTGGGGAGCACAACAGGGCAGGTGGGCCCCAGGCCAGGGCCTAAGTGGGCTGCAGGGTCAGGGTTAAGGGCAGCTCTGTGGATTCCAGTAAAGGGGACTGGGGGAACCAGAGGTGGGGCGACAGGGATTTCATTAAAAGAGGCTGGGAGGAGCAGGGGTTCCATTAAAAGGGGTTGGAACTCACTGGGGAAGGAGGCAGCCCAGAGCCAAAGAGGGGTCAAGGCTGGGTGAGGAGCTGAGATTCCCCACTGGGTGGGAAGGAATGGGGAGGGGGATCACTTGTGCAGACCATGGATGGTGTCAGAAAGGAACTGCACCTTTGGACACTCCTGTCCTGTCAGGGGGAAGGGAAAGATCCTCTGGGATGCTAGAGAAGGCAGAGCAGGTGCTGTCTGTCGTTAACATCATGTTGGGATTTATCCACTGCTACTCTTCCACCTCTCCATGAAACAGTGACTTGAGTCCATTCACCCAGCAAGGCTGGGCGGACTCCCTGCCACATCTGGATCACATCTGTTCCCCAAAAATCAACCAGACAGGCAGAAAATACACCTCACACTGGATTAGTCCCTACACTTTAGGACAGGTACATCAAGACAGAAAGCAGGAAAAACTAGGCCCTACCTTGAGGGTTGCTCAGCTGACACTCCAGGGTCTTTACAACACGTCACCCCAAAGAGATGAGGTCACACAGTCACTGATCCTGGCTCTCTCGCTGCTGAGCATTTCTCTCCACAGGTAGGGATGTGCTGGAGAGATGCAAGGGCTGTCAGTGGCACCATCCAAATCCCACTGTGGTGCTCCTGTTCCTACAGGCATCAAGAAATTAGTTGCCCAGGTTTAAACATCCCTAATTACTGTAAATATCTGCACTGAGGTGGATTCTGCATCAAAGACGGTCTAAGCCACTCAGGCTTTTCTGTAATTCCCAAGAGAGAAGGAGGAGGATTGCAGGCAGCTCCTCTCTGGTCCCACTGGCCCTTGGAGCCAGCAGAGCCAGATGGGGCAGGGACAGACCAAGGCCTAGGAAGAGAAACTTTACAGTTTAATTTCCTCTACAGGGCACTCTCCACTGTCAAATCCAAACACAGATGCTCCTTGACTATATCCTGGCTGCTTCAGAATCAATAGTAAAGCAGTTAAACACAGATGTCAGACACCTGGAGAGCAGCCCCATATCTGCTCTCTGAAACCACAGTCTGAGCTTGGAAAGTGGAATAATTATCACTGTTCAGTTGTTTAATGTTATTCTGATTTGACAAGCTTAAGAAAAATTCTTAAATTGTTAACAATTCTGGGATCTAAGAATGCATTTTTTTGCATAAATCTAGTTCTATAATCCCACTCTCCACGGTGAGCCAGACCTGAGGCTACTGTTGATTCCAACTTCTAGGTTCTTTTCCCTGTTTGAATACTTTCGGTGGTAAACAGGGTACTGGATACAGCTTTAATGCAAGAAAATAGCATTTTGAGTCAAAGTAGGAAATAAGTCCCAAACCCACACAAGTGTAGGGGCTTAACTGAGGCTTCTCCTGCAGCGAGTTGAGAACCACCCCCGACAGTCTCCACCCATGGGGGACGGGGCGGAGGGAAGTGGGGTGCGGGAGACGGGCTGCGGCTCCAGGATGCCCTGCCGGGCCCCTCAGACGGGTGGGGAAGTGGCGAGGGGGAAACAAGGGAGGGCGGCCCCCGCGCCAATCCCGCAGCAGCTGGGGCCAAACGGGCGGGCCTGGCCCCCCCCCTCCTCCTCCCTGGGGTGGCTCCCAGAGCCCGCCTTTACCTCCTTCCTGCGCTGCCGGCGGGCGCGGCGCCGGCTCCTCGCCCCACGGGGCCGGTTACACAACGCCGGCCGGGACGGGCGGGTTATGTAAGGACCGTTCTCAACAGGGCCCTACCCATGTCCGCGGAAGTTTAACGCGGTTCAGGGTGGGAGGGTCCCAGGGCCGGAGCGTCCCTAAAGCCGGGGGTCCTGGAAGGTCCCGGAGAGGCTCCGGCGCCGCTCCCACCGCCCCATCACAACTTCAGGCCACGCCCCCCAGCGGGTGTCCAAGGGGCGGGGCCAGGGTTCCCGCCAGCAGCGCTCGCCCAATGGCAGAGCGCCAATTCGAAGGAGGGGCGGGGCTGAGCGCCGGGGCGGCTCAATCAGCCCCCGAGCAGCGCCCAGGGGGCGGGGCCGCCTGCCCGTTGCCAGGCGATGGCGGAAGTCCAGCCCCCGCCGCGCGCCGCCTCACGGGCCTGGGGCGGGAGCCCGGGGTTGGCCGTTGTGGGTCGTTAGTTAACTAGAGGGGGTAATTAGTAAGTAGAGAGGGTGGAGGCCGTTCCGAAGGGGTTGTGTGAGGGCTCTTGGAGGGGTGAGGCTGTAGGAGGCCGTTCGTCTCCTTGGGGAGTGGGAAGGGGGTCGCAGTTCTTGTCCGCGTGTGGGGGTAATTAGGCTGAGGGGCTAATTAATTAGGCTGATGGAGGGGATTGAAACGCTTCTTCAGTGGGGATAGTTAGGCTAGGGATGGAGTGAAACTGAGGGGTGCTCGGGCGGGAGAGTCTGTGTGGTGTTAGTGGTGCCTGAGGGAAACGATACTCCCTGGTGGGGGCAGTTAGGCCTAGGGGGGCTGCCCCCCATCCTCAGGGTGAGTGGTTAGGGCTGTAGCGTGTTATCGAGACAGGCTCCTCTCACGGTGGACTGGTGGGTGTCCCCATGTCCCTGTCCTTGGGGACTGGGAGTGGGGCAGAGCAGACTCCTGCTTTGAGAGTGTCAGAGGCATTGCTGTGGCCGGGAGTGGCCCATCCCTAGGCAGCTTTCGCTTTCCACCTGCACAGGAAGGGGGAGGTGGGGCCTTTGGGTGGGATGGGGCACTGATGGGTGACCCCAGCAGGGCAGTGTGTACCCTAACCATGAAGGGACATGAGTGGGCCTGGGGCAGATGCTACTGTCCCATAAGGGGTTTAAAGCCTGGTCATGGCCTCCATGACTTCATTAGAGTTTGTTAAACCCCAGGGCTTATTATACTCAGCTGGGGACTGAGGAGATGGCATGGATTATAAAGAGTCTCATTCCCGTCCTCCAGCAGGTGCAAGAGCAGCTTCAGGAACAGGTTCAGCCTCTCTGTGACTCTGGTAGCACATCAGGATAACAGCTCAAAACCCACATCCGCAGCCAAAAAAAATTCTCAATATAAAGTCCTGTTTCTGAAAATCCAGGTTTGTCAGGACCAGGATCTGGTCTCAGAGCTCCAGCACCATGCAGAGAGCCTCGCGGCTCACAAGGGAGCTCTCGCTCCTGGCTACGGAGCCACCTCCGGGCATCACCTGCTGGCAGAACGGGCAGCTTGATGACCTGCGGGCACGTACGTAGCTTGGGGGTTCCCAAAGGCTGGGTTGCAATTTACTGCTAGGGCTGTGCTTGCTGTGTGCTCTGGGCTTTATAGGCTGTGTGGAAGTGTGGGATTTTATTTTTTTTAAACACAGCTTGACCTGTGCCTTGGCTGGTCTGCCCTCAGTTTTGATGCTGTGGAGGGGAGCTGGTCTCACATAAGATGACATTTTTTATTCCTGGATTCTCCCCTGTGAGGGTGGTGAGGCCCTGGCACAGGTTGCTCAGAGAAGCTGTGGCTGTCCCGTCCCTAGGAGTGTCCAGGTTGGATGAGGTTTGGAGCAACCTGGGATAATGGAAGGTGTTCCTGGAACAGGGTAGTCTTTAAGGTCCCTCCCAACCCTTAACATTTTATGATTCTGTCACCTGAGCAGCTCTGTAACTGTGGGAGGTACATGGGGACTGCTGTCAACAAGATGATCCTTAAGGTCCCTTCCAACCCAAACCATTCTGTAATTCTGATTTTGATGTAATTCTTGTATTTTCATTTTGCTCCTAAAGAAATTTTAGGAGGTGTGGACACACCATATGAGAAAGGAATATTCAACCTGGAAATCATAGTTCCTGAAAGGTAAGTGGGCAATAACATCTAGCTAGATTAATTAGGATGGAATTCTTCCCTGTGAGGGTGGGGAGGTCCTGGCACAGGAAGCTGTGGCTGCCCCATGCCTGGCAGTGTCCAAGGCCAGGCTGGATGGGGCTGGGAGCAGCCTGGGATAGTGGAAGGTGTCCCTGCCATGGCAGGGGGTGGAGTGAAATGGGCTTTAAGGTCCCTTCCAACCCAAAGCAGGCTGTTTCTCTGATTAAGTAGTTGGTGTAGTCCTGCTTTCAAATATGAGTAAACTGATGTATTTGCTGTAAATGCTGACATGTGGTTCTTTCCTTTATCCTCCCATCAAGGAATGGGGTTGAGACCCCTTTTTTAAGGGATGCATTTTTTTTTTTAAGTGGCTGATGCGGTTATTTTGCATTGAACATCAAAGATGTGTGATAAAAAAACTAAAAGTGCAGTGATATGACTTTTGCCTCATCATACTGTCTCAAAGCTTTCTGGAAAGAGCTTGTTCATCAGTACAAAGTTTCTTACGTTTTTCCCCTGTGGAAGTCTCTCCAGGGAAGTGCTGGCCAGACACAGCTGGAAGCAGCAAAGGCAGAGAACTGCCCCCAAAGATTTGTGGGGAACAGGTGTCATGTAGCATGAGAGGAGGAAACAATGGCATTGTTTGGGTGGCAAAACAACTGGCCTACAGTAACTTTTGTTTCTTAATGCTTATGCCTTCAGGTACCCGTTTGAGCCGCCGAAGATCCGCTTCCTGACCCCCATCTACCATCCCAACATTGACTCTGCTGGAAGGATTTGCCTGGATGTTCTTAAGTTACCCCCGAAGGTAAGACAGTGCTTGGGTGTGGGTAAGTGAGCCTGGGCAGGATAATGACCTCCTTATCTACTCCTTGTAAAAGCCTGATTGAATGTCTGTTTACTCCTGACTTATTTACAGGGAGCAGGGAGTGAAGTTTTTGAGTGGCATCTCCTTTGTTTAGATCCAGAACATGATGTTCTCTGTTCCATATAAGTTTCCAAGGTTTTAAGGATTGGAGTCAAAAGGCATTAGGTCTGAAAATGAGTTGCCCCAATACATTAGAGATCCAGCCCACCAAATCATGGAATCTCCTGAGTTAGAAAGGACACACAAAGATCATCAGGGCCATGAACTGGATTTGCTCAGGACAAGCTCAAAGTCCCACCATGTGCCTGGGAGCTTTTTCCAAATGCTCTTTGAGCTCTGGCTGCCTTGGAGCCATGACCCCTGCCCTGGTTGTCAGTTGGGCTTCCTTGGAGCCTTGTATTTAGAGTAGGTCTGGTGTGTGTTCCATGGGGCATTAGGTGCTGGAAGTCCCCAGGCAGCTGTGGGCAGCTTGAGTTGAAGTGCTGTGGGTTCTGGGGTGTCTCTGGACTGCCATGTGCTGGTTTCTCTGTCTGAGCTGCTGCACTTGTCCCATTGCCTTACAGGGTGCATGGAGGCCTTCCCTGAACATCTCCACCCTGCTGACCTCCATCCAGCTGCTGATGGCAGAGCCCAACCCTGATGACCCTCTCATGGCTGACATAGTATGTGAGCTCCTCTCCCTCTCTCCTGGCCATGGACACAGGTGGGGAGGGAGTGGGGGGCTGGATTCAACTTCTGCTTCACTTGCTCTGGAGTGATACACTAGGAGCGTGGCCTGATGTGGATCAGCTGGGCTGTCCCCGGGCTTTCCTGAGGCAGCTGGGGCCAGAAGAGATGGTCAATGTCTTGTCTTCAAGCCATTATCTTCAGTGCAAATGGTAGCACAAGTTCTTCAAGCAAACTAAATGGGATTTTACACTTCCTGCTTGTTGTGGTTTTAGTGTGGTTTAGGAGTCCTAAAGCCAGACTTGGTCCCAGCTTCTCGATGACAGGTATTCAATCAAATCTGTCTTTGTCTTGCTCTTCCCATTTAGTCCTTGGAGTACAAGTACAACAAGCAGCTGTTCCTGCTCAATGCCAAGGAGTGGACTGAGAAATACGCAGGGCAGCTGAGAGTAAGGACCACGCTTTGCTCACTGGGTGTAGCTCCCTCTTGCTCTACAGTCCTTCTGTCTCAGTTTCTTTTTCACAGTTGATTTGCTCTTTCTTTCTCCTCTTCTGCTCTGTGTTTGGATCTGTATTTAATTTCATTATATTCTTTAAGCTCATTACATTGTCTCCTTCCAATTAAATGCTCATTCACTAATAACTGCTGTGCTGCCCGAGGAGGGACAGATCCTTTGCAGGGATCCTGCAGCCCTGTTCTCCCTCATCTGTGTTCCCCGTCTGCCTGTGCCTGATGCCCACCACCATCCATTCACTGACTGCTCTCCCTATTCCCTGGTGGAGTGCAGCCTTCTTCCCATCACCCTTTCTCTCTTCCTGCCTCCTTTCCCTCACCTCAATTAGTTTCATAAAAATAAATCACACTTGAGCAGATCAAAACTTCTGCCCAAAAATCAGTTACTTTTGGGCCTTCTCTGTTCCCTGGGTGCCTCCCCTCCCTGCACCTTATTTGGATAACTCCCTTTCTGGGATGGGGATATCTTCCCTGCAGGAGCCCTGGCAGTCATGCTCACTGCTTCAGCTCTGAACCCATTTCCAAGTTAACTGTTGTTGTCAGGAGGGCACAGAGTGAAGCCATCCCTGCAACAACACCCCTGGTCGCCCTGGAGCGACCCAGCTCACCTATGTGTGCCACTGCTCTGCTTAGTCATCTGTCATCCCCCTTCCTGAAAACCCCAGCAGCAGGAGCAGAACAACACAGGCTCACTTCATAAGAAGCAGAGTACAGTCAGCTCTTACCCTGGTGGAGCACAGGGCATTCCAATGGCAGTAAAATTAAATTATTCACAGCTCTTTTATTTCTTGGGTCATCACAGGCTTCCAAGCCTTTGGAAGAGAAAATCATCCAAAGTGAAACAAGTGCCAGCAGTGAATCGACCACGCAGAAAAGAAAAGGGGTTAACATCAGCAGGAAGGAGAAGAAATCCTGCCCGGATTCCTGAGGGAGTTTGTTCTCTTGGGGCTGTCACTGTCCCCTTCCCCTCACACAGGTACAAGAAAAGACTCTGCCTTTAGAGAGCTGCACCAGCTTTGCGTTTCTGTTTGCTTGGCATGGGTTTTTTTGTGAAAAGCTCCATTATATTAATAAAGTATAAAGCTTTTATATCTATTTTTCTGTTTTGTTGAGTGGAGGTTTTGGAATAGTCAAAAGAAAACTGGAAGCACCGCTTCAGCTTCCAATTTCCAACTTTCAGAGACATGGGAATTGCACCAAGTAGTTCAGTTTCTATTTTCACAACCAAATGAGAGCAGGAGCTGAGCAGCAGACAGGTCAGAACCAGCTGGTGGGCATCCTTTCCTGGGAAAAGGCTTAGTTTTCCATATAACCTCAAGGGCTAAATCATTAAACTCAAGTCTTACAACCCTGGCTCTCCAGAGCAGTCTGTTAGGTTCCAGTTGGACCATTTAGGATAGCCTGGATGGTGTCTTGGCTCTGTTATGACTTCAGGAGGTGGCCAGTGATAAGAACCAGCTCAGAGCAGGTGAGGAAGAGCCCAAAGGATTCCTGAAGATCCTGGCATGGATGGATGTGGAAGAGTGGGGATGTCAGTGATGTGAGGAGCATGAGGAGCACAGCTCTCAGTGTTCCCACAGATCCAGAAATGAGGGCTGATTGCAGATCAGAGCAAGTGAGGGGCTCAGCCTCTTGCTCTGCAGGAATTTAACCGATGTCCTGTCCCTGCTCCCAGAAAAGTGAGCCAGGCCCACCTCTGGAGCAGAGACAGGACTCGGCAAGGTTCCCAGTGCCTGGGAAGGGATGAAGCTCAGTGATGAGCTGAGCTCTGATGGCTGAAGAAAGGCTGTGTCCTCGGCTGCTCCCAGAGCCCTGGGCCTGTCCCTGTCCCACTCAGTCAAAGTTGTAGTAAAGGCAGAAGGCGAAGAACATGGCGAAGATCTGGAATGATGGAGGAGGGAGAGAGTTAGCCCCTGGCTGCAGTCAGAAACAGAGAGGGGCTGGAGGGTCCCTGGCCTGGGACCATTGCTGTGCCCCTCAAGGGGTCTGGGCCAGCTGTCCTGGTGCTGCACAGGGACACCAGAGCAAGGAGACCCAGGGGGACAAAAGCAAAGCCTCCCCTGTCCCTTCACCTGCCCCATCTTCAGGGGAGAGTGGGCTCCATTACCATGAGACAGACCTGACCCCTTTGTGCTCTCCTTGCCTACTGAGCAACCCCCGTACCACAAAGAGGGGACCCTCTGCCTGCCCTGTCCCCAGCCCCCTCATTACCTCAATGCCCAGCACAGCCAAGCTGCAGGTCCCAGGGAGGGAGATGTACCTCTGCAGGGTCCTGCCGAAGGTGGAGAAGCAGCCCTGGGGCAGGGAGAGGAGACTGGGGCTCTCTCATGTTCCCCATAGCCACAGGGAGCCCAGAGGGGGACTGGGGGGTGGGAGTGTCTTCTTTGGGGCAGGACAAGCTGAGGACTTTGGGAGCAACTGGACTGTCAAACCACAGCCAGGCCACGTCCCAGGCTCCTGTCCCTTATGCTCTTCTCCGTGAGCCTGGGAAGGGCTGAGGCTGAGACAGGGACACAGACACAGCAGAGCTGTGCTGTACCTGCTCGTGGATGTAACCAGGGCTTCTGTCCTGACACTGCTCCCAGCCCAGGAGCTCTCCCGCCTGCAGAAGCCCATCCCTGGTACAGCATGCCCGTGGCCATGGTGTCCCTGGGTGCAGCTCCTGGAAGCGAGAGCCATTCCCAAAGTCTTCAGGTCCTAAAACGCCACAACATGAGAACTGGAACAGAAGAGAAACACCATCACCATGGTCACCCTTGGTGGATCCTGTGTGTGCTCCATATGCCCTAGGAGCCTCCCAGCTGCTCACCGTGACCATGAGGGTGTTCCAGGCTGTGGAGAAGACCTCAGCACCCTCATCTCCACCATAGTTCCTCCGCAGCTCGGACAGGAAGTGCTCAGGCTGGACCTGTGGGATTGGTGCCAGGGCTGGGACTGTTCCTCTCCCACTCTGCTCAGCACCAGCTCCTTTTGAACGGAGCTGGGCACCCAGTGAGCCCCTCCACCTGCTTTGAGGTTTGTGTTGTGGTGCTGGAGGTGAGGGGAAGGATGTCCCCACACCAGCCCCAGTTGCCTGGTGGACTCTGAGCCATGGCCGTGGTGTGACAGAGGGAGGCTAGTGACACTGGGGATGGTGCCAGTACCTGTTTCCAGTGCACCAGGAAGAGAACGGCCCCAACAAGCTGCGTGAGGAAGACGAGGCTGACGAGGATGAAGAACTGGAAGGCAGCAAGTGAAGGAATCAGAGACCAGCCTGATCCCACAAGCAACTTGCTCACATTATCCCTGCCCTCCTCTGCACCAGCCCTGTCTGTGCCCTGCATCCTCGAGATGAGGGATGTGTGTGTAGCTCCTGGGAGCACATGCCACATCTCTGACCACTGTAGCTACAGGGGTTAAAAACAAGCACCATCTGCAAGGGACTGGGGATGCTGAAGAAATGAGGGTGTTGGTCCTCAAACAGGTGTTTCTGTCCCTCACCAGCAGTGGGGATATCTTGGAAATGTCACGTGGGACAAGTCAGTGGCTTCAGAGAGAATTGACCCTCCTTGGTGGCTTTATAAATCCTCTGGGCTCTAAACTGAGACTCACAAGGTGGGGTAGTGGATGACAGGATGTGCTGAGGATGAGGAACACCAGCTCCTGGCTCCTCCAGGAACACCTGCATCCCCAACCACCCTCCAGGCCATGACTTCTGCCCCCAGTGCCCCTCCCTCACCAGCAGCAGGAGTGGGCGGCTCCGGCGCAGGGCCCCGCAGCAGCCCAGGAAGCCCAGCAGGGACAGGGCGATGCCCACGGCCAGCAGCAGCCAGGCGCCTGCACTCAGCACGGCCCTGGCTGCCACGATGTCCTGGAAACCAGCTGGGTCCACGGACACCCAGACTCCGACGCCCACCAGGCATGTCCCCCCAGCCTGCAGGGGGAGGTCAGGAGATGATCGTGGAGTCAGGGGATGTCCAAGGCTTGGTCCCCTCCCTGGGATGGGTGTCACCCACCCGAGTCAGACAGAAATGTCACCCCATGTGAGTGGGGGATGTTTAAACCCTTCGTCCCCTCCCCGGGACTGGTGTCATCCACCCCTGCGCCAGCTGGAGATGTCGCTCCCCAGACACAGGTTCCCTCCACCCCTGCACCCCACAGGGCCCAGGCGGACTCACAAACACCAGCACGTTGAAGATGAACATCAGGTACTTCATGCAGCTCAAGACACCCATGGGGACACCAGGAGGGGGGACACAGCAGTGTTTGTCCCTATGGAGGGGAGAGCAGAGCCCTGGCCACAGCCAGCCCTGACTTGTCCTGGACCCAATGGCTCCAGCAGAATGTGAGGGGATGCAGCCTCCCAAAATTCCCAGATCATTTTGTATCCCCACCATCTCCCATGACACCCAAAAAAGCCCCAAACCTGTGTTCTCTTCAAATTCGTGTCCCCTCCCAACCACATGTATCCTTCAAACCGCATGTCCCCAGTCCTATGTCCCCTCCAAACCCTGTGTCCCCACCAAATCCTGTGTCCTCTACAAATCCCATGTCCCCTCTAAATCCTGTGCTCCCTTCAGCCCTCACGCTACTCACCCTGTGGGAACAGCAGGTGACCCAGGTACCTCCAACCTTCCCTAGTGCTGCCAGCACCTAGATAATATCATGAAGGTCAGAAAATCCCTCCCCCCTTCCCACTCCAGCAGCCCCCAAGAAACCCCTTCCAGCAGGGAGGAGATGAATGATTGATGGGGAACAGGATCCACCATTGTGCCGGCGGCAGCAGGGAGTCTCCGGCTCTTGTCAGTCAAGGAAATTAAACCTGCGGACAGGGAAAGACGAGCCGCCCCACCAGGCTGGGGTGACCTCGGCCATCAATTATTGCTGTGGCCGTTCGGGGAAGCCCTCAACAGCCACACACGGGACCCATGGGCGGGCAGATGGTGCTGCAGGAGCTGTCAGCTGTTGGGACGCAGGGACATCCCAGATGGATGACTGGGTCTGTTGTCTCTCATTGCTGACACTAGGAACTTTCTAAACACAGAGTCATGTTAGAAAGGAGACATTATTTATCCTGCATCAGGTGCAATGAGGAGGTTTCCACGAATCAAGCACACCGAGGGGTAAAAAGTTAAATCTTCTCTACAGTAAAATTTACATGAACACGCCTATCTAAAGCATATTCTTTGCCTGCCTAATGCATATTTATTTTGGTGATGTGACTTTACTCAATGCTTGAAACACAAAGTTCCTTTCTTCATTAAAGCATCTTCTGTTGAAGAAGCTGAATTATGTTTGCAAAAGGCGAGAAAATTAATCCTGGGGGCAAATAATTCAACTGGAAGACAACAACCGGCAGCTGGTATCGGCGTCCCCGCGGCCCCCGGGCCCTGCGGGGCTCTGTCCCCCCGCGGGACCCCCGAGGTGCCAGCAGGGGGCAGCCGAGCGCGCGGCCACAAAGCTGCGCGGCGCGGCCAGAGCGCCTCCCGCCGGCGCTTCAGCCGGGCGGCTCCACCAATGGCAGCGGGCGGCGGCGGGAGGGGCGGGAGGAGAGGGACACAGACAGCGGCCTTGGCCAATCATAGGGCGCCATCCCCGGGGCGGGGCCCTGTGGGAGCGTGGCCCCGAGGCCGGAAGCGGCGCTCTGCGTTCCCGTTCCCTCAGCGTTGTTTCCGGTGCCGCTGCCGCTCGCGGGATGTAGCGGCCGGTGAGGGACGGGCGGGGGAGCGGAGGGTCCGAGCGCTGCCCGGGACGGGCGGGGCCGCTGCGTCCAGCCCATCGGGGAGAGCCCTGCCGCCGGTGCCCCCGGTTCTTGTAACTCTGTGCTTCTTCCCCCTCCCCAGCGCGGCGGCAGAAGGACGCGGAGGGACCTTCACCGGCTGCCTGGGAGCCGCACGGACCCGCCACCCCGATGGCGTCCCGCAAGGCCCCCGCCGGGGCGGGCAGCGGTCTGGCGGCTGCCGGCCGGGACCGGGATCGGGAGCGAGAACGGGCGCATCTGGAGCTCGCCGAGCTGGGGCCGCTCCTAGAGGAGAAGGGGGACCAAGGAGCCACCGGTGCAGCCAGCGTGAGCCCCTCCGAGACCCCTGGGCGGGAGGGCATCCAGAGCCTGGCTCAGTCTCCTCGCTCCGCCCCCGCGGATTATCCTGGGAATCTGCCCGTTATCCCATTAATAGCTGGAGGAATACGGCTCCGTGTCGTTCCTCGGGCCGGTCCCTGCTCCGAGCCGGCCCAAACTGTGCTCCTGCCGAGCAAGCGTGGAGCTGGGATAGTCTGGGATCGCTGTGTCTGTGCCGGGTGTTCCCAGAGTGTTTACAGTGCCCCAGCATTTCCACAGGGCTGGGAATCACCTTCCCGAACCCTCTTCCGTGTGGGGAGAGCTGGAGCTGTGCCAGGACCCTGAGCGTTTCCAGTTTGGAGCCGCCTCTGCTCGGGTGGGCCGGGTCGGGTTTCCCGACTGGGCCGAGCGGCCGTTCCAGCCTTGTTTGTAGGGATGAAAATCCCTGGCGGTAATCCCGCTTCTCGACGGGATAAATCTGGGATTAGCCCGCCCCGGATGGGTCAAACTGTTGCTTGCATAAACGAGGGTGACTGGCAGGTCCTGCCCATCCCCTCGGAGGGATGAAGCCACAGGTGCTCTCAGAAGAGCAGGGATGATTCCTCTCCTGGGGGCTGGAATGGTTCCCTCCCGGCTCTTCTCCCTGCAGGCCGAGGACCCACCGTGCCCGGCAGCCCGCGAGGAGGAGGAGGAGGTGGTGCGAGTGCTGACCCTGCCCCTGCAGGCTCACCATGCCATGGAGAAGATGGAAGAGTTCGTGTACAAGGTACTGGGGTCTGCAGTGATCCCCCAGTCCTGATTTTGGAGCAGATTCCCCAGTCCTAGGGCACAGGGTGGTGGGATGTGTCCAGATAAAGCTCCACGTGGCCACGGTTGGCTCCAGCTCTGCTGCACTGCTCCCAGCAGCATCTCCCAGGAACGGTGTATGATGGGGATGGCCGGGATGGGGCCTGGCCCAGCCATGGTGGGTGAGGATCTGGGGACAATCCCGGTGTTCCTGCAGGCCTGGGTGGGGCCCAGAAGCACCAAGTGCCATGCCTGCAGTCACTGTGGTTGCTGTGCTTGTTCCCTGATCAAACGGGAATTACCACAGGGAACAGTCTGTGGGTGTGGAAGGGTTAAAGCTGAAGGCATGAATCGCCCCTGGGGGGACCAGGAATCACTTCCTGGGGG
Source organism: Lanius collurio (assembly GCA_020086605.1). Lineage (NCBI taxonomy): Eukaryota > Metazoa > Chordata > Aves > Passeriformes > Laniidae > Lanius > Lanius collurio. The sequence goes on from JACBWW010000084.1 coordinate 1,481,489, forward strand.
TGGGGAATCAGTCCCTGGGAGGACCTGGAATCACTCCTTGAGGGGCTATGGGGAGCAAAGTGCAGGGTGTGACTTACAGGGTCCCACAGGGCACCTGATGTCAGAGAAGCCAAACTTCCCCTCCCCAGGAAGCATCCCAGGGCTGGGCTGTTCCCCGTGGATTTGGGGCTCTGGGCTGCCCTGATCCCCTTGGTGTGTTGCAGGTGTGGGAAGGGCGCTGGCGTGTGATCCCATACGATGTCCTGCCCGACTGGCTCAAGGACAATGATTACCTTCTGCATGGACACCGGCCCCCCATGCCCTCCTTCCGCGCCTGCTTCCGGAGCATCTTCCGGATACACACCGAGACAGGCAACATCTGGACACACCTGCTGGGTGACTGTGGGGAAGGGGGAGCTCTGGGACTGGAGGGGCTCAGACCCTGCATTAGGGCCAGGATGGGCTCCCTGCTGGGTCCCCTCCATGCCCAGGGCTCCCTGTGTGGATCCTGTGCATGCAGTAGGATCGGACATGGAGTGCCTGGAGCTCCTGGAGCCCCTTGGGAGAGAGGGACCAGGGCTGGGCTCAGCCACTGCAGGAGTGAGACTGGGAAATGTGTCCTGGACAAAACAGGGAGGACTCAGAAATGAGGCTCTGAAATGAGTCCAGAGGAGGCCACAGAGATCCTCTGGGGGCAGGAGCTGTTCTGCTCTTCTGCTCTGGAGCCAGGCTGGGAATGCTGGGAATACTTAGCCTGGAGACAAGAAGACACCAGGGAGACCTTAGAGCCCCTTCCAGTGCCTAAAGGGGCTCCAAGAGAGCTTAAGAGGGACTATAGACAAGGGCTGGGAATCACAGGACAAGGGGGAATGGCTTCCCACTGCTAGAGGGCAGGGTTAGATGGGATATTGGGAAGGAATTCCTCCCTATGAGGGTGGCCCTGGCACAGGGTGCCCAGAGCAGCTGTGGCTGCCTCATGCCTGGAAGTGTCCAAGGTCAGGTAGGATGGGGCTTGGAGCAGCCTGGGATAGTGGAAGGTGTCCCTGTCTATGGCAGGGCATGGGAATGGGATGAGCTTTAAGGTCCCTTCCCACCTAAGCAAGTCTGGGATTCCATGACCCTGTGAAACACAGGGATGCTCAGCAGCTCTTTGCCCTGTGCCTTCCCTTGACCCCATCCCTGCCCATTTGCACTAACAAAGGCCTCAGCCAAGGACCCGCTGTGGGCCACTGAGCACCCCTGGGACACATTCAGGACCTCCCAGAGCATGGCCAGGCCTGTTGTCATCCTGGCTCTGCTGAACTCTCCCACAGTCCCCCTGACTTCCTGCTCCATGTGTTCCTGCAGGGTTTGTTCTGTTCCTCTGCCTGGGTATCCTGACCATGCTGCGGCCCAACATGTACTTTATGGCTCCTCTCCAAGAGAAGGTGGTGTTCGGGATGTTCTTCCTGGGAGCAGTGCTGTGCCTCAGCTTCTCCTGGCTTTTCCACACTGTCTACTGTCACTCAGAGAAGGTCTCACGGACTTTTTCGAAGTGAGTCAGCATGAGTGTGGTCGTGTGGTCTCCTGGGAGGTTTTGCGTTCTTGCAGCACTTACTCTTGGAAAGCACTGCATTCCTGAGTGTTTCATCCTTGGGGGAAGGGAGCATCCACCCAATCCAGCATGGAACTGAGGGGGAACCTTAAATCTGCCAGGTCAGGGGCCTCAGGTGCATGATAAAGATCCTGGGGCCCTGCAGCTCCCAAGGGAACAGGATCCTGGCTTCCAAGAGAACAGTCTCTGTGCCCCTCATAGGAGTGAATTGAGGAGGGGTCTCGCTCTCACTGGGCAGCTGGGGGCCATGGCCAGTTTGGTAGGTCCCAGTTTACTGTATGCTTCTAAAAACCTCTAGTTTGGATTCAGTTTGGACTGAAACCAAATGGAAAGAAGGAACACAAACAGGATTCCCAGCAGAGTGGGAAGACTGGTCAGTGGTTTGTGCCTCTTCCTGGGCTGCTCCAAGAGTGAAGCTCCCATCAGCCTTCACAGTGAGGCTCTCAAGTGACATTCTGCTCCCACATGGCTGTTAAAGGCATTTATTTGGGTGCTGCTTGCTGGGAATCTTGCCCATCCCCTTTGCACAACTCCCAGAGATCCCATGGGATCCTGTCCCGAGAACAAACACAGCAGGAATGCCCTTGTGTTCCTGGGAAGGCAATGGGGACAGTGCAAGTGCTATGTTTTGGTGGTGAGATGAGTGGAGAATCACAGATCCATGTGCACAGGGATTTGTTCCTGCTGGTTTGAGCTCCAGCCCACTCTTGCCCCTCCCCAGAATTCTTACCATGCCCAGCCCCTTCCTTGGACCTGGCCCTGATGGGACCCCAGCACACCCCTCCTGCCCTGTGACTCCACTCAGGTGCAGGCTGGGGAGTTCCCACACATGGAGAGGGTGCACTTTGGGGCTCACCTGTGGCTCTCCGTTGTTGTATCCTTGCTGCAGGTTGGATTATTCAGGAATTGCACTGCTGATCATGGGGAGCTTCGTCCCATGGCTCTACTACTCGTTCTACTGCTCCCCACAGCCAAGACTCATCTACCTCTCCATCGTCTGTGTCTTGGGTATCTCTGCCATCATCGTGGCACAGTGGGACCGATTTGCCACGCCCAAGCACAGGCAGACCAGAGCAGGTAGGAGCTCCCTCCTCCCCTGAGTCCTGGGAGGCACTTTGGGCAGATCCCATTTGGGAAAGACTCTGGGGGTTCATCTGGTGGGTTCATTCCCCCCTAACCAGCACACCACTGCAGGGAGCAGCCTCTTGCCTTCCCCTGCTGTGCTGGGGATTCATCTCCTGAGCAGAGCCTGGGGTTTGGAGTTTACGTATAGCTCTGGGCAGGCTGGGGCTGTGCCTTTTCCACCTTTCCCGGGAAGCAGTTTGGCAGCAGGAACCTGCATCTGGGGCAGAGGATGAAGACATCCCTGAGGTCTTCCCTGCCAGGGACATGCTGGCTGGTCCCTGCCTTCCCGGGGGTGGAGTGGGGGGCTGCCTCCAGCCCCACACCCCGATTTAACCCCCATGGCAGGTCCCTGAACACCAGAAGACACTTCCCTCCCCAATTCCCAGGGGTCCTGAGGCAAATGTCTGTCAGAGCACTGTCTTGGCTACATGAGTGAGGAGAGATGATGCTGAGCCAGAGGCCACCCGAGAGCCCTCAGATGAGGTCAGCAGACAGGAAAGACTCACAGGAAAGACTCCCCATGGCTCCTCCCCACTGCATCCTGTGCCCCCAGCACGAGCAAGATCCAGCTAGGTGCCACTCAGAGCCTCTCCAGGCCAGTGTCACTGTTGTGCCACTTGTTCTCTGCCAACTCAGCAGAGGCCAGAGTTGAACACTTCAGCTGCTGCTGAGCTGCTTCCTCAGGAGCTCCAAGAAATTACTTTCCTGGAAGGCGTGGCTGTGTTCCTGGTGCAGTCCAAAGGGCTGGCACCTTCCAAAACATCCATTCCCAGAGCCAGGAGCTGGAGCTGCTGCAGCTCTGCATAAGAAATACTGTGTGGATTCTACCCAGCAAGCACAGGGGCGGTTTGCTGGGATGTGGAGCTGTGCATCCCTCGTTTTGTGAAGGATAAGTGCCACGAGGATTGGAGAAGTTTAAGGAGTGTTTGGACAAAGCTTTCAGGCACAGGGTGGGATTGTTTGCGGGTCTTCTGTGCAGGGCCAGGAGCTGGATGCAATGATCCTTGTGGGTCCTTCCAGCTCAGGATATTCTATGAATCCTGTGAAGAAAAGCTGCTTCCTTAACACAGGATGAGGGATCAAGGGGAGTTGGTGGGAGAAGCAGCTCCCCCTCCACACCGAGCTCCTTTCCCTGACTTCCTCTCTGGGCCACAGGCGTGTTCCTGGGGCTGGGGCTGAGTGGGGTCGTTCCCACCATGCACTTCACCATCGCCGAGGGCTTTGTGAAGGCCACCACGGTGGGGCAGATGGGCTGGTTCTTCCTCATGGCTGTGATGTACATCACGGGCGCTGGGCTCTATGCCGCCCGCATCCCTGAGCGCTTCTTCCCGGGCAAGTTTGACATCTGGGTGAGTGTGGGGGTGAACGGGGTGTCTGGGGTCAGGAGAGGGGGCTGGAGGCTGGGAACATTCTGTTGTGCCTCAGCACATGCCGGCAGGCATACCTTGAACAGGTGCTGGGCAGGGCAGGGTTCAGGGTGGGAATCACTGCTGGGAGCAACAGAGTGGGGAGCAGAGGGCAGAGGACAGTCCTGGAGCAGCAAGGAAGAAGAGGAAGAGGAGGAGGAGGAGGTGTTGACAGTGTTCCTGTCCCATTTGGTCTCATCTAAAGGCTTTTTTGCTTCCCTGCAGTTCCAGTCTCATCAGATCTTCCACGTGCTGGTGGTGGCTGCAGCCTTTGTCCACTTCTATGGGGTGTCCAACCTGCAGGAATTCCGCTACGGCCTGGAAGGGGGGTGCACAGACGACTCTCTCCTCTGAGAGCACCTGGTTTTAGTACAAGCTTCCTAAGTGCTTTTTAAACTCTTGTCTTTGCTAAAATCAAAGGAAGACTCAAAACCATTTGGGGTTGTTGTTTTTTTTTTTTTTAAAGAAACAAAAAAATAAGAAACATAAATCCTTAGCAAAGTTGTTGACCAAATCCTCACCCCCTTCCCCATGCACTGCACTGGGGCTGCAGGGGGACCACTCCTGCCTCCTCCAGTGTTTTAGCTGCACCAGGATCACCTGCTGCTCTGACAGCACAGGGAACAGCTCCCTGCTCCCGCAGTCGAGCACATCCCACTCCTCGCGCACCAGGCGTTCTCCCCCACGGCAGTGCCTGGCTGGGGCAGCCCCAGGCACGGGCACACACTCATGTAATTTAAAGTTTTAATTGTCCTGTTTTGTTTTGTTTCCCTTGACAAAGTAATGTAAACATAAATGAAAGAATATTTAATATTTAATACTAAGCTTTAAGATGATGTGCTGCTGCCGCAGTCCTCAGCTCCCTCACTGTCGGGAGGAAGGACAGTGTTGTAGGGAATGTAGAGCTGCCGTAGCTGATTGAAATAAAAAGGTCAGTAGTTCAGTGTCACCGCTGTGTCCGTGTCTGTTTTTGGGGAAGGGGGAGAGAGGGCTCTGGCCCCCCCCAGGAGCATGGCAGGAGCACCCTGGGGCAATGGGATCCCTCCAGCTACAGTGGAGTCTGGACTGGGCTGGAATAAACAGGAAATTGGGGTGTTGTGATGATGATAGGGCAGGAAACGCAGCCTTGGCTGGGGACAGCTCCAGGGCTGTGACTTCCCTTGGGGCTCAGCAGGGCAGGGGAGGTGGCCCAGCCTGGAGAGGGTGGGGGCAGTGCAGGACCATGGCCCAGTAACAGGCTTCTCCTGGTGCACAAGGGACAGTGACTGTCAGAGTATTAGAGGGGCAGAGACCAGCACAGTAAAGCCCAGCTCAGGCAGCTGAAGGCCACTGCCTGACGCAAGGGTGAGGGAGCAGTGTGGGCAGAGCCACCACAGCCCCTGTGCCACTTATTTCTGCCATCCCCCACTCAGTCCTTTTGCTGAGCTGTTTGGATGTGGCCCAGCTTTGGAAGTCCCCCAGGCTGGGGCTGGTGGGAGCCTCCAGGACAGGCAGCAGCAGGTCCTGCATCCCCTCTCCCACCTGGGCAGAGCCTGACCACTCCTGTATCCCACTTCTCACCCAGGCTGAGCCTGCTCCCAGACACAGCACTGCTGGGACAGGTCACCCCGTGCTCCAGGAGGTGACATGAATGAGTGTCCACTCCTTCCCAGCAAAGGTCCATGATGCACAGCCAGGCCTGGGAGTGGCACCCTGGAACTGCACATGGATCTGAACACCTGACTGCTCCTCCTCTGGAGGATGGGAAAACACCAGGGATCTGAACACCCAGGTTTGGATACACAGGGAATCTGCAAGTGTAATTGTCTCTCAGAAGACAGATGCTCACCTGAAAATAGAAGAGACACCACCTGAGTGTCACAAATAGAGAAAACTGTCTTCAAAACCTGCCTGAGGACCCAGGGAAGTAGCAAAGCACCATGAGCCTTCACACACACACAGCACAAAGACACAAAAGGCGCTTTTGTGTATAAGAGTTTGAAAATTATGAACCAGTGGTAACTTTATAAACATACAAAGATATATGTTTCTATTCCAGGTTAAGTAAAGGTGGCCCGTCCACCTGACCAGATTGGAATTTGATGCCCAAAAAGGGCAAAAGACACGGTATGAGCGGTGAACCCCTCCCTCCCAATACCAATTCCAACTGTCCAGCTGAAATCACCCAGGGAAGGGGCCTTTATTTGTTTTCAGGTACAATCTTGCGAGCTTTACTAGTAAATATATGGACAATGTCAACGGAAGAGAAGAGCGCCCGAGATGCTAGGGCCCGGGCTATTCTCCTTAGCCTCGTTTTAGAGAGGCCCAGGGCCTGCAGCAACTCAGAGTTCTTCTCAAACCACTTTCCCCGCGCTCCCAAGGGGAAGCCCACGAACTCGACCGCTGAGGCGTTAGTAATATTGCCAATCTGGGAGACAAGGTGCTGATATTTCCTCGCCTTCTCAGCAGCAGCTTCTTTCAAAGATGAGTTGCTGTGCTCGTATCGAAGAGTCACATCCACTACGAGTGCCTTTTCTCCCTTGAGAAAGATTAAATCCGGTTTATACAACTCGTTTTGTTCATCCCTCAGGTGTGGTTCCTGAAATACTATCCAATTTTCTCTCTTAGCCTCGCGACTAAGGGTTTCACAGAGAGAATTGTGTCTTTTAATCCTGGCATCCTGCGTGATTGGGCAATTCCCGATGGCATGGGCAGTTGTTTCATACTAAAAGCCACAGTGCCCACAAGATCTTACACAGCCTTCCTGCCTACCCCCTGCCAGGAACTCACGTGTGGGGTAGACATTCGCTCTTAATTGCAGCGCGGTTATAAGTTTCCTGTGAGGGATACTGCAGTAATGCACCAACCAACCACTACTGATACTGTCATTCTCAAAATTCGTAATTCCGTGGCCCTGGGCAACCAGCTGTTTCCATTTATTGAATTCCACCTTCCTCCAATCACAAGGTTTAGGAAGGCAGATTCGGAGACGGGGGGCCTCCCACTCCGACAAGACTTCCTCTCCACTTACAACCTGTACAATCTGAGGGATAGGCTCCCAAATCAGTGGGATGGAACCTCTAACTCCTCCAGCTCACAATCATAATTTCTCTTATATCCTTTCAAGATGTTCACCCTTCAAAAACGAAACCAGAGTACCATCCGAAGATTGAGCCAATTTATGCAACCTTCGCGCCTGAATGCTTGGAATAAGCGCTGCCAGTTTGATGAGCCCAAGCCCTCCATCCTTAAACTTCGAATACAAGATGGCATCACACGTACTTGGTGGAAGGTGAAGCCACTCCTTGACCACTCTCCTTATCAATAGGTCAAGGGATTCGAGAAGCCCAGCTGTTACCTCGGTATGGTCGGCCAGACATATCAGTCTCGGAATGGTGTAAGTCCTGAGTATATCGATCTTCTGAAAAGGCTTCAGTGGTGCGTCACTAATCCGATGGAGCCATTCCTCAAGTTTACTGGATAGCACTGGATCAGCAAAGCCCACCCACGGGTCAATCTGTATGCCGAGATATTTCTCTGAGCTACCTGGGTCGATCATGTTGAGGGGAGTCCCATTAATCTGCCAAACAGGACAGTCATTGATGGTATATGAGTCCTTAGTCGGTTTGATGTAAAAACCGTGGCATTTCTCCCCTTGAGTCTGGAGACCGGTAAGTTCACAAAAGGTCTCCAGGATGTGGATGTTATGCTGCATGCCGTCCCAAGAATCACTCAGTAGCACCAAATCATCTGCAAAAGCCATGGCCGTAACTTGGAACCCTCCATGATGGAACCCTTTACCCTCTGCCTCAAGTTTACATAGAAGAGGGTCGAGTGCTAAATTGAATAACAGAGGGGACATAGGATCTCCCTGCTTGACACCAGACCGGATGTTAATTGGGTCTGTTTTCTCCTCTTTGGTGATGATGTACGTTTTGATGTTTCTGTACATCTCACTCACTAGATGGACTATGTGGGGATCCACCCCCCTCTTAACCAGACCCGCAAGAATATGCTGATGACATACAGTGTCAAAAGCCTTTGCAATGTCCACAAATACGACCCCCAGGTGGCAATGCTCCTTTTTCGCACACTTAACAAGAAGCTGAAACAGCTTCAAGTTCTCAGAACATCCAGACGCACAGATAAACCCCCGTTGCCTGGGGTTGATGGGACATGCACGAACCAGCCTCGCCGTAGCGATCCTGGAGAAGAGCCTAAACACCATAGATGCAATGGTGATAGGCCTCCAGTTATTGATATCACCAAGTCTCTCCTCACAGGAAGACTTGGGTATCAAGACCGTCCTGCAGTCCCGTAGCGCATCTGGGACAGTTCCGGTAACGAGCCAGAGGTTGAAGATCTCACTCAACCGGGAAAACTTTGGGTCTAATTTGACAAGATGACCCAAAGTGATCCCATCCGGCCCAGAAGCGGGGGATTTACGCATTTCACTCACATTTTTACCAATCTCTTTTTCCGTAATCAAGTCCTGAAACGCGGTGTTATCTGCATCCCTATATACAGGGAAGGTTTCAAGACCCATAAAATAAACTGATGATTCCCATCTCGCCTGGTACGCATTGTGGATAGTGCCAGATGGTATTTGGCATTGCAGGGTTTCCGTGCTATCCAAGATAACACGTGCCAACCGTCCTCTTTGAAACTGAAACAGCCTCTGATAACAAAGGTATTGCCACCATTTCTTAGCTCTTTTCTGCATCCATTTAGTTGTTACTTTGGATGCATCCCGACCACGAGACCTTTGAGACTTTGGACCACAGGGTGTTAGGCCAGGCCTATTCAGGCTATCCTGAAACTTCTCGTAAACCTCGTTTACCACCACCTGCGGATCACACCCATCTAATATTTTCTGGAAGGCCTCCTGGCAACTGGAGGAGATGAGACACAAACCTTGGTACTCCTGAGGTGACTCTGGGAGGCAGGGGGGTGGAAAATGTCCCTTCTAAGGACACAGGAGATGATCAGGCTCTCACACGCGTGTGCACACCTCACGCAACCCTAATCTACCTACTTGTCAACATTACTGCGAGAACTTCTGTTCCTTCCATCCTCTGCTTCTACTATGTGGCTGACTTGGTTTCCTCCTCCCTGGGCAGAGGAAAAGCCAGGACTTGCTCAGATGACATTACTCAAGTCTTTCTGAATACTGTATCAGGAACTGCCAGCACACAACAGCATCAATGAGTTAATTAACGAGTTGCAACAGAGGACCTTGCTGGATGTTATTTTGTAACTGCTGGCAAGAAGGAAGGGGCCTCCACAGCTGGAGTTTAAGGACAAAACTGCAGAGCAGATGGGGTAACTATGCTCAGGCCAGGATCCAAGATGAAAAGCAGGAGGCTGTGCTGGCAGCAACGCTTCCCCCTCCAGCCCCATAACCTAAATCCAACAGGGAAGAGGCTACATTCCAGCTGCGTTCACTGCAGGCACGACATCCCAGAGGAGATTCCAAGACTTTCACTCCAGTCTGAGTTCAAAGGATGACAAGACTCTGGTCCTTGTCTCAAACCTCCTTGTATTCTACCAGACATGTGCAACATTACAGCAATGGAATATATCAGGAATAAATAGATTTTCTTTTCTAAAAGTTCTCCTGAGCAGTTTGACATTAAGAAATGCTGCAGGTCCTCCTGGCATGGTGTGTAAGGGACAACCACTGGTGTTGAGTACAAACCCCCTCTGCATCCTCCAGGTGGGACAGCTCAGGAACAGGGAAGGAAGTGGAAGAGGAGGGAGAAGAGAAGGAGGAGGAGGCAGTGGCTGGGGGACCATCACTGGTACTGTCGGTAGTCACTGAACGGGGGTGGCTGGAGCTGGGATGGATCCTCTGACAACTGTGGGCCTGAAACAGGGACAGGGGAAAAGGCAAATTAATATCAAAAGACAAGAGATTCTTCCTATTAACAGAATTCACAGCTGGTTTGTTTATATAAATCCCTCTTACAATTAATCATAAATCCTGGAATGGTTTGGGTTTCATAAAAAGTTTCAAAAATTGCATAGAATCCCAGACTGGTTTGGGATGGAAGAGACCTCAAAACTCATTCCATTCCCACCCCCTGCCCTGTGCAAGGACACCTTCCACTAGCCCAGGCTGCTCCAAGCCCTGTCAAACCTGGCTTTGAATACTTCCAGGGATGGGGCAGCCACAGCTTCTCTGGGTAAACTGGGCCACACCAATTCTTCCACACTCAGAGGGAAGAAGTTTTTCCCAATATCCCATCTAACCCTGCCCTCTGGCAGCGGAAAGCCATCCCTCCTTGTTCTGTGACTGCTGGCCCTTGTCCAAAGATCCTCTTCAGCTCTCTTTTAGGAAAAGTACACCATGCAAGTTGCTCCAAAGACAAACCACTTCTCTCCAAGTTTCACAGAATCATGGAATTGTGGAATGATTTGGGTTGGAAGGGACCTTAAAGCTCATCTTGTTCCATCCCTTGCCATGGGCAGGGACACCTTGCACTAGACAAGGTTTTCTAACAGGGAAATGAACTAGAGCAGGGAGAAGGAAATCTTTCCAGTCACATAAAGGAGCTGGAAACTTGCATGTTAGTGCCCTTGAGGGAACCTTGGCCCCTCTAGAAAGGTTTAACCACAGTGACTTGCCCGACAATAAAGCAACCAGTGAAATGGAACAAGTGAGGAGTCAGCTTCCTGATCCACTGCCTGCTGCTGGAGGGAGCAATACAGCTGTGGTGGGACAATCCAGAGAGAATTAATCATCATGGACAGATTATACACTTTCTCCACGGCAGATTAATTTTCAAGCATCTTTAAAGAACAGAAGTTGTCATAGTTTAGGCTGGATGAAGAATATTGGTGAACAAACCCAGGAGAGGATTCACTTGGAAACAGTGACCTACTACTCATCCAACACTAGTGGTTTGTGTTCTTCCCAAAATAAGGTGGAACATTTATCCTATGACAAAACGCTGGGAGAGCTGGCAATGTTAAGCCTGAAGAGCAGAAGGCTCCAGGAAGACCTTAGACACCCTTCCAGTGCCTAAAGAGGCTCCAAGAGAGCTGGAGAGGGACTTGGGACAAGGGTCTGAAATCACAGGACAAGGAGGAATAGCTTTCCACTGCCAGAGGGTTAGATGGGATATTGGGAAGAAATTCTTCCCTGTGAGGGTGGGGAGGCCCTGGCACAGGGTGCCCAGACCAGCTGTGGCTGCCCCATGCCTGGCAGTGTCCAAGGCCAGGTTGGACAGGGCTTGGAGCAATCTGGCATAATGGAAACTGTCCCTGCCTACGGCAGGAGGTAGAATGGGATGAGCTTTGAGATCCCTGCCACCCCAAACCAGTTTGGGTTTCTGTGACAGATATTTAGGATTTTCCACAGGAGGCATTCACACAACACTTTCTGACCCAGTGAGAGCCCTGATTGCATTTTACTTGGGAAAGAAGAAAGGGATGTAGATATTGAAGCAGTTTGGAAGAGAATCACCATCGCCCTTTCTGGAAATCGTGCCTCTGTATCTCCCAGGTCTTTATCTAATCTCTTTTACCCCAGGGCTCCCCACACAGACCACAGCCTGCCAGAACCACCTCTCTTTTCCACAACTTGCTGCCTGCCATTCCCTCAAACCATTGTGTCCCACTCCTGAGTAAAACCCTTCTGCCACCATGTGCCAGGTGTGTGGCAGAAGCCAGGGACAGCAGGGACATCCCTGCTCTCAGCCATGCTACCTTCAGTCTCCCAGCCAGAAGCAGCTGGTGATAATCTCATGTCATCAGCACCTGCAGCTCCTCCTCGGCTTTCCACAGCCTCAGGAGCTGGCAGGCAGTGCAGATTCACTCTAGGATAAGAAGATGACTGCCAGGGGCACATCACCAAAGCAAATCCTTGTGACACATCCTTTGTTGGCTCCTTACCATTTGGGAACTGTGTGGAGGCAAATCTTGTCAGCAGAATTCCTGCTCCTTCGATCAAGGCCAGGAGAATTCCTCCCATAGCGGCAGATCCGACCATGGCAACAGGGCCATCTGGAAATGAAAAGCACATACCAACGCTTTTTATTTCTTTGCTACATGTTAGAGCTAAATCAATTGAATTCTAGCATGGTTTGGGCTGGAAGAGACTTTAAAGATCATTTTGTTCCACCCCCTGCCACAGGCAGGGACACCTTTCACTACTCCAGGTTGCTCCAAGCCCCACCCAATCTGGCCTTGGGACACTGCCAGCAATCCAGGGCCAGCCACAGCTTCTGTGTCAAGGGCAACCTGTGCCAGGGCCTCCCCACCCTCTTGGTGCAGTCTTAATCTCTCCTAAAGCAGACTCAGAGCAGTAATTTTGCATTCATTAAGTTGCATTAAAGGAGAATTACTGGACAACTCCCTCCATCCTCCCTTCAAGGAACACCAGGAACATTTGGGAGCCTGATTATTACTTTCCTAAGCACAAGAGAAAAGTTTCAGATTATTTTTCAGCATCTGAGACAGGAAATTCCAATTTGGGTGGCAATGACTGTTGCTTTGCTATAACAATGAGAACTATACATTTAGAGAGCACGAGGTTTTCAACTGATATCCCTAATTTCTTACTTCTTGCAGCTAAAATGGCTCCAGTCAGGGCTCCGCTTGTGATGGAGTTCCAGGGATCTTCCTTCCCTCTCATCCTGACCATACTGCAGTCAATCATGGAGAAGAGACCTCCCCAGACAGCAAAGCTCCCTGTTCCAAATCAAACCAAAGCCACTTTGGAGAGAGAGAGAAGCCAGTTGTGCTGCACAAGAGGTGCTGTGGTGTTACTGTGCTCCCTTTCGTACATGAAGTAAATTCAAACTCATGAAGAGCCAAATACAGGTTAAAATCAATATAGGAAAATTTACAACTTGTCATTATTCCCCTCTCCCCCCATTTTATATATCATCTCACTAATCTACAATTAACTACAGAAAGCTTATCAAACTGTGATTATAATGGAACTTTCATCCTAACAAAGTCGGATTAGCTAAGGAAACTTCCAGATTTATCCCTTTTTAATGTATCTCCTCACAGACAATGATGCAGAGTCATGTTATACCTCACACCACACCCAACCCTGTTCCTGGGGTCTCAGCATCCTACAGCACATGCAGGGACACCCCCAAGTTCTATTTTTGATCCAAGCTGGATCACTTCTTGTAAGGAGTTAGCTTTATCTTAACCCCCCGCACACCATGAAGAGGCTCCAGGGAGCTCTGCTGTTTATGACCAGTTACTACTGCTGGCTTATCACTCCAGGAACACAGACTGTTTCCTCCCCAGTCAAAATAATTTTGGATATATCAGAACTGTAATTACTCATTGCTTGGGCCAACAAACCTGCTGAGACTCAGCTCAGGTGTCAGTGCACCTGTACCATGTTATATTTCCAAACTCTGTTATCTGCCAACAGTCAATTCTGTGCAACAAAACCCCGAAATTCATTACCTCCCAGTTGTGGAGCTCTGGTTTTAATGGCTGTCAAACTGCCACGCAGACGGTGGTTTACACCCTAAAATAAGAGAATTTAGTTAAAATAAAACAGTAAAATCTTACAGCCAAGCTGAGTCTATATTGCAAAAACCTGCCACACACCCAACACACTTCTAAGCCCCCTGAGCAGTTTGTGAGGCACTGAGACAAAGTGTGCTTTACACCCATTTCACTATTTATCAATCCCTTACAATACTCCTGTCAGGTACATATGGGAATTACAGTCACCAGGCAGGAAACAATTTGGATTCACAGTCTGAGGGGCCCAGTGTGACTGAAGGAGGCATTACAGCAACATTTTAGCAGGATAAGCAGCGATTTTTCATATGTATCATTTTTTTCTTCCTATTTGATTGGCAATCCCACTAGCTGTCTCATGTTTAGTCATTCCTGCAGGTGGAATATATAGTCTTTGTAGCCAAGAGAAGCCAAGTCATGCTGAGCCTTCCAGAGTCCAATACTCAACATGTCACCCAGGACCCCACAGAACAATTACACATTTTCCCACACTTTAGCACAGTTTAAAGAATATCCACCAAGTTTTATTTTTGTTACAATCACGCAGAAGTGGAGATAGGTATATTTAGCAAGTCTTAAGCAAAATTAAGAATCTAATTAGCACATAGTCCTTTTCAAGTGAAGTGTCTGCAGGATCTAACTAATTCGGAAATATTTATTAAACCCATCTCAAACCAACAGCTAATTGTAACACCAGAAACACCTTTTATATGAAGTCAGAGAAATTTAAAAACAGATGTTCAAGTAGCAATTAGATCTTAATTTATCACATGTCTCTGCAATGGGTTTATAGCCAAAATTTTGCAGCAGATATCCTGAAAGTGAAAACCGACTTGCATAAGCAAAACTTCACTTCCATGTTTATTCACTCCTGCCTTGAAACCAAACCTGAGCATTAAAAAATTGAGTTAATAAAAAGGTCAATGATTAAATAAGAGATTAATTAAAGAAAATTATACCCTTTAACATAAATCTGAAGGAGAAAAAGATTCTTTCTTTGAGTCATTCCATTGTTTCAAAAGAAAGGAAGAGGCAAAGAGAGAGAGCCCACGCTTCACGTCCCTTCCATGCAGACAGAACCACAAGCAGGAGATCAGCCAAGGTGGATGTTTCCTGCTGCACTTCCCCATTCCGAGGGAAATGTTCATCTGTTAGGGAGGAACAAGCTACCAGTGTCCCATTGGGGTCACCAGAGCAAACAGGGAAGCAGTAATTTTATCCCAAAAAATGAAGGACCCCACAGATCTTGAGCCAGAACAGATTCTCATGGTCTGGATTAACAATGTACAGGTCTTTAACCAGCTCTGCTCCCTGCACAGGGATTTATTCTCCTTCCCCTTCACTGCCACACTCCCTGGGGAAGGACAGTAGAGGCAAGACTGCAGTCAATGCACCTTCAGAGGATTTTACTCACCACTGGGGAATTTCGGAAGCCTTTGATAGCCTGGAAAATGCCCCCTCCTATGGCCCCCATGGTGAAGGCCCCTCCGCAGTCATCCACTATCCTCCAGGGACTGGAATGAAAAATAGAGAAGAAAATATTAAATCCCATCATGTTAAACCATGTAAGTGACTGAGCCTGGTGGCTATGCTGTTTCACATCCAGCTCACTGAGCAGGCAGCAACAAAAAAAACCCCAAAAATATTACAGCAAAACAAACTCAACCTTTGCCAGAGTCTCCTGGCCCACTTCCCTGGAGTGGGAAGTACCAAATATACAGAAATGCCTGAACTCCTCACACAAGGCAGAGACATACTTCCATCATGGAAAACTCCTGCAGAATTTCAGCTCTGCCCTACTTACATAGTGTAAATAGCTTTAAATTCCCTGACCTCATTCTTCTCTTGACCTACAGAGAACTGAGGTAGCAAATTCCATGAGACTCTGCTCCCAGCTGGCACAAAACACATTTTTTGAATCACTCACCCTTTTCATTAGTTCTGCTTATTTAAGTGAGACTTCAAAGTTACTTTTCCTGAGCTGGAAAGGTTTTTCCTGATGCATCCTGGATCTTTGAAGTCCACTCAAACAAAACAGAGATGCCTTCAGAGGTATAGCAGCCACAATTCCTGCTCCAACACCACAGAGCAGCCAGGAAAACCTTGCACATAAGCATCTTCCTGCAGCACAGGCTGTCAGCACCTGCCAGGGGACCCTTAATTTGGGGTTCAGAACCTCTGCCAAGACCTGGAGCCTTGCAACCCTAAACCAAATTCCTAAATTAAGCGAGCTTTAAGATGCCATTAACTTCTGTTGTCACTGTGCATAATTTCAGACCATAAAATAACAAAGTTGTTTGGTTTCTTTCATCTTGTATTGAGATCTTCCAGCCAAGCTCTCAGGTAATTTAATTCCTGCACTACCAATAACCAGAAAATGCCAAAAATCAGCCTAAAATAGCATGAAGGTCACAAACCTGAGCACCACGGCAAGCTCAGTGTTTATGTCAGGCTGGAGCATCAATGAGCATTTCCAACTTCACTCAGAATGTCGTGTCTCTGTTCCTGAGGACCCCCCTACAGCTTCCACCTCCTGCACATGAGGACATTACCCCTGACCTGCCACTTCCCCACCTTACAGACCTCCTCTAGTGAGGGGTGCCAAACCCCCTCTCACTGTGCTGCAGGCTTTGCCATAAGGTGTTTTCTTCCGGAAAACAGTATCTCTAATTTGCAGTCCCTCCTCCTGCAGGTTTTCCGTGGCTCCTCACGTTCATGACCTACTTCCTAATCTCCGCCTCCACAGCCAGCCCCACCCCTTGCCCAAGGGAACGCCTGGTTCCACAGGTCACCCTCAGTGTTGGCTTCGCTTTTCTACCTTGGATCGATGGGTTGTTCCCCAGGCACCAGGACCCCACCCAAGGGTCACCACTGAGTGTCCCCAGTGACAGACACATCCAGCTCCCAAACCCACATGGCCTTAGGAAGCAAGGCAGCGTATTTTATCCTTCATCATCTCCTGTTTGTCTGCCCTGCCTGCACATGGTCTCATCTTACCTCATTACAACCCCCTCAGCCCTAACTGCATTCAATAATTCAACAGTTTATTTTCCTTCTGCTCTTTCCTGCATCAGGAAAAGGTTCCAGGCACACTCTTGTCTAAGATGCCAAGATGAAAAGCAATTCAAGTCTTTCTTCTCAGGGATTTTTGTTTTGTTCATACATCTCCTGTGCAGATTTTGATCTCTTCTGTTATGAATAAAACATCTCATCCCAATTCTCTCCCTTTGTTAACTCTCTAAGAAGGATCTCGTTAAAAGGCGTTTTGGAAATCTAAATGGATTATGTAAAGTGAGCTTCCCTTAGCCACAAAGTCAAGGAATTCCAATCTACAAATGGCTGCTTTTTCCTGAAGCCTCTTAATGAGACCCCAATCATGAAATGCTTCCCTCTTTAACCTCATTAGCTGTTACCTTTGGGGTTCCTAATTTTCCTTTTAAACTACTCTCCAAGCTTTTCTGAGTAGCTCTTAAATGAGAGAACCTCTTTGATCCCAGCACAGCCAGCCTGTGTGTTAACTCCTCCAAACTCCCTCAGAGATGACACAAAATAACCCCAGCCCTGGCACTGCTTGACCTCATAAAGAATTGGAGGAGAAGAAAAGAGATTATTCCATTGTTAATCTGGCACTTATTTACAAGCACAACATTACTGTTGTTTCCCTGACTCTGAGGGGAGCCCCAGTTGCAGGGAAATGACATGTGGATAAGGTCAGGTCCCTGATGGCACCAGAGATTTCTCAGAGATGAGGAGAACGGAGGGCAAGACTTCACTTTTCCTAGGGCTCCAGGGCAGCCACATATCAGCTCTGGATATGTGAGGGGGGAGTCCTCCCTCCAAACCCCACGGCATCCTGCAGTTCTCCTGACAGCTGGAAAACTAGTGGAATCAGAGGCCACCACATTTTAAACGAACAAAAGGGCCTTTTCTCTGTGCCAATGACTCATAGGGAACCAGCCTGAGCCCAGGACAGCAGCTCCTGGGGGCTGGATAACAGGGTGACCAGCAGCAAAGGGGTCAGAACAATGGCAGCAGCCCCACATGGCTTGGCAGCAAAACATCTCTATTGCACAGCATTAAGGACACAAGTTCAAGCTGTGCCTGGGGAGGGTCAGGTTGGATATCAGGAGGAATTTCTCCACAGAAAGGACATCAGACATTGGAAGGGGCTGCCCAGGGAGGTGGTGGAATCTCCATCCCTGGAGGTGTTCAGGGAATGACTGGACATAGCACTCAGTGTTCTGGTCTGGTTGACAAGGTGGGGATAGGGCACAAGTTGGACTTGATGGTCTGAGAGGTCTTTTCCAATCTCAGTAATTTTGGGGTTTCCTGGAGCCCACAGCAATCTTTTAATAAATACAATTTACTTTGCTCATGTCCCAGACTTCATGCTGTAAAAAGGCAGGGGTGACATTTATGGAGAAACTTAATACATGTCAGCAGAGCAGCCTGCAAAGTTTGGGAAAAGCCTCATGCACAGTCACAGGTCTCTGTCTGCAAATGCAAGCAGAATCTCAGGATGATTTGGGCTGGAAGGGACCTTAAAGCTCATACCATTTCAACCCCTGCCATGGGTAGGGACACCTTCCACTAGCCCAGGTTGCTCCAAGCCTCGTCCAGCCTGGTCTTGAACCCTTCCAGGCACAGGGAAGCCACAGCTTCTCTGGGCAACCTGGGCCAGGGCCAGGGCCAGGGTGTCCCCACCCTCACAGGGAAGAATTTTTTCCGAATCTCCCATCTAACCCTGCCATCTGTCAGTGGGAAGCCATTCCTCCTTGTCATGTGATTCCAGGCCCTCGTCCCAAGTCCCTCTCCATGTTGAGAGAGAACTCTGCCCAGGATTCAGTAATCCTCTACCTGAGCTTGCATTTAATCTTTTTATTACTACAAATACAACCTTTGCCTTGCAACCAATGTGGCTGTGTAGGTCTACAAAGACAGTGCTGAATCATGACAAGATTCAGACACTGCCAGCTTGGCATGGAGCAGGCAAGGGGGGCGGGCTAGGCTTATGGGAATAGGGAAGGAGAGGGGCAGGGCAACTGGGGGGGTGAGGGGAGCCTGGAGAGGCCAAGGATGAGGGGGGACTTGGGGGGGCTGAGGCTGAATGAAGGGTGAGAGAAGGCTGAGGAGGGAGTAGGGGAGGCTGAGGATGGAGGAGACTGAGGATGAGGGAGAGAACTAAGAGAGAAAAAAAATAAGAGTGAGAGAAGGCTGAGTGGGGCATATGGGAGGCTGAGAGTGAGGGGGGCTGTAGAAGAAGGAAGGCTGAAAATGGTGGCGCTGAGGATCGGGGGGGCTGTGGATAAGAAGAAAGACTGAGGACGGGGGACTGAAATGGTGGCTAAGGATGAGGGGGGACTGAGAATTGGAGGGGCTGTAGTAGAGGGGAGACATGAGGCCAGCTGAGAATGAGGGGGATTGAGGATGGATAGTCTGAGGATGACAAAAGGACTGAGGATGAGGAGGGGAGCTGAGGGGGGGGAGCCTGTGAATGAGGGAGAGACTGAGAATGTGAGGAGCTGAGGATGAGGGGGGGACTGAGGATAGGGAGGCCGATGATGGGGGGCTGAGGCCGAGGGCGATTGAGGATGAGGAGGCACTACGGATAAGGGAAGGCTGGAAAGGAAGCTGAGCATGAAGGGACAGCGGTGGGGCTGCGAAGAAAGGGGTGCTGAAGGACCGAAGCGCTGCCTGACGTGGGACCGTCACTGCAGCGCCCGCCGCCCCCGGAGGCGCATGAATGGCGCAGGCCGCAGGGCCTCCTCGGCTCCTCGCCCCTCCGGGAGGCCGCGCGGGGCTCGGTAGCGGCGGAATTTGGCTGCCCAGGGCCCGAGCGGGCCCCGCGGAGCGGCCTCCGCCGCTTCCCTCAGGGGGCCCCACCAAGGTCAACCGCGTCCCCCCCGACGGGGAGCGGCCCCAGGACACGCCTGCACCGCTCACCCGCCCCTTCCCGGCGCTCGCCGATCCCGATCCCGATCCCGGTCCCGGTCCCGGTCCCGGTCCCGGTCCCGGTCCCGATCCCGATCCCGATCCCGATCCCGATCCCGATCCCGATCCCGATCCCGATCCCGATCCCGATCCCGATCCCGATCCCGGCCCAGGCCCGCTCCGCTCCCCTCACCAGGGCTCGCGCGCGTACTCCTCCATCTTGCCCGGCCCCACCACCTCCCCGCCGGCGATTGGCTGCGGCGGCCTCACGCCGACCAATGGCAGCGAAGGGCGGGACGAAGCGCGAGGTGGGGTGGTGTCTGCGCGTGCGCCATCCCCCTACCCCGCCTCCTTGCGCTGATTGACAGGCGCGATGATGGAAGGGATGTCGCCGGGCCGTGAGGGGAAAGTCTCAGAGCGCGGGATCCGTTGGGTGGGACGGACCTTAAATCTCCTCCAGTGCCACGCCCCGCCATGGGCAAGGACATCTTCCACTATCGCAGGATGCTCCAAGCCCTTCTAGCCTGGCCTCGGACACTTCCAGGGATGGGGCAGCCACAGCTTCTCTGGGCAAACTGGGCCAGGGCCTCCCCACCTTCACAGAGAGACGAATTCCTTCCCAATATCCTGTCTAACCCTTTTGTCAGTGGGAAGCCCTTTGTCCTGCCACTCCACGCCCTTGTCCAAAGTTCCTCTCCAGCTCTTTTGGGAACAGTACCTATGGAAGCTGCTTCAAGGACAAAACCACTCTGCTCCAAGTTTCATGAAGTCATGGAGTGGGTTCATCCTGTTCTATCCCCTGCCATGGGCAGGGACATCTTCCACTAGACGAGGTTGCTCCAAACCCTGTCCAACCTGGCCTGGAATGTCGGGGCCCAAGCCCACGACATTCCCGATGCTGCTGCATGAGCTGGGCTGACCTCACATGTCCCAGGGGATGCTCCTGTGGTACTGTGTGTATCTGGGAGCTGGGACTTGACATCCCTACCACCAGGTCAGTTGCCTGGGCTGGAATCCAGAGAACAGTGTCTGTGATGGCAGGAGATTCCCGGGCAGTTTGCAAAGCTCTCAGCACAAAATGAGGCTATTCCCTCTTGTCCCATCACTTGTTGCCTGGAAGCAGAGCGCTACCCCCACCTGGCTCCACCCTCCTGTCAGTGAGTTGTGGAGTGCGAGGAGTTCCCCTCCCAGCCTCCTTTTCTGCCCTGGAGCCTTCCCTATCCAGTCGTTTGCAGCCACTCTAAGTTCTAAACTGCTTATTATTTTCTACTCCCAATTTGACATTACATGCTCTGCTGTCCTGTAAGGGCAGCAAATCATTCGGTAGCAAAAACTGAATGCAAAACAGGTTGTTCTCCAACGTCTTAATTGTTTTAATAGATCATGGGCTGAAGCACCAGGAAGGAGCTAGAATGCTCCACCTGCTGTGTTGGGTTTTGATGCTTTAAAAGACTCTAGGGTTTCACAAACAGGTGTGTTTGACCTCATTTAAGGTGGGGGGGTGGGAGTCATGCAATTTTGGAGATTCCTAGGAGGTGCTATTGTGGCTTACACTTTGGCCAAGAAAGGGAGATGGCAAAAGTAGGAAATCTTGGCCTCTCTCAGCCACCAGAGCAGCTCTGCCCACTCCTGTGTCCTCTGGTTACTACTGTGATTTTATCCCCCTGTGCGAGGCAGTGGTGAGGCAACACCTCCAATCCTGGAGTCAGTTCTGGGGTCAGTTCTGGGCATCGATAAGGACATTGAGGGGCTGGAGCATGTCCAAAGAAGGGAACGGAGCTGGGGAAGGGTCTGGAGCACCAGGAGAGGCTGAGGGGCTCAGCCTGGAGAAAAGGAGGCTCAGGAGGGACCTGCTCACTCTCCAAAATTCCCTGAGAGGAGAGTGCAGCTGGGGCGGGGGGGAGGGGGTATCAGGCTCTGCTCCCAGGGAACAAGGGACAGGACAAGAGGAAAGAGCCTCAAGATGTGCCAGGGGAGGTTCAGTTTGGATACTGGGGAAAATTTCTTCCTGGAAAGGTTGGTCAGGCCCTGGCACAGCTGCCCAGGGCAATGGTGTGTAATCATCATCCCTGAAGGGATTTACAAAACATGGGGATGTGGCACCTGGGGACATGGGTTAGTGGTGGCCTTGGCAGTGCTGGGGGAACTTAGAGGGCTTTTCCAAACTCAACAATTCCATTATTTTATGACTGCTCCTGTACTGGTCTGACTCTGCTTGGGGTGGCAGTTCTTTGCCTAATGAGTGGTAGGTTAATTAAATCAGGCTGAATGGCCACTCTGGTCCCACCTTTCACAAGCTGTGGGAGAGCTGGTGAAATATGGTGACTCCATGAGGTGCAGGAGCTTTAGCATCACCCGAGGGACCTGGTGGCACCCATGGGACAGGCTCAGAGAAGATGTTCAAGGGCTTTCTGAGATTTCTGAGTTTCCCCACAGCCAGGATTTGGTTCATTTCCCAAAATATGTAGTCTTCTCCACTCTTGCTGTCATGTGAACATGTGTCTGGAGAGGAGGTTTTGGATAAAGATGCATTGGCTTTGGGAGAGATGTGATTTCTCTCACTGGCCTCAAGACAGCACTGTTGTGGCCAGGCAGGGAAATGTCACTCTTCAGCAAACAGCTTAGAAAATAATAAAAGACCAGTTTTCAACTTCTCCTACTGTGGGCTCTGAAGGAAAGGGAAAGAAAACAGAATAGAGGAATCCATCTTAAGTTCGTCTGTCCTTTATCAGCTAATAGGCAAAAATAAAGGCAGATGGATGGTCCCAGGTGGCAATGAGAGAGGTGGGGGCACGGAAAGCTTTCTCAGCTCTGCCAGAGTTTGTAAATATGCCTGGAAAAGCTGCTTAATCTGCCTCTGTCTCTGTCCCTTCTCTCTAATGGCTTGTTGTGGTGCTTCAAAGCGAGCTGTTTGGAAATATTCATTAGTGCCCTCGAGGTGTTGGTTGCTATGGAGATGGGAACCCGATAAATCCAAGACTGACAGATTCAGAGCTGCCAGGAGCTCTTGTGTGCCAAATGACACCGTATCCCACTGCTCTGAACCACACAGGGCCTGGACCATTTCTCTGATGAGGAGAGACTGCAGGAGCTGGACTTGGTTAGTCCAGAGAACACTGAGAGGGGATCCCATCAATCCAGACAAATATCTCCAAGAGGTGTCGGAGGATAGTGCCAGACTCTTTTCAGTGGTGCCCAGTGACAAGATGAGAACCAAAGGCCATAAACTAAACCACGAGAAGTTCCACCTCCACATGAGGAAGAACTTCTTTTCATGGAGGAGAGCAGAGTGCTGGAACAGCTGTCCAGGGAGGATGTGCAGCCTTCTTCCCTGGAGATACTCCAAACCCACCTGTAAGTGTTGCTGTGTCACCAAGTAACCCTTCCTGGGCAAAGGGGTCAGACTGGGTGATCTCCAGAGGCCCCTTCCAACCCCAGCAATTCTAGGGTTCTGGGATTCTGTACTTCACTATTCCACACCGTGGTGGCTGGAACCAGCTCCAGAATATGGCCCAAGGGTCCCCAAACACTTCCTCAGTCACAGTTGTTGGTAGCCCATGAAGGACTAGTCAGTGCAGACATATACAGAGCCCCTCTTATTCTGGGGTGAAAATACAAAATTTCTTTCTAGTGTTTTTTTTCTACAGCCTCAAGAACCCTGTGGAATATGTTCTGACAGAACTGTGCCAATATCCCAGTTAAAAAGGGCTGTGTGATGACCAAGATAAATCACAGCGAGACCATCCACTCTAAACTGTGACAAGTTTAGGATGTCCCCTGCTTCTTTCCCAGATTTTCTGCTAATGTGGGATTATTCCCTCACAAAAGTATGCTCTGTGCTACCTCTGCCCAGCTCTGTGGTGCAGGGGAGGAGTGTGCAGCAGAGGGGATTCCTGGATCAAGGAAGAATGGGTGATACTTCAGGAGAAACTTGGAGTCTCCCAGGCCACACTCACAGCTTCTTAGGGAATTCTCATCACAAGAATCAAGGTTCAGGAATGACAAAATAGAGATTTTATCAAGGTATTGATAGTAATTTTATTCTGTTGAAAACCAGTTTACAACATGGGATAGTTTGCAATGATTTGCTATGAAGGAAAGGCAGACAGAGAAAATTCCAGATTTCCCTTTTAGGTAGAAGGATTCTTTGTCTGGCTTAGCATTGCAGATTGTCCCTGGGGCTGTCTACATATCCTGTCCCTGGAACCAAGGTTGGCACACCTGGGAATGCTGGGATTGTTCCAAGAAGAGGCAGACACAAAGATGTGATTCCTCACTGCCTTTTTGTTGTGCGCTTTCCAGTTGGGAAATGAGCTTCCAGTTTGTTGCTCATCTCTTATAAACACTTGATGACTGAGCACAACAGTGCCATAGAAACACTGGAGGGTTGGACTTTTATAGAACAGCACAATGGACTTCTTTAGGTTGTAAAAGATCATCAAGTCCAGCTATTCCCCCAGAACTACCACTAACCCAGTAAATTCCTCCAGGGATGGGGACTCCACCACTGCCCTGGGCAGCTGTGCCAGGACTAGACAATCCTTTCAGAGAAGAAATTTTCCCAATATCCAACCTAAACTTCCACTGATGCGACTCAAGGCCATTTCCTTTTGTCCTGTCTCTTGCTCCTTGGGAGCAGAGCCTGGCACCCACCGAGGTCCACCCTCCTGTCAGTTAATTTCTTCCATCTCCAGACTGTAACTCAAATGTCTCTTCCAAAATACACAGTGTTACAACATTTCCAGCCTTGTATCCTGAAAAGTGACCATACAGGACCTAGAGAGGTCCAGGGCTGTATTAAGGTGGAACAAACAAGACGCTCATTTGGCTTCTTCAGGCAAAGACAACACCAAATGGGCACCAAACACTAAATTCACTGTGGTTTCTGTTACCCTCAGCACTGTCATAGCTGTGGCAGTGTTTGGGAAGGAGAGTCAAGGAAGAAGGAGAGGGACTTCTCATCAGGAACTGGAGTGACAGGACAAGGGGGAATGGCTTCCCACTGCCGGGGGCAGGGATAGATGGGATATTGGGAAGGAATTCCTCTCCCTGTGAGGGTGGGGAGGCCCTGGCACAGATTTCCCAGAGAAGCTGTCCAAGGCCAGGCTGGATGGGGCTTGGAGCAACCTGGGCTAGTGGAAGGTGTCCCTGCCCACAGTAGGGGGTAGAATGTGGTGAGCTTTAAGGTCCTTTCCATCCCAAACCATCCCATGATTCTCTCTCTGAGGCCAGCTGGGGAAGAGAATGGCTGTGTCCCTCCCAGTGAGCACCAGGACTAGGGTTGCAGGGAAACAGAAGTGATGGGGATAGAATCCACCACAGCAGTGTTTAAGTTTGTGCACTTGGAAACTAAACCAAACAGTTTCTAGTACAATCTGGAAAAAATCTCAGCCGTGCTGGTGAATCATAGGAAGGATATGAGCAGGACCTGGGCACTGCAGCACTGGAGATAAAGGAAATCCTGGAATGCACCAAGAATGTACATCTCCTGTCAGGATGGGGAATGTCTAGTTTGTTACACACAGCACTTGGAGACTCACCTGAAGCACCCAGTGCCTGTGGATGGGATCTGGCCAGGATGGGATCTGGCCAGGAAGGCAAACAGAGGAGGTGATTAGGCTGAGGAAAATCCTAGGGGACCTTGTTTTGTCAAAAAAGGCTCCTTGCTTGGAGAAGCAGAGAGAAGCCTGAGAGCAGGCTGTAAATATTAGGAAGATGATAAAGGATGAAGAAAACCAGGATGGAGCTGGCAGGATAACGAATGGGTACAAAATGCTGGACACGGGGTAAAAGCTGCCTGGAAACTTGGAGAGAGGAGCCTGTCTCCAGTCCTTATGGGAGAACTCCTAGGTGCCAGTAGAGCTTCTGTATGGATTAGGGAGACGGAAAGTTGGTGCCGCCAGCCAAAGCCCAGGCTTAGGGCACTGCCTGGACCAGGAGCAGGGGAGAGTCAGGAATTCCATCTGAGCAGAAGGAGGGATGTCTTTGGGGTTTGGCGAGGGGAAGTGGGGGTGTGTGAGGAAGAACAGCTGCAGAAACAGCCCCTCAGGGTCTGAGGGTCGGTGGGAGCTCTGACAATCCTCGGGGGGTCAGATCTGCAGAGCCGGGAGTGCTCGCTACCTGATGCCTCCATCCCTCTGATGGAACCAGTCTGCACCAACGCCACCACCCCCGCCTCTTTCCCGAGGGGGCTGAGCGCTTCGGCTAAGTCACCAGTCCCAGACTGCAGCAGGATAAAGAGGAAAACTTCCTCTGGAGTGGGTGCTTCCTTACCGATTTCAGCCAAGAGCTGTCACTGTCACAGCAGAGGCTCCCCCCATCCCTTCATAGTTAAGCTGCCCACTTTAGTAGTCCCCCAGCCTCCGTGGCACAGGCTGGGGCTGCCTCTTCCACCCACCATCCCGGCCTGCTGGCTGGTGCATTTTTCCCTGTTTTCTCACTGGGTTGGCCCATTGCCTTTAAAAGGCGAAATGCTTCGGACTAAATTTGGTCATGTAGCTCTGCATGGTTCCCTGGAATGTCCTCGGGTTTCAGGCTCCTCTGATAGCACCATTCCCCGCCTCCCGCCGGGCTCCATTGGCTTCCCAGCACCCGAACCGCCGCTAGATCCTGTTATTGGCCAACTCTTGGACCGAGGGGTGTCCCCTCTGGATATCCACAGTATCCCGGGCTGCAGAGCTGCTGCGATTTAACACTTCAGCACCTGCTGCCGCTCGGGAAGCAGCCTTGGAGCTTCGGCTTCTGTTTTTTTTTCTCCTGCTTTGGGTACCACGCAACCGCCACCGTGTCTCGCCAGCGAGCCAAGATGTCCAAAGTGGCCAAATACCGGCGACAAGTTAGTGAAGATCCAGACATAGACAATTTATTGTCTACTTTGTCTCCAGAGGAGATGGAGGAGCTGGAAAAGGAGCTGGATGTAGTGGATGCGGACGGGAGCATCCCTGTGGAGCGCAGTCAGAAAAACCAATCGGAAAACTCCTCGCCTGGCCCACAAAACTGTGACACGGCTCTCAACCACCACGACAAGGACACCAGGAGGGTCCTGCAGCGGGAGCACTCCATAGACGTAAGTCATTTCCCCCACTGCTACTGCGGGAAAGGTGGGAACACACCTCAACCCTCCCCCGCGCCCCGGGCTGAGTGAGGGACGAGATGGAAAACACAAAACCCGAGAAAGGCGTGCACTTGATGAGGAGGAATAGCTGTCCCGGAGAGACCACGGAGCTGGTCCCGGCACTCCGGGAACGGGGTGTCCCATAAAATCCCGATGATACTAGCAAAGCCAAAACCTGTGCTAGTGCCAGGGATCTCCCTGCCCCTGCTCTAACATCCCTGGGCAGGGCTGGGAGCGGAGCTGGGATTCCCAGGAGGCTGCTGGAAGGGCCGCTGCAGTGACAGCGATCCCACAGGCTGCATTTCTTCCTTCCCTACCCGCCCCCCCCACCCCACACACACACACTTTGGAGATATCTGGGCTCTTGGTCCTTTCAATTCTCCTTGTGCAAAAGCTTAACCAGTCTGTGATTCTCGTGGAATAAAAAAAGTTTGCTGCTTTGTGGAAATCATATCGAGAAGCAGGTTTTACCCCGTGCCGTTTGTTTTGCATTTGTTGTTCACTTTAAATTCCTTCTTTTGCTTTGTTTTGCGTATATTTAGCTCCCTCTCTGCACCCGGCAAATCCTTCAAGAGTTTGCTTGGAACTCGAGAGCTTCATGTCAGTCCCTCTCCTCTTTTTATGCCAGGGTTTAGTGGGAGCCAGTCCCACTTTTCTGTAACATTTATTAACCTCAGCACTACGAATATTTGGTATGTGCTTCGTGCATGGAAGCCTGGGAAGCATCTGGTTTCCCTAGTTTTTCACAGCAGGCTGAGCCGGAAAGTGAAAGACAGTGACTCTTCAGCAATTGATCCATGTGGTCATGGGCTGGTTTCATGTCCCAGGCGGGATTCGCATCTGCTGTGCCAGGGCAGGGCTGGGGAGTGTTGGCAGCACAAGCAGAGCCAAGGATTATGTGAACACCCCTCTGCCCTGGCTCTGATTCCAGATCTATTCCAGGTCACCCAGCTGGGTAATCAATCTGTAACTACACCAGGGCACTTGGAAATTTCTCTTTCTGGATACTTACAGAGTTTATAAGGAGAGTCCTCTCTTGACTGTGGCCTGGGCACCCTTAGTACCTTTCAATATTGGGAGGAGTGGGAATGAAAATTGCACTTATAGGAGAAATAACTGAAGGTTGATTTTGAAGAGCTGAATAAGAGGTCATGTTGTTTCCCCCCACCCCTGTCCTGGGCAGCCTGGGAGCTCCCTCTGGCTCTAAGGACAAGGCACAGCTTTCACCTTCTATATGTGGTGCTTGGCATGGGCTGGGGGACAGTGAGTACCGTGCCCCTCACCACAAGGGCTCTGCCTTGCTTTCCTCATGAGTAGAAAATTTCACTGTGGTGGGGAAGTGCAGGTACTTCAGGACAAACCTGCCTGGAGAGGGAAATGCTGTTATGTGGGACCAGTTGTCCCAGTGACCACTGGTTTACAGGTGATCCCGAGAGATGACACTGGAAAATCTGCTTTTTCAGGTAGGGAGACCTTTGGGTTTGACATCACTTGTGTTGCTATTTCAGTTTTAACTGTTGGAATATGAGGGGTTGACTGGAAAATGGCATAGGGAAGTGTCCACGATCAGGAGGAAGGGAGAAAATTTGTGGGTTTGGTAAAAAGAGACCTGGTTAAACATAATGTTGTTTGGAAATGCCTGAGAGTGTGTGTGCTGGGGGAGAGGACTTGGGATATGGAAAGGAGGAGAGACACCTGGGAGAGAGTGTAGGGCTCTGGCTGGAAGGGAGGGCAGCGTGGAGGTCCTGGAAAAGCTCCTGCTCCTCTCTGAGTTCAGGAGCTTCAGGCTGTGGAAGACAGAGCACATTGGCCACAGGTCGAGTTTGTCAGTGAAAGTGGCCCAATTCAATTGCAGTGCAGTATCTGGGTAGGGCAGAACTGAGTTTCTTCTTCTATTTCAATCCCTGGAGGCCAAGAAAAAGATATATCTTCCACCCCTTCCTCCTTGGCATTGTTAGGATCTGGGATTAGCACCTAAAAAATGCCAGCTTGCATTGCTGGCACATCAGATCATGCTGGTGGTGGAGCATGGCTGTGCTCTGCTGTGGGGCCTCAGGATGGGGTGGGATGGGGTGGAATGGGGTGGGATGGGGTGGGATGGGGTGGGATGGGATCATCAGACCACGGGAACAGTCACAAAAAACAGTGCAGGAAGACAATGGTCCCTTCTGTCTGAGGAAGCCGCAGCACTGTGTTTTGCTTCAGGATGGAATGAGAACATGGAGCCATCCAGAGCACTCCAGGCAGGTGCTGAGCTCTCCCCCAGCTGCTCAGAGCTCTGAGGCCTCCAATG
Source organism: Lanius collurio (assembly GCA_020086605.1). NCBI lineage: Eukaryota > Metazoa > Chordata > Aves > Passeriformes > Laniidae > Lanius > Lanius collurio. Next base: position 1,510,408 of record JACBWW010000084.1, read on the forward strand.
ACAAATCCCTCTCATGTATCAGCAGATTTCATGTTATGCCAGCCAGCGCAGGCATGGTGGCCACACTCCCACGGGGTTGGCATTCCCCCAGGGTGTGCAGGCATCACCCTGTACATGTCCATCCCAACCCCTCTCCATCAACAGCTCCCAGTATTCTGAAGAAAGTCCAGAGGAGGCCACAGAGATGCTATGAGGCCTGGAGCCCCTCTGCTCTGGAGACAGACTGGGAGAGCTGGGGATGTCCAGCCTGGAGAAGGGAAGGCTCCAAGGAGAGAACTTAGAGTCCTTTCCAGGGCCTAAAGGGGCTCCAGGAGAGCTGGAGAGGGATTTGGAACAAGGGCTTGGAGTGACAGGAGAAGGGGGAATGGCTTCCCACTGCCAGAGGGCAGGGATAGATGGGATATTGGGAAGAAATTTCTCCCTGTGAGGGTGGGGAGGCCCTGGCACAGGGTGCCCAGACCAGCTGTGGCTGCCCCTGGATCCCTGGAAGTGTCCAAGGCCAGGCTGGACGGGGCTTGGAGCAAGCTGGGCTAGTGGAAGGTGTCCCTGCCTGTGGAGGAATGAGATGATCTTTAAGGTCCCTTCCCTCCCAAACCATTCCATGATTCTATGAACTACAGACAGACAAACCCTCTGTAGTTCAAGGACAAGAATCTGCCCTCCTGTCACTCCCTACTGAAGAGGCATTGCAGACACAGCACCTGGCATTCCTGATTTAAGGCATTGAGAGAAACCTTTGCAAGCCAGAAGCAGATCTGTCAGTGGGGCAGGGGGCAGGGATGGTGGGGAGAGAAGCACAGGAACAAGGGCAGGGAAGGAATGGGAGGTAATTCCAATGTAATTGGCCCTGTGAGCATCTGGAAGATGTTATCCTGTGTCTGTTACGTCTCTTCAGTAGGGAGGGACAGGAGGGCAGATTCTTGTCCTTGAACTACAGAGGGTTTGTCTGTCTGTAGTTCATAGAAACATGGAATGGTTTGGGAGGGAAGGGACCTTAAAGATCATCTCATTCCACCCCCTGCCATGGGCAGGGACACCTTCCACTAGCCCAGCTTGCTCCAAGCCCCGTCCAGCCTGGCCTTGGACACTTCCAGGGATCCAGGGGCAGCCACAGCTGGTCTGGGCACCCTGTGCCAGGGCCTCCCCACCCTCACAGGGAGAAATTTCTTCCCAATATCCCATCTATCCCTGCCCTCTGGCAGTGGGAAGCCATTCCCCCTTCTCCTGTCACTCCAAGCCCTTGTTCCAAATCCCTCTCCAGCTCTCCTGGAGCCCCTTTAGGCCCTGGAAAGGACTCTAAGTTCTCTCCTTGGAGCCTTCCCTTCTCCAGGCTGGACATCCCCAGCTCTCCCAGTCTGTCTCCAGAGCAGAGGGGCTCCAGGCCTCATAGCATCTCTGTGGCCTCCTCTGGACTTTCTTCGAAAGTTCCATGTCCTTCTTATGTCCTCCCTGCTGCTCTTCCATGCCTCATGATGAGAATCTATGTGTGGGACATTGGCTGTTAGCTGGGGTGTTCAGGAATTCCTCCAAAGTGCAAAATAAGATATTTTGTAGGGAAAGGTTGAGTTTATGCCCATCTCACTGTTCTTGCAGTCATTGCCCTGTTCTTGGACTGGCTCCAGGCACCTCCATTTCCACCTAAATATTGTGAGAAGTAGGTATATTTAGAAATTTTGTAACTACATAATAACACATCTTCTTAGTGATGAAAAGGGCAAACTTGGGTAACTAGGAAGCAGATTATAAACAGCCAAAAATAGACATGAGCTTTGCCCCAACCTTTCCACACTGGGCAGCCAAATTCCCATCTTGGTGATGCAGTAATAAATTAACCTTAATTTTTTTTACTAAGGAGTGGAAGTATAACCCAGCTCAAGGGTGGGGCTTGGGCCAGTGCCCCTCTGTGGATGTACTCAACAAGGCCCATGTGTCATGGGCGCTGGAATTAAATTAATATTTATTAGTAGATAAATGAAGAGATGCTTTCTATTAGCTCATGGCTCTTTACTGTCACAGGCAAAGACATAATGAGACAAATTCCAGTTAGAAACATGCTGTGAAGTTGATGCTGTGGTATTAAACAGCCAGAGGGCAGGGTTAGATGGGATATTGGGAAGAAATTCTTCCCTGTGAGGGTGGAGAGGCCCTGGCACAGGGTGCCCAGACCAGCTGTGGCTGCCCCTGGATCCCTGGAAGTGTCCAAGGCCAGGCTGGACAGGGCTTGGAGCAACCTGGACTAGTGGAAGGTGTCCCTGCCCAGGGCAGGGGGTGGAACTGGATGGGACTTAAGATCTCTTCCCACCCAAACCAGTCTCGGATTCCATGAGTTACCTGGAGCACAACTGACTTGCTGTCACTTGAAATCCTCAAATCATGCCTGGGATTTCTGTCCAGAAGAGGAAAAGCTGCGTGTGCCAGGGCACAGGGGCTCTGTGCAGCTGTCCCTGCAGGATGGGTTTCTCTGACAGCTGAGCTGTGTGAGGAGCTGGGGTCTGTGGGAGCTGGTCCAGTTCCTCTTTTGTTGGTGACATCTACAAAAAGCACGTGTCTATGCAGAGAGCACAGTTATACTCACCCTGGGAACACCCAATCCATGGGGTCTCTTCCATGGTGACCTTTAAGGGAATGAACTTTAAGGTCCCTTCCAAGCACAGCCATTCCATAATTCCATTATCTTTTCCACTGGCATTTGGTCAGCCTTGAACACTCTCAGGAAGCCTCTGCCAGATGGGACTTGGATGCAAAGAGCTATCCTATGAGAAGGATATCCATGTGAACCACACGTGCCATGGACTGGTGCTTTGCTGGATGAGTCCTCCTTAGCAGTTGCCAAGTCCACAGCAGGAGGTTTTACTTTTCAAAGCATTCCACAAAATCCACCTGCAGCTGTTGTTGGGTCTCCTTGGATTCCCACCTGGTCTCACCACAGTGCCCTGGTGTCTCCCAAAACACCGAGCACCTGGTGACAGAGGGAGCCCCTCCCTGTGCTTTCCCTTCTCCAGCATCACCATCTTCCCTGGGAGTGGATGGAGCCTCCTTCCCTCCGCTCAGAGTCATGGAACATCCTGAGTTGGATGGGACCCACAAGGATCACTGAATCCAGCTCCTAGACCTGCACAGGACAACCCCAAAATCCCACCGTGTGCCTCAGAGTGTTGTCCAAATGCTCTTTGAAGCTCACCTGTAAGGGCAGGACACCTGGATGTCCCAATCCCATCAGAGTTCCCAATCCTGCCTCCCAACAGGGCTGGTTTTGATTTGAATTCACGCAGCTTCAAGCATGGATAGCTGGGAACTGTAGGGAAATTGCATGAAGGAGCATTATCCTGCTTATGGAGGGGAGTCATTCCAGGGCCACAAATCCACTTCTTTTAGGAAGATACTCATGTTGTGGGTATCTCTTTCCATGGAAGCCCAGGAACCAGTTTCCTGGAGGAGAAGACTGAACAGGGGATGCTGGAGCCAGGGCAATTGTGCACAGCCACAGCCAGATGTGCACAGCCAGGGCCAGATGTGCAGAGTACAGATGGCCCCTGTATTTTTGTCTCATGAAGGCTGAACCACCTTCCCAAAGAGAAGCTGAGGTGGTTCAGTTATCTTCCAGCACCTTTTCCCTTCCACTTGGATATCCCACTCCCCAAGTGCACTCCTCTGCAGGCAAGACCCCCTCCTGTTCCAGGTCCATGCATCCTTATCCCTTCAGGCTCCTGGGAATGTCTCCATGTCCCCCAGCTCTCCTCATAGGGGCTGGACAGGCTCTTCATGGCCTGGTTTGGATGCAGAAGGAAAAGCAGTGACTTCAGAGGGTTTATGTAATCCAAATTCAGTGTTATCTGAAGGATGCCGGTGCCAGAGGACAGCAGGTCCTAATCCTATGGAGAAGGATTTCTTTTTACAAGGCCTGAGGAAGGTCTTGTCAAAAGCCCTGCCTTCCTCTCTAACTCTCTCAGGCTTGGAACTTGCTGCTGGGTGGTTTTTAATCCAGTGGCTTGATTTCCCTCCATGGAAAGTAGAGATCCTCAGCAGTGAGCCCTTCTTCAACACCATGGGCAAACAAGCCAGGATTTAAATTTCTTATTAATGCTCAAAACTTGTCATCTTTTCATGAAAATATCTGGATGGAAAACAAGCTCCACATTTAACTCGCTGGTTCAGACTCGAGGGAGTTTGCAAACAAGGATACAGCAGGGGTTATGTCATTCCTTGAATATCTTCCCAGTTTGTCCCTAACACATGTGTACTGAAACTGCTCTTCTGTTTATCAGCTGGTTCTGTCGACTGCCAAGACTGTTTCTCCTCCCTTCCAAGAGTCTTCACTAATTCCCAGCTCTTGCCTTTCTTTTAACCATGTCCTGACCTGGTCTCTTTTCCCTCATCAGAGAATCTTTATGATTGGAAAAGACCGCTAAGATCATCAGGTCCAAAGAATCCCAGAATCCCAGACTGGTTTGGGTGGGAAGGGACGTTGAAGCCCATTCCATTCCCATCCCCTGCCCTGGGCAGGGACACCTTCCACTATGCCACGGTGCTCCAAGCCCCACTGAGCCTGGCCTTGGACACTTCCAGGGATCCAGGGGCAGCCACAGCTGCTGTGGGCACCCTGTGCCAGGGCCTGCCCACCCTCACAGGAGAGAACGGACCAGAATGTGTTGTTCTGAACCAATTTCTGGCCTCCAAAAGAGGTGAAAGGGGTGGGTGACACCGGGACATCCACTCAGAGGCTTCTCCAGTGGCTTCTGGCTCATGGGATGGGAAAAGATGTGGATCCTTCCACCAGCACACAGAGGGGACTAGAGCCGGCAGTTTCCTGGGCTTTGCGTTCCTCCATGGGTAAAAGCCAGGGATATCTAAACTTGTCACACATTTGGAAAGAAACCAAAGGTATTGAGCCATTCCTATTTGGTCCTTAGAGGAGGCCACAGATGGTCCCTCCAGCTGCACAAGTCACTCTCCAACTCCCTGACAGGAGGGAGCAGCCAGGGGGGTTGGGCTCTGCTGCCAGGGAACAGGGACAGGACAAGAGGAAATGGCCTCAAGCTGCACCAGGGAGATTCAGGTTGGACATCAGGAGGAATTTCTCCATGGAAAGGATGGTCAGACATTGGAAGGGGCTGCCCAGGGAGGTGGTGGAGTCCCCATTCCTAGAGGTGTCTAAGGAATGCCTAGACATGGCACTGAGTGCTCTGGGCTGGGTTACAAGGTGGGGGGATCAGTCACAGGTTGGACTAGATGATCTCAGAGGTCTTTTCTGACCAAATTGATTCTGTAATTCTGTGAAGTCCAGGAGATCCCTTTTATTTGTCACCTTTCATAGCTCAGAAATGAAAACTGTTTTCTGTGCTCTGGTGTTTTGTTCTGAGTTTCTAAAAAAGTCCCGACCCTGTCACAAGAGGGATGAGCAGCAGAAGCAGAAGCTGCTACCTGCAGCAGATGATAGAACAACCCTCCAAGGTGAACACAGAAGAAAGAACAATCCCATGACAGCTCACAGAAGGATCTGCAGTGTGGAGAACAGCTGAAAAAACTGAAGTGAGAGCGCAGGCATCTTTGAGCTGCATTCATAAAAAAAATGGTGTGAGAAAGACCTTCACGGCTGGATTGGTGTTTTTGTAATGCTCTTGGGGTCAGAAGCCTTGCTTTCCTTGTTTTTCCTCTTGTGACCAGGGCAAGTGGCAGCACAAAGTGTTCCCAGTGACACGGAGGTCACGCCAAGGGCACACACAAGTCTGGGAGATCCACAGTCCATCTAAGGGCACAAGCAGGGAAAAAACATGGATTTCTAGTCAACTAGAAAAAAAAATCTGAGTTCTATATTTACATAAATCACAAATAGGATGCAGATAAATCCATGGAAATGTTTGGAGTGTTTAGCTTATATGGGCTGAGCTGCCCAGGAGGTTTAGTATGTGTTTATGTTGAGCTGATAAATAGACATGGAGGAAGAGAAGAGCTGGGTCCGTTATGTGTCCCTCTCTTTCGCAGCACTGTGACATCACTTGTGTGCTAAAACCATCTCAGTGACTCAGCTCCCAGCAGGATGCTGAGATTAACCGGTCATATTGCTCCATCCCACCCTTTGCTGTGTGGGAATTGTGGCAGGATGGAGCAAGAGGATCTCAGTGTCAGGGCACATGTTTTGAAGCCAAGATATGGCTGACAGAATGGCAGGGGATGGACACAATGTGGAAGGTCAAGAGTTTTGCTCTGTCCTTTCTTCTGCCCAAAATGTGGAGCAAAAAGGGATGAAAACAGAAAGGGAACAAACAAGCAAACAAACAAACAAACAAACAAACAGAAAGCTGTGGAAACAACAACAGCCTGTCCCAGCCATGGTGTGGCAGCAGGACCAGGGCAGTGCTTATCCCCTGTGCTGGGCACTGGTGGGGGTGACATCTTCAGTCCTGGGAACAGTTTTGGGGTGCTTAGGACAAGAAAGTCATTAAGGGGCTGGAGCATGTCCAGAGAAGGGAACAGAGATGGGGAAGGGTCTAGAGCCACAGGAGTGGCTGAGGGAGCTGGGGGTGGCTCAGCCTGGAGAAAAGGAGGATCAGCTCTGCACAACTCCCTGACAGGAGGGGGCAGCCAGGTGGGGGTTGGGCTCTGCTCCCAGGGAACAGGGACAGGAGGAGAGGGAACAGCCTCAGGCTGGGCCAAGGGTGGTTCCATTTGGATATTGGGGAAAATTCCTGTATGGAAAGGATTGTGAAGCACTGGCATGGGCTGTCCAGGGCAGAGATGGAGTCATCATCCCTGAAGGGATTTAAGAGCTGTGTGGATGTGGCTCTTGTGGACTTGGGTTAGTGGTGAATAGTGCTGGGGGAATGATTGGACTTAATGATCTTGGAGGGCTTTTCCAACCATATTGATTCCATGATTCAGTGATTTCCTGAAACACAGCTGGAGAGGCACCAGCCCAGGTCACGTAGGTGTCCTGTGGAGCCCTTTTACCATGTGCTGAGCAGCCCAGTGCTTACACACAGTATTTGGATCAGGATTTAAGCTGCTTGCTGCTGAGGGCTCCAAGGAGTCCCTCCTGCTGATAGGGGTACCATGGCATATGTTGGACATGCCTGGCACAGGAATGAACACCTGCACAGCCATGGGAGCCTCTGCCGAGGAGAGTGAGTTGCTGTTTGCTTCCTTACAGGGAATTCCCCAGTTCTCAAGAACCAGAGATGATGACCCCTGGCATGCCTGGCTCTGTCCCACTAAGTGCTCTGTCCTCAGATGCAGCTCCCATGTGGTGCCAGAGCCTGAGGAGCCAGTGTTCCTGTTTCCCACAAACTATTTAAGGGAATGACCAGCAAACCAATGACCAGCAAAACTGGTTTGATTTTCCAGGGAGGCACCTGGAGCTTGGCTCTTCTCACCTGCTTCAAGGACCTGGAATCATCTTCCAACACCAGGTGCCCACAGCTGGGGGGGGTCTGTGATAATCCCATGGGCTGCTGGATGGGATCCGTTGGATACCTGCACCAGCAAGGGGCCTGGAGATGTGTCCATGTGTACTCATGAGGCTGGGAACAGTGTCCTGCTCCTTGAGCATCCAGCCTTTATGACACAGCGGATGGAGATAGGATTAAGATGCTCTAGGGCTGAATTGCAGTTCTCCTGTTCCTAAAAATCCGAGAAATGCTTTTTCAGGGCTTCCCACAAAGTGCACTGAGCAGAAATCCAGCCCAGAAGTGTTTGTGGTGTGAATCCCTGGAATTCCCTGCCCTTTTCCACCCCTGATGAAGAGACAACCAGGGAGAAGGTCTCATTTTGGTAATATCCAGTTCAGCCATGGCAGTGCCAGGAGAGGGCTGGGAATACAGCAAATAGAAGAGAAAAACCTAGTCTTCTAAAACCAGATTTTGTTAGAGGAGCAAAGGTTTCCGTTTGCAGAGTATACAGTGGCTTTTCAGCTTTCTGGAAAATGGTTGTGTGTCTCCATGGAAGGGCTGGAGCTCTTCTGTTAGAGGAAACCAAGTTGAAATATTTATCAGCCTCAATTCAGGAAAAAAAAGGCAAAATCAGGGTCAGAAGCTGCCCAGTCTCTGGAGAACAGCTCTGCATCACAGAAAGGGGACTTTTTAAAAACATTGGCCTGAGACATGCAAAGACACAGTGATATTTGGGGTGTGAGAGGTCTGGGCAGAAGGGAAGGGGAAAAGCTGAGTTCCTCATTAAAATGACAGGATAATATGTGAAGCAGGACAGGGCAGGGAGTTGCTTACCTCTCTCTGGGCTTTAGCACACAGAGCATGGCCAGGGGTAGTGTGTGTCCCAGCGCTGGAAGCTGAGGTTCTTTCACCCTTCCTTCATGCCAACAGTCCAAATGTACCAAGAGAGAAACTCTTTGTTACCTGATCCTCTCAAGGAGCCCTGGGGATCTGAGCAGGGTCTCCCACAAAGCTTTCTATGGTATTTGCTCTCAGCTGAGGAGCAGAAGGGTTGTCTGGGGTGTCCCAGGGTCAGCAGAAGTCTTGCGGTCCTGCTTCCTCTGTGGGTTTCTGGCAGTCCAGGTTCAGCGGCTCCCAGGACTCAGCCAAGGACACAGCATTCTTTCCAAGAATGTCCTTGGCTCTGAGTTGTCCCTAGGTTACTCAAAACTGGCTGAGGAATGGAGGAAAAGAGCTTGGGCAGCTTGTTGTGGTTTGGCTTGACTCTAGCAACCCTCTCCAGGAGCAAGTACCCAAATACCAGGAACATCAAACAACCTGCAACCCCTCTGCCTTTGCCCCTAGCCACCTTGATGGGCTCTCCGTGCAGTGGGACAATCTCCTTGTTCCTGAGGAGCTCTCACAGGGCTCATGTTTAGCCTCCTAAGCCCCCAGGGTCACACTGAGGGGTGGAGGGATGCTGGTGCCTCACAGGCTCTGGCTGGGATTCAGGATAACTGGATGGGACAAAGGGAACATGGGGGTCCTCAGAGTCTGGCAGGAAGGGAGGTGTCTCCAGAGGGTGATGCCCAAAGTTAGAGCTGTGGATTCAATCCCAGAGTCTTGTGGTGGCTCAGGAGACTTTATGGGGCTTGGCAGCATGTGTAGGACAGACTGAAACCCCCCAGGCAGTGAGAGCAGATTGGCTTGTTAGTCATGGATCCATAATTATCTGTAAACCTGCTCCTTCAAGTAACCCAACCCAGCTTCCTTCCCTCACCAGTCTGGTCGGGGACCCCCATAGCTGACCAAGAGATTTTGGTGAATCATCTCTCTGTGCCTCAGAGGTCTCCCTTCATCCCCAGGCTTCCCCACTTCCCCATTTTTCCACCTCCAAAAGCCAGTCAGGATTTGTGTGGGACCGATAGAGTTGTGCTGGTGTTGTCTAAGCCATGCCCTGCCAAGAGAGGAGCTGGAAGAAGTCCCATAGGCTGCAGGAGGAATTTATCATCCCAGCAGAGGCTGGGAGAGAGGAAAAACCCCTTGGCCTGCGCGTTATTCCCAAGTCTGCAGCTCTGGAGGGATTCTGGTTACTTTGCAAGGAGCAGAGTTCTGGGGGGACAGTCTTTGTTGGTGGTCAAATCCACGTGCCAGACAGCCAGCATGGCCCTGCATGGTCAGGGGAGCTGCCAGACAAGAGGGAGGCAGTGGGTCCCCAGAGAAAGGTTTTGATGGGCTCCAGTGCATGTGCAGAAACCACAATCAGCTACCTTGGAGCAGACCTGGATTTCCCAGCAGTATGGGTTATTGGGATGGGCCTGATCCTGGCTCAGATTTCCCCTGTTGTGCTCCTGAGGTTCTCATATCATCACAGGGTGATGTCTCACACTCAACTTCCAGAGGCCCCCAGAGCTGCGGGTGATGTAAGAGACAGAGCCAGTGAAATGGCTGCAGGTTGAGTTCCCTATTCCTGGAGCCACTTTCACAGGAGCTGCACGTGCAGGTTTGGCCTGAGAGCTTTGGCTGACATGCCCCTTTCCTCATGGGGACCAGCATGACCCATGTCCCCAGCAGTCACTCCCACAGAGGAGCTTCCTGGACCCTTGAATCATGGAATGGTTTGGGTGGGAAGGGACCTTAAAGATCATCTCATTCCACCCCCTGCCATGGGCAGGGACACCTTCCCCTAGCCCAGCTTGCTCCAAGCCCCAGACACTTCCAAGGATCCAGGGGCAGCCACAGCTGGTCTGGGCACCCTGTGCCAGGGCCTGCCCACCCTCACAGGGAGAAATTTCTTCCCAATATCCCATCTATCCCTGCCCTCTGGCAGTGGGAAGCCATTCCCCCTTCTCCTGTCACTCCAAGCCCTTGTTCCAAATCCCTCTCCAGCTCTCCTGGAGCCCCTTTAGGCCCTGGAAAGGACTCTAAGTTCTCTCCTTGGAGCCTTCCCTTCTCCAGGCTGGACACCCCCAGCTCTCCCAGTCTGTCTCCAGAGCAGAGGGGCTCCAGGCCTCATAGCATCTCTGTGGCCTCCTCTGGACTCACTCCAGCAGCTCCACGTCCTTCTGATGTTGGAGACCTTCTGGCTTCCTCCTTTCAGCCAAGCCCTCCTTGAACCCTAGTGGTTTACCCCTTCCTGGAGCCAGCATGGAGCTGCTCATGCCCCCAAGATTCCATCCTCACAGCTTGTTCTTTGGCTGAGCCAAGCACATCCTGCTGTGGTGGGACCATGAGGGACATACCCAGGACATAACTCTGAAAATAACTGCAGGCTGGGCAAAGATGTCCCCTTCCAAAGACAAAACTTCTGCAAACATATTTCCATATGTCCCCTCTGCCAGGGGATGTAACGGCAGCTGCCAGGTCACCAAGTGCCCCTTTCCTCATCTTGGCTACAGGATTTGTGAATCCCTGGGTAACATCCTCTCCTCTCCTCTCCTCTCCTCTCCTCTCCTCTCCTCCCCCTTTCCCTTGGAAATCTGCTCTGGGCACAACAGGGGAACTGTGCCCATATTCCACCTGCTGAACAAACAGCCAGCTCAACAACTACCGTTAAACCAGCAGTTTTTTACTCAAAAATGAGCTGTGGGGTTTTCGGGGCAGGAAGTGAGACCCTCACTTTGCCTCCAGATTCACTCTCCCCATCCCCAGCTCTATCCCCAGCCCAACCCCTTGCTCAGTGCTGGAGCGAGTGCTTGGATTCCAGGCGAGAAGTTCCCAGTCTCCTTTGCCTTTTAAGGCAACATCTGAGTGGGTTTGAGGGTTACAAATGCTAACAAGCCATGGCAATGCTCATTTTAGTCTATTTAGAGGAAACGGGAAGGCATTTCAGTTCATCAAAACACTGGTGATTAATCAACTGAGTACCAGGCTGTTTTCATTAGGCTTATTTTTAAAGGTCTGACACGCTGTGTAAAAATATTCCCCTAATAACTGTGCTTGTGGCAGAGGGAATGGCACAGAGGAGGTGCAGATGCACTGGTTTCTAGGTACCCAAGGTAAATATGCCAGTGGGAAGAGAGGAGTAAGTAGGCAGGACTTGGGATGGCCATGAAGAGGCGACAGCTGGCCCAGGGCTGCGGGAGAAGCTGTGCTGGCAGCCACAGGGACAGCCAGGGTTTCCAGAGCAGGGGAAAGTTACTTTTCTCTCTCTTCTTCTCCATCTCTTGCCATGCAGCTCTGCCACCAAGCTCGACTTCCAGCTGCACTTCCAGCCTGGAGGTGAGGATTTTGACATTGTCACCAGTGGTGGGCTGGTGGCACCTGAGGCTGGCACCTGCAGCAGGGCTGGCCCACTAGGACACACCAAGAGCCCAGGGATGGGCACACGTGGCATCAGGCAGGGCCCAGAGCAGACCTGCTTTGGAGATGTCCCCAGGCTCTAGCAAGGGATGGAGATGGGCCACAGTGACCCTTGGTTTTAGAAACACAGATCTGGTTTCTTGCCTGAACTTTTTTTCCTCACGATTCTTCCCCCTCTGCTGCCACTGGAGCTGGGCTCTTGCCAAGGACTCTCCCAAGGCAGCTCTGCAGGAGATGAAGCAGCTTGAACAGGGGGTGCCCTGTGACCATCCAGCACTTCTTCCAGTAACCTGCAATTCTTTGATGGGATCCTTCTGACGCATCCCAAATTTGCTGGATGCAAATGATCCCACAGGTGCTACCAACAGTGGCAGAAACACCCGTGATGCTCGCTGCATATCTGCTGCATTCCCTTTTTCCCATTCTTGGGGCCACAGCTGGCTCCTTTTACCCTGCCTTATTTTCCTTGACTTCTCTCAACTCCTTTTCTCCTGATTCCTTTTTCCCCACGTCTTTTCCCATATGCCATTCTGGCTCCAGGTCTCTCCTCCCCCAGACCTGCCCCACACCACAGCACATGGACACATGGACACACATTCATGGATGGAAGCTTTAATGAGATAACAGGACATTCCCAGCATGTGCTGCAGCAGCTTTCCCAAGAAGGGATTTGCCATGGATTTAATTTTCCTGTAGTTTCATTTGCTTGGAGTAAACCATCACCTTCTCCAAGCATGGGAGATGCTGCTGGTCATTCTCACCAGGGTTTTTCTCCCTTTCTCCAAGATCTGCTCATTCCTGGCCAAAGCCTTTGCTCTGCTTGGTCTTGGATATGCCCAGGGTGCTCAGGGGAGACTCAGAGGTCCCCAGTGTCAGGCTGGGTGAGCTTGGGCTGGGAAGGAGAAGATTTTTGGAGCAGTTGGCATGGAAATGAGGCTGCTGGCTCTGACTCAAGGGGTGCTCAGCCTATAGTCACCAAAGGGTCGCAGAGCCCTGAGGGGGATGGATGTCCTTTCTCACAGGAACCTGCAACCTGGGCACTCCCAAACACCTTGGAGAGGCCCTGTTGGGCACCAGCAGAGGAACAACAGTGTCCTCATCCCACAGTCCTCCTGCCAGGGCTCTTCCTCGACCAAGATGCTTCAGGATGTCTCTGAGCATCCACGCACCATCCTGGGAACAGGCCACAGCTTGGTGAGAAGGTCTTCTAGCTCAGTGCCAGAGGAGGTTGCATCACCCGCTCCCTGCAGCCCCCAGGATACCTCTGGGAGCCCTGTCCCTGGTCCCTGGGGTGGCAGCAGCCCCTGTGTGGACACCAGGCCAGGCTCTATAGGGGTCTGGTGTGAGCCTTCCTGTCCCCATTCAGCCTTGTGCCAGGGAGCCAAGAAATCTCTTAACTAAACAAACAGCTCTCTCGTCCCTGATGGCATCTGTTTATACACCAGGTACAAACAGTCCCCAGGGCTGCCCATGCACAGCCAGTTCTTTCCACAAAAAATCTGTCCCTGAGGGCTGGCAGTGCTGCACGTGGGGAAAGCTCAGCCACATGCTGCCCCAGCATGGACACCATGGAGGAGCATCCAGGATAGACAAGAGGAGGAGGCCAGCCTGACTGCAGACTGGGGTGTCTGAATTCAGATTTGGGGGTTTCAGGCACCGGGTGAAGCCACTGTGCTGTCCTAATCGTGAGAGGGTCCAGGGAGACTAAAGGCATCACAGCTGCATCTCCCAGAGGCACCTTCCTTCCTTCTTTCCCTCGAGTCCTAAAATCCTCCCAGCAAAGATGATGAGCCAGGCCAGTGGTGAGGACCTCTGTGTTCCCTAGCTATGGAGGAGGGAGAAGGAGGTTTAACTGGCTAAAGCTTGATGTGAAATTTAGGGTAGGATCTTCCACTGTGCAGCAAACTTTGTCCCAGTGTCAAGTTCATCTGCCTTCAGCCACCTGAAGCATTGGCTGCTCTCCCTTGGGAATGGATGTGTTTCATGTCATGGAGTCCCACACTTGTTTAGGTTGGAAGGAACCTTCAAGTTCATCCTGTTCCACCCCCTGCCATGGGCAGGGACACCTTCCTGTCCTGTTAGTGATCCCAGGTTGATCCAAGCCCTGTCCAACCTGGCCTTGGACACTTCCAGGCACGGAGCAGCCACAGCTGCTCTGGGCACTCTGTGCCAGGGCCTCCCCATCCTCACAGGGAAGAATTTCTTCCCAGTATCCCATCTAACCCTGCCCTCTGGCAGTTTAGAGAGAAGGGTGGGAACCATATCAAAGGTCATAACATATCAAAGGCTGATGGAGACCCCTCCTATCCCCTCAGCCGTGGGTGAAGGCTGCAACAAGGCTTTGGCTGTGTCCCCAAGCTGCTGGAGCTGGCTGTGGTCAGCAGAAATGCCCAGGACAGGCTGTGCCAAGGGCAAGGGTCAGGTGCTTGTAAAAATGACCCAAAGTTCCTTCTGACCTTCCCCCAGACTCTCCAAGTTAAGCTCTTCCCTCTCATGATGTCTTTGGACACTGGGAGCAGATGTGCTGGGAGAACCTCATGCATGAGAAAGCAATAAATGCCATGCTCCCATTTCCTCAGTTTTCTGCTCAAAAGTGCAAACTGCTGTTGAAAGGAGAATGGTTTTGGAGAGCCCAGGGTTGGAGTGGCTGCTGGGTCAGCAGTGCCACTTGGGACACTGCTGTGGGTGCTCCCCCCCTTGCACACACACCCAGGACAGTGTGGGAAGTGTTGGGCTACAGACTGTGAAAAGCCACTAAGCATCCAGCTGGAAACCGTTTAGGAAAGGTGGGAAAGCCCCTGGGGGTCACAGGGAGACAGGCACTACCTCCATCCCTAATTGGAACAATGATTAAAAAACGATAACTTGTAGGGGGGATGAGAGGAGGTGCCTCCCACAGCTTGCTAGTTTATGGCCTGTTAGGGAGGGTGTACTGCAGACCTCTGAGCCCCTTGGGAAGGGGCTGGAGGCAGAAGGAGAGCAGAGCTGCCTTGGAGAGCTGCAGCAGGATCTCATCACACCTGGGTCCTGCAGGCTCTGCCTACTTTCAAGGCACTCAGATGCTGAACCTTTTCCTGGAGCTGGGACCTTGGTTAGGCCAAACATTCCTCTTCCAAAGGTTGCAGGATATTCCCATGTAACAGAGGTTGATGATAGTAAGAGTGGGGTGGGGAGTCTGTAGATCAGAGGCACCTGTCTCTGTAATCCCCAGGTGTTTTTCTCTCACTAGGAAAGCAGGTTGAGCAAGAATAAGGGAGACAAAAGTGAAGAAGAAAAAGGAAAGGAGTCTCCTTCCAAAGACCTAGCCCAGAAACGAGATAATAAAGTGGGGAAAGACTCTAAAAAGGAAGAAAGTGTTCAGAAAACAGACCTGAAAGGTAAAGCTGAGACTGAGACCAAGAGCAAAGAGAACAAAGCCGTGAACGATAAAGTCAAGACCATGGAGAAAAAGCTGATGGGAAAGGACCAGAAGGAGGAAGAGAAGGGTTTAGTGTTGAAGAAGGACACGGGGAAGGACAAAAAGGAGGAAAAGAAGAGCTCAGAGTTGCAGAAGGATGCAGGGAAGGATAAAAAGGAAGAAGAGAAGAGCTCAGCAGCAAAGGAGGAGACAGAGAAGGAAAAAAAGCAAGAAGAAAAGGATTCAGCATCAAAGGACATGGGGAAGAACAAAAAGGAGAAGAGTTCAGAATCAAAGAAACAGGCAGAAAAAGACATAAGAGAGGAAGGTAAGAAAGAAAAAGATAAAAAAAAAGAAGAAAAGGGTTCCACTGAGAAAAAATCCAAGGCAGATGAGAAGGATAAATCCCAGGCAGAGCCAGAAAAGGCAGAAAAGGTAGAGGAGAAACAGGAGGTCAAGGCGGGAGCTGGGAGCAGCCCTTCCAAGCCTTCCTCCAACAGCTCTGCAGATCAAGCCAAGGACGATGAGGCCTCCAGCATCTTTGACGAGCTCATTGAGAAGGTGAAGAACAACGATGCTGAGGTGACCGAGGTCAATGTGAACAACTCAGACTGCATCAACAATGAGACCCTGGTGCGTTTCACTGAGGCCCTGGAGTTCAACACTGTGGTCAAGGCATTCGCCCTCGCTAACACCCGCGCTGACGACCACGTGGCCTTCGCCATTGCCATAATGCTCAAGTCCAACAAGGTGCTGACAAGCATCAACTTGGACTCCAATCACATCACAGGCAAGGGTATCCTGGCCATTTTCCGTGCACTGCTGCAGAACAACACGCTGACAGAGCTACGTTTCCACAACCAGCGGCACATCTGCGGGGGAAAGACAGAGATGGAGATCGCCAAGCTCCTGAAGGAGAACACCACGCTCCTGAAGCTGGGCTACCACTTTGAGCTGGCTGGGCCACGCATGACTGTCACCAACCTGCTGAGCCGAAACATGGACAGGCAGAGGCAGAAAAGACTCCAGGAGCAGAAACTGGCACAGGAACAGGGAGAGAAGAAAGACCTTCTGGAGGTGCCCAAGCCTGGAGCACTGCCGAAGGGGTCCCCCAAGGCATCCCCGCGGCCATCCCCCAAGGCTTCCCCCAAAAGCTCTCCCAAGAAAGGGGGGGCACCCACCACACCACCCCCACCTCCTCCCCCACTCGCCCCACCACTGATGATCAATGAGAACCTGAAGAACTCACTCTCGCCGGCCACGCAGAGGAAGTTGGGAGACCGGGCGCTGCCAGTCCAGGAGAAGAACTCTCGGGACCAGCTCCTGGCAGCCATTCGTTCCAGCAACCTCAAACAGCTCAAGAAGGCAAGTGCAAGGCCAGGTGGGGCCCACCCACAGGGTAGGGCTGGGGGTTGAGGGCTGAGGTCCTTGCCATTGTCACTCTGGCAGTGTCCTTCTCTGGAGCAGGGTGTCCATGCTCCCAACCCCTGCACAGGGGCAGATCCAGCCCTTTGCCAAGTACGTGGGGAGGGAAGAGCCATCCTTTAACACCATCGCTGCAGAGCACATGGGGTCAGCAGATCCATCCCTTGGCAGAGCATCCAACAGGAGATCCACCCCTTGGCAGAGCTCCTGTGTTTAGCAGATCCACCAGGATCCAGGGGTTGGGACACAAGGAAGAAGCCATCCGTAACTTGTAACTCACTGCACCCTTGATATCTTGTTGTGGCTGAGCCCATGCCCCTGGGGTGTGAGGTGGCCCCAGGATGGCTGGAGAGGCTGCATCTCCAATGCTGATCCCAACATGAAGCCTTGAAACCTCTCACACACTCCGGGTGGTTTGTGTCCCTGCTGGGCTGTCCACGGGATGAAGCGTGGGGACAGCCAGTCTGGCCAAGAGAAAGAGGTCATTGAATGGTTTGGGTTGGAAGAGGCCTTAGAGACCATCTCTTTCCTGCCATGGGCAGGGACACCTTCCACTAGCCCAGGTTGCTCCTAGCCCAGTTCAGCCTGGCCTTGGACACTTCCAGGGATCCAGGGGCAGCCACAGCTTCTCTGGGCACCCTGTGCCAGGGCCTCCCACCCTCACAGGGAAGAATTCCTTCCCAATATCCCATCTATCCCTGCCCTGGATGTCCCTGGACCACATCAGGGACATTCCTGCAGCCCCTCCCATTGTTCTCCCAGTAATGGGGTGTCCTTCCCTGCAGGTGGAGTTGCCGAAGCTGCTGCAGTAGGGAGTGGGAGGATCCTTCCCCTGCAGCCCATGGCAGACCCCCAGATACTCACCTTTCTCATGACTGTTTCCATGACAAGCCCTTTGGAACCTGCAGTGACCGACGCCAAGGAGCAGGGATCTCTCTGGGACACGGAGGACGGGCCGGGCCCAGCAGGACATGAAGGAGGACATTGTATTTATTTTTTGGTGGTTGTGACGCCTTCAAGCTCACTCTTCTGCCAGCCCCGTGCCCCGCCAGAGATGCCAAGAACAGACCAGGGGTCTGCAGAGCTGATCCTTATGGAAATTCCACCTCAGAGCGCAATGAAGGGGTTTGGCACCCTCTATCCAGGGTCCAGCCTGGGGTGAGCGGGAGTACCCCTAACCCTTGGGGGAGAACAGGGGACACCCAGACCATCATCACATCACCACAAGGTCTCTGGGTGGCCAGCAGAGTTTTGGGATTCAGGCACAGCAGTGGCTGCAGAGTCGGGGATCAGACTAGATGTCAGGAGGAATGGGAGGGTCAGAGAAGGGAGCAGCCAGGGAGAGAGGAGGCATGGAAGTGGTGGGACATGGGGAACCAGGCTGAGGCCAGGAGCTCCAGGCATCTTTTATGTACCCACAGCACTGCTGGGGGAGCCCCAGAACCCTCAGAGCATGGAAACCAAACCCATCCCAGAGAAAGTAGGGAAAGCACCAGCTCAAGGAGGGTAGTGGGTTTTGGGGTTATGTGATGCCCATCCTTCCTGTCATGATGCCTTGATCATGATTTGTATGACTGCGGCCACTGCATCAGCAATAAAGCTCACCCGACGCTTCCCGTGCCTCCGGACAGTTCCACACCCCCAGATCCCAGACTGGAATGCAGGGGGTGTCTGGGAATGGGCTCAGCAACCTCGGCCGGGCAGCTCTTCCCTCTCCCACACCCACAGCCCACCCTGAACTAGGCACCCTGGGACCACCTGGACACCCCAGCCCGGGTGTCCCTGGTCACCCACCCACTCAGAACCTCCCCAAATGGGGCACCCAGGACCCCCCAAATGAGACACACAAACCCTGCCAAATGAGGCACCCTGCTGCTGCTGGACACAGACAACCAGGCACCCAGAGCCATGCAGACACCCCAAAACCCTGGAGTCACCCAGGACCACCCCACAGTCACCCCAAACCCTTTGAGGCCACCCAGAACTGGGCACCCTGGGGATGCCTCAGGGTCACACCAAAACCCCGATGTGACCCCAAAACTGGGCACCTCAATCCCCGGGGTCACCCATAACTGCTCTACCCCCTGGCACCACGGGGTTTGGGGGTGAAGCAGCACCCGGGTGTCCCCTGGGAGGCTCCCTCTGTCCCGGGACACCCACGTGGGTGGCTGAGAGGGGGCTCCGGGTACCAGAGAAACGCCGTTTTGGGGGGCATTTCTTCAGCCGCGCAGCTCCGTGGGCCCAAGAGGAGGAGCGGTATTGGTACCGAAGGGTCCCCAGGCCCCTTCCCCCCGCCCTCCTGTCCCTTAGGGCGGCCCCTGCTAAGGCGGGACCTCAACCGGGCACCGCGGAGCCATTGGGACATCCCACACCGAGCATCCAGCCGGCCCCGGGGTAGGAGCACCAGGGGCATCACCCAAACACCGGCAGTGTCACCTAAAACCACGGGGGCCGGGGGCGGACCGGGGCGGTGCACCTCCCGGGGGGGAGGTGGGCCCGGCAGGGGGCGCCGTTAATGCACCGGGGCCGCCGTTAACGAACCGGGGGCGGAGCGGCGCGCGGCGGGGCCGGTAGGGGGCGCGCTGCGGCCCCGGCCCGTCCGCTCCGTCCCGGCCCTGGTAGCGGCAGCGCCCGACAGGGGCTATCGGGGGCCTCTGGCCCTGCTCTCCCCGCTCCGTACCGGGGAACCGGTGCAGGGCACGAGGCGGCGGCGATGGACGGCGGGGCGGCGGCATGAGGCGGCGGCGGCGGCGGGGAGCATGGCGGCGGCGGGCGGCGGCGGGGCGCGGCGGGGGCTGCTGAAGCGGAAGCCGAACTTCACGCTGCAGGAGCTGGAGGTGCTGATGAGCGAAGTGCTCCGGTACGAGCCGCTGCTGTTCGGCGCCGCCGCCGGTACCGTGAACGCGTACGAGAAGCAGAAGATCTGGTGGCGGATCACGCACAAGGTGAACGCCGCCGGCCGCCACCAGCGCGACATCGGAGAGGTGAAGAACCGCTGGCGAGGGCTACGCCGCCGCGCCGGGGACAAGATCAGCCGGCACCGGCTGGAGCGGCAGGGCCCGGCCGGCAGGGCCTCCGCCAGGAACGGGAACACCGGGAGCAACGGGAATAGCGGGAGCAACGGGAACGGTGCGGCCGAGCCCGGCCCAGGGCCCGCCCCCACTCCCGGCTGGGCACCTCGCGGCACCGCCGGAACCGACCCTCCGGTGCGCAGCGCCGAGGGATCGGCACAGCACGGTGAGTGCGCGGACAGCGAAACGGGGACGGGGCAGGGACACGGGGATGCTGGGGCCGGGACAGAGGAGTGGAGAGACGGACATGGAGGACCAGGACACGGACATGGGGGGCCGGGACTAGGACAGGGGAGAACGGGGCAGGGTCACGGGAATGCTGGGACCGGGATGCAGGAGGACCGGCACACAGGCATAGGCACTGGGACTGGGACGGTGTATAGTGGGACAGGGACATGGAGGGCCAAAGAGGGGCCACGGATGAGCTGGAATGGGACATGGATAAATGGGATCGGGAAGTGGGGACAAGCGACAGGTACATGAGGACACTGGGACTGGGACAGATGCATGGAGGGACAAGGTCATGAGGGACAAGGACCAGGACATGGGCATGGGCAACCAGGACACAGACACAGGGCCACTGGGATTAGAAGAGGATTGGGAGGAATGGGGACACGGGGAACCAGGACCAGGATGTGAGGGGATCAGGATGCAGGAGACCAGGACAGTGATGTGGGGATACTGCGACCAGGATGTGGAGGTCCAGCACACAGACATGGGGGACGGGGACTAGGATGCAAGAGAACTGAGACTGAAACAGGTCGCTGGGCCCCAGGACACGTGCATGCAGGGACACAGGAGACCAAGACCAGGGTGGGGGGGATCAGGAAAGGGACACAGCCAGACCAGGACACAGGGGCAGGGGCATGGAGAGATGGGGATGGGGACTAGGGGGACCTGGACCAGCACCTGGGAAACCAGGACACAGGGCATCAGGACAGGAACATGGGGAACTGGAACAGGGACACAGAGGCACTGGGACTAGTGGAGGGACATGGAGTAACCAGGACACAGGAGACCAGGACCGAGAGCAGGGGACCAGGACCAAGAAACTGGAACAGGACAGGTGTGTAGAGGGTACAGGACAGAGACACAGAAGATTAAGGCCAGGACAGGGACACTGGGACCATGCCATGGGGGACCAGGACATGGATACAGAGGACAATGGCAGGGACATGGAGGATTGGGACAGGGACATGAGGGATATGGAGCACTAGTCCTGGGAGAGTAATGTGGAGGGAATGGGACACAGATCCAGGGAAACAGGGCAGGGATGTGAGGGGACTAGAACAGACACAGACGTGAGGGGACTGGGACCAAGATGAGGGAAAAGCCAGGACCATGACACTAGGACTGGTACAGGTGCATGGAGGGACTGGGGCAGGAACAGTGGGGCAGGGACACAGAGGGAACACAGAGTCAGGGCAGAGGGACAGGAAGATGGAGCACTGGGACAGGGACACAGGTGACAAGGATGTGAGAGGACCAGGACAGGGACATAGAAGACATGGAGAATAACAGGGGCACCTGGACCAGGACAGAAGAGTACCAGGATCAGGACAAGGATATGGGTGACTGGAATTAGAACAGGGACAAAAGGCAGGGGGTACTGGTATATGGACAGGCATAAAAATGGGCTGTGAACAGGGCAAAGGCATGGTGGGATTGGGACAGTGACATGGACCAGGACCACTACAGGGACAAGGAACGTGTGGCTACTGGGACAAGAATAGGGATGCGGGGGTACCAGGGCCATGCAGGCATATGGGGACACCACATTCAGGACAGGGGTATGGGAATACTGGGACCAGGAGAGGGACAAGGGACACGGGATGGAGTTGAACTACCCTGAGGGACACAGGACTATGGAGATATGTATAGATGGAACCAGACCTGGGGGCAGGAGAGGGCATGTAGGAGCAAAGGGATGAAGACAAGAGGGTCTGTCACTTGGTCCGTGGGGCACTGGAGACACTGGAGATCCCTCCAGCTGCCCTGTGCTCCCCGTGCCTCCCACAGGTGTCAAGGAGGAGCTGGTGAAGGAGGAGCCAGTGGAGGTGAAGACTGAGCCTTTCCACGGCCCCGCTGCCGACGGCATTCCCGGCCGTGGCTCAGACCGCCGGCTGCCCCGCCCCGGCATCTGCCCGCCCAGCGAGCTGTGCGAGGGCTGGAGCCAGAGCCCCCCGCGCCCCGCACCCCCCGAACTCTCCCTCGGCGACCTAGGCGGGCAGCAGGAGCCGCTGGGCTCCGACTTCCCGAGTCTGCTATTGGAGCAGGAGGCTGAGCAGCTCAGTCACTGCAGTGCGGGAGAGGCGGGGCCCCCCGGGGCAACGGGGCTGGACGGGACCCCCGAGTGCCCCCAGCTCAGCCTCGTGCAGTCCAATGAGCAGCTGGTGCAGGAGATGCGGGCGTTCCGCCGGGAATACGCCGAGAGCCGTCGGGAGACCACGGCGGTGCTGCGCAGCATCGCCCAGGCGCTGGGCATGCTCAGCCGCAGCCTGGCCGAAATCCGTGACATCTACCTCCGGGAGCGGGGAGTCCCCAGATCCTGAGCCCCCCACGCAGCTGGCTGTGTACACACACCCCCACCCTTCCCCCCAGCAACCACCTCACTGCTTTTATTATTATTTTTATTATTATTTCTTTTCCTCTCCATCCCACTTCAATAAAACTTGGAGCTGCACCCCCTCGGCTCCCCCAACCCCGGGCTCCTCAGAGGGGTTTTGAGGGTGATGGGATGCAAGGGCCTGGGAGATGGGAGAGGAGTTTGTCCCTCCAGGTGGGTCTGCTTGGCTTCACTCCTGGACTGATGGACTCAGGTCCCAAATTTAGCCACCAATGGTGGGGGGGATGAATCCCACCAGGAACAACCATCGGGGTGACACACCACCTTCCCCTGCTTATTCCTGTCCAGGGGAAGGAGCGTGAATAGAAGAATTGTCCCTGCAACCACAGTCCCCATCCCAGCGCTGAATTTGCTGTTTTCTCACCCAGAAGATGTCCAGGGATGGTTTCACGCCCCCGTTTTGAGTGAGGGGGGCTGGGTAGGCCGCAGCAGTCCAGGCTGGCTCATCCAAGCGGCTGATTTGGTAGGAATGACCCATCCCAACACAATTTGAGGATGGAGAAGTCTCGGGAGCAGGAGCAGGGCATGATTCATGTTCCCTCATCTTACAGCTCGCGGGAAGGGGTTGGGGGTGTTGCCCTCCCCTTCTTTCCCCATTACAGTCACCGAGACAACACCAGGCTGTGGGCACAAGACGTGGTTTAATGCCAACCCCGGGGGGCAGAGCCGGGGGTGAATCTGGAAGTGGGCGTGCAGGGAGACCGCCGTGCACGGCCCTCGGGGGACCCCCCTGGGACCCCGCCGCGGGTGCTCGGGCCGCTGGCACCCAGAGCCGGGGGGGTAGGCACCCACAAAGGGCCCAGTGTGCGGCACAAGGGCCGCCCTGTTCTGCTGGCACCGGATCACCCCAGGACAACCGAGAAGAGCCCGATCCAGCCCCGGCTGGGGCACACCTCCAGCGGCAGGGGGGTCCCGGGTGTCCTCAGCCCGGCTCCGCTGGCCAGCGGTGGGTGCAGGGGTCCCGGCGGGGGCTTATGCTCCGGGGTAGCTGGGCTGTGCCGGGACGTAGGGCGGTGGTGCTGCGGACGGAGCAGATGAGGTGTGACCAGGCCACCGGGCCCTCCGGGGAATAGGGAGAGTCCCCGTTCCCCCCGCGGTGCTCACCTGTAGGGTTGTAGACTGGGGGGCCGGAGGGGTACATGGGGTACTGGGCGGCGGGGCTGGGCGAGGGGTACATGGCCATGGGGGCGAAGCCAGGCTGGGGAGGCGTAGGGCCGGCTTTGAAGTCCACGGGGAAGGGAGCTGGAGGAGCTGCAGGGGGGTAGCTGGACAAGGGGATTTCCGGCCCTGTGAGAGAGATTGGGGAGGTCTGCGGCAGCCCATCACAGGGACAGGGACAGTGCCTAAGGGTGGCAGTGGACCTCGGGGTGGTGGGCACCAGGGTAGTATCAGCAGCCCCCACTCCAGTGCCCAATTCTCCCCTTGCATCCCTTCAGGTCCTCCCACCTCACCACCCCTCAACCTCTCCACCCTGTACCTCAGGACCTCTCCTGTTCCCCCCATCCCTGTACCCCACCCCGCCTCCTACACCTCCATTCCTGAAGTCCACCCCCTCACCCTCCTGATCCCTCCCTGCATTCCAACAGCCCTCCTTCTCCTTGCCTCCCCCACCACACCCCCCGCACTCACAGGACTGTTCTGCTCCCCCTCATCCCTTCAGCTTCCACCCTGCACCACAACCCTGCCACACCTCTCCCGCCCCCCCCCCCCCCCCGCCCCCCTCCCCCCC